>CM072877.1:20647500-20980000 GCA_036937835.1 Pampus argenteus | reverse complement strand
TTGGTGCTGTATTGGCTGTAAAAGGACTAATACTAATACAAACTAATGAATTATTGTGGTCTAAAACCATGTGTTTCAGTTTATTTTTATATATATATATATATATATATATATAATGCTGTTTTTCTTCTACAGGTATGCTGAACAGCTGCGTCTCACACGAGCAGCCCTTGTCCTTCAGAAACACTATCGCATGGTGAGAGATCAACAGGCATATCGGAGGGTGAGACAGGCTGTCGTCACCATACAGGCCTTCACCAGAGGGATGTACACCCGCAGGATTTATCAGGAGGTACAAAACAAATCTACTCTCTTTAAGGCTCTTTTCAAACCCGTGAAAGTCAGTCAGACGGTTGGTTTTCCTCCTCTGTACGAGACATTTGGGCAGAAATGAACACAACAATTGTACTTGGACCAAAATGATGACATGGAGACCCATGGAGTAGAAATTTTGATTTGACCAAAGACATAGAGTATATCCAAGTATTTGTGTCTTGTGCAGACTATGTTTTGAATTGCTTTCTTTCTTCTTAGTGTTTCTTTATACTGTGCAAGTCAAGTTTTTGTGCATACAAAATTTCCATCTGGGATAAAAATAAAGTTAATCTAATATAAACTACACTGACTAAAAAGTAATCATGTTATGACTGAGAGCTGAAGAAAACTAGTTAAAAGTAGTCAGAAACTGAGTGTTACTTAACAATATAAGAGTGGATGGAAAGTGTTAGTTAACAAAATAAGAGTGGATGGAAAACCAGCTTTAATTCACTTTTTTCTTTTAGAGTGTTGTTGACGTGACGAATAAGCTTTTCCAATTTGTTGTGGAATGTGATCATGTGACTCTCTGAATGCCTCCTCAGTTCATCATTTAGTGACAGCTCACACATTGTGAACTCTCCTCCTGCAGTTCCTCCTGCATCACAAGGCCATGATCATCCAGAAGAACGTCCGCGGCTGGCTGCAGAGGAAGAAGTTCAGACAGGCGCGCAACGCTGCTGTCATCATCCAGTGTGCATATCGACGCCTGTGTGCGAAGCGAAGACTGAAACGGCTTAAGATTGAAGCTCGGTCTGCTGAACACCTGAAGAAGCTCAATACCGGCATGGAGAACAAGATCGTACAGCTGCAGAGGAAGATGGATGAACAGGTACACAACAAATGCAAAAGTATATACTGTATACAGTACTACACACAATATATATACAAATATATACTGTATATTGAGTTCTACACACAATGAATACACAAATATATACTGTATACAGTACTACACTCAGCATATATGTAGTACACACAGCAAATACACAAATGTATACTGTATATTTTATACTACAGACAGAAAATACAAATATATTGACACTACATGCAGCAAATACATAAATATACTGTATATATTGTATACTACACACAGAAAACATGGATAAAACATGTAAAACACTAACAGTACTGTATACTTTATACTGTGCTGATGATGAAGATGATGGTAGCAGTAGTAATGATGATGATGATGGTAGCAGTAGTGATGATGATGATGATGGTAGCAGTAGTGATGATGATGGTAGCAGTAGTTGTTATGGAATTTTCTATCCTTAGTAGTTGAGACCACGTGTGAGCCTTGTGGTCCTCGGCAGTATTAATTGTTTGTCTTTTCTAAGTGCCACCATATCTCAACACTGTGGTGGCCAGGGTCGAAGAGGCCTGTTGCTGCCTTCCTAGTCATAATAGATAGCTTGTTGTTGCCGTTCCAATCTACGTAAGCGGACATCTGTGTCCCCAGACTAGAATATGCTGACAATAACACCTCCAAGAGTCAAAGACATTCTCTTTGACTAATTCTGGGGCGTGTAGTGTTTGGGTGTGATCTTTGGGTTTAAAGTATATCCACTATCACGGGTTCGTCAGAATGCGAGACCGACTCAAGCACTTCAGGTGTACTTTGAGAGTGTCTCTAGTTCTCCTTGGCCAAGCGTCAATTAATAATACAGCATAAGACATCAGAGGCTCCTGAACACTTTCTTCCCTCCTGACCTCACCATTGACCTTTGACTTCAGCAATTTCTCCACAACATGTGATGTGATGATGATGAAGATGATGATGGTAGCAGTAGTAATGATGGTGGTAGCAGTAGTAATGACGATGATGATGGTAGCAGAAGTAATGATGATGATGAAGATGATGGTTGGTAGTAATAGTAGTAATAATAGTTACTTCCTGGTCATGTGACTACGCTCTGTGTGTATCTCAGAGTAAAGAGTACCGATCTCACAACGAGCAGCTGCTGTTCGCTAACAGCAGTCTGGGGTCAGAGGTCACGAAGCTGCAGAAGCAGCTGGAGCAGCTGCGCAGTCAGCAGGATGAAGGGCAGCTGACCTCACTGCAGGACGAGCTGCAGAGGCTGCAGGAGGAGCTGCAGGAGGCGCACGGCATCAGGAAGAAGGTGGAGGAGGAGCACGTCGTAGAGACACTGGGTCTGCAGGAGGTGAGCTCAAGAACTACTGTACTACTACTGTACTACATACACACACAGTATTATCAATAGTCTCATTGATTGATTAATAATGTCTTTCAGAGGGTGGAGGAGCTGGAGAGAGAAAACTCTCTGCTGAAGAGCGAGAAGGAGGACATGAACCAAAGGATCCTTCAGCTGTCAAGGAGTATTGAAGGTGAGATACTGATGTACCTGCAGACAGGAGGCTGACTGTAGCTAGCCGTTGGCTGGGCTCAGTTAAAAAGTTTACGACCACAGCCTTTAAAAGCAAAGATCTAAAAACAAAAATATGGATTCAGTGTCGTTTTCTGTCAGGTATCCACACTGTCACGACCTCCTGATGGCAAAGACACAAAAGTGCCATTTCTGCTGAGGTTGGACGCAGTAAGATCGTTGTTTTTAAAGATCCTTATGGATTATAGGGAAACAAAAAAGTCGGAGTCGGAGGAACCAATTGTCCGTCAAGACACAGGATGATCTTCGGGCCAAATTAAGCTTGTTACTGGTGCCATCTGCAGTCTTGTAAAAATAAAATTAACCTTGACAGTCCTGATGGCTTCCAACATTACCTGCACGACAATGAGACGTTTACTAGGGTTAGGGTTAGCATCAAGCATGCTAACGTTTTCAGTTTTTCCATTTTTGAGATGATTAACAAGAATGGCGCAAGTACTCATTACCGAGTCCTTTTTTAAAAATTTTTAAATGTGATGTGATGTGGTCTTAAACTTTTGATCAGCTGATGAACACCCTATTTCAGTTTAGATTCTTCCCTATATGTTGCATCTTTAACATGCTAACATGCCATAAATATTTCACTGTGACTTTAAATCACAAAAGAGCTTTAATAATACAATACTTTTGTGTGTGTGTGTGTGTGTTTTTCAGAAGATGACAGCAGTGTGTCTCAGAGTAAAGTGTCTCTGCAGTCTGAGCTGGATGCAGAGCGGCAGCGCTACCAGAATCTGCTAAAAGAGTTTTCCCGACTGGAGCAGAGATATGACAACCTCAAGGAGGAGGTGTCTCTGCATAAGGTTCACTTTTACTCTAATTACAGCTATTAAATGTTGTCCTGTGACTGAATATGGACTTTAAATATGTGAACGTCACGCTTTTTACACATCACAAGCATTTTAAAAACCTTTCAGTGGTTGTAAGGAAAGGTTGTGCAGGTTTCTGTCCAGGTTAGCCTACTCCATTTTCTTCCAGTTCCACCCGGGTCACAGGAGAAACCCGTCCAACCAGAGCAGCCTGGAGTCGGACTCTAACTATCCGTCCATCTCTATGTCAGAGGTGGGAGACACGGAGGACTCCATCCAGCAGGTAGAGGTGAGTCTTGAGAGGAGGAGAGGAGAATAAAGATGAGAGAGAAGCAGACACAGCAAGGGTTAACCTTCTCTTGCTCTCTGCAGGAGATGGGAGTGGAGATGGCGGCGATGGACATCAGTCTGTTCATGAAGCTGCAGAAGAGGGTCAGAGAGCTGGAACAGGAGAGGAAAAGATTGCAGGCCAGCGTGGACAAGATGGAGGAGCTCGCCAGGCGCAAGGTGACGACTTTCTGTTGCTTTATAACAACAGCAACTCAAACAGATATCAGAGTTATCATCAGAATAAATTTATAGATTTTTCTCAAAGTATGCTGGAGTAAGAATAAAAGGTATACTGCGTTAAAATACTCCAAAAAGTACATTGTAACTAAATCTCTCCACTTATTTGGTTTTCACGCCTATGATATAAATGACATCCAAACACATATGAAATTATAGATTATAGGACATTCAATAATAAAAAGCAACTTAATATATGCATTTGATGATTTGCTGCTGTGCATCTGTGTCTCTATCACAAGTTTCACTGTTACTGTAATAATTCATCATTCATTGTAACCTATTCTTATCATCCATTGTAATTTATTATTATTCATCGTGAGTGTAAAATATGTGTGTGTTGATTTGTTCTGTACATGTGACATCATTGCACGTCTGTCCGTCCTGGGAGAGGGATCCCTCCTCTGTGGCTCTTCCTCAGGTTTCTTCCACCTTTTTCCCTGTTAAAAGGTTTTTTGGTGGTCAAGTTACTTTTAGTTTACTTCTTTACTTGAATCGAGGGTCTAAGGACAGAGGGTGTCACTTCCTGTACAGATTGTAAAGCCCTCAGAGACAAATATATTTTGGGCTATATAAATCTGATTTGATTTGATAACTTATCATTGCAAAAGCTTTTTTAAGTCATAAATGGAAGAGAAAACAATTTAGATCAGACGGATGGATCACCAGATTTCTGTTTTATGAGGAGCCCAGGTGAATTTATCTCAGCAGGAAACTAGACAGATAATAATATTTCTCTGTTCATGTGTGTCTGTCCTCCTCTCAGGGCTCTGAGGCAAGAAGTCCCACCTCTGAGCAGGAGGCTGCAGATCTGGCCTACAACAATCTCAAGGTACAAAACACAATTGCATTCAACCAAAGCCTGCTCAAATGTGATTGGTCAATACTACCCGGACTGCAGACAGAAACCCAAACGCTTCCAGTACCAAAATCTTTGCCCCTTGCTCTGTACTTCTGCAGAGACAGGAGCTGGAATCAGAGAACAAGAAACTGAAGAATGACTTGAACGAGCTGAGGAAGACCGTCATCGAACGTGCGTCGCGGAACAGCTCGTCCAGTGACCCACCGGAGGGCTATAACGTCCTGCTGAGTCAGCTCAAAGCAGCCAATGAAGAGCTGGAGGCCCGCAAGGAGGAGGTCCTTATCCTGAGAACTCAGATAATCAGTGCTGCGCAGCAACAAGAGAACGGTCATATAGTAAGTTCATTATTGATCTTATCCTGGTCCTTTATGCTATTATCTGAGACAAATGTATTTTGTGATTTTGGGCTATACGAATAAAATTTGATTTAATTTGAAGTTACGTAAACAAACTATAGTAGCAGGATTTCACTTCTTTTTCTCCTTCTTTACTCCAAATGTCAACTTCTCACATCCATCTGTACATGTTGAAGCTGAATCACATCTGAAATATGACAACACATGGAAACAACTTAGCAGCCACCTTAGCAACCACCTTAGCAACCACCTTAGCAACAGCCTTAGCACTTCTGACTTGCATGCAGCCTTTCTACATATATTCACCTCAAGTTTTGATTGGTCAGCTACCTAAATTAACTGTGATAGCAAGATTTCATGATAACAAATAGTCATTCGTATTGTAATAAAACATCTTTTTCTCCTGTATGTTTTCAGCAGGACAGTAACAACAGCAAACAGCCAATCGATAAAGAGGACGCTCTCAATGCGTATCATGGACTGTGCGAGTCCAAAAAGTAAGTAAAGTCTCTTCTTCATGTCCACTTGGGAAAAAACATTTAAGCTCCACCTCCCTCAGTCTGTCTCTTATCATATCCAGAAATGCTGCTACTACTACTATTTGCTGCATAATACTTTACATAATTATCATTTAAAACAGTTTCCTTGACTTTCCCTTTCTGCTCTGTTTCTATATTTTCTGTTTCCTTGAGTCCTCTGGCAGTACAGTAGAAATTAAAGACTATGAGGGACATATTCAATTAATTTGATTCATCTTTGTTTTTGCACAAGGTGTGAAATTGCTAAAATGGAGTCATTACAACATGTTACATGTAGGCAGAAAAACATGCAAATAAGATAATATTTCAACCTGAGCATCTACATTTCTTCAATTTTCTTGTTTTTTCTCTTGTTAATGGCTACTAACATTTTAGCTGCTATTTCTCACAGTCTGCTTTTGTCCTCTTTTGTTCCCTTTTCCATTCCTCTGCCTGCTGTCCACCAGTAACCAACAGGACTGGTATTATTTGAATGAAGATGGGGAGCTGGGTTTGGCTTACCAGGGCCTGAAACAAGTGGCCAGGTCTCTGTGTGTTCGCTTTCATGTTGCTGCATGTCATCCTGTTGTTCTGCTCACTTTCTTTCACTTATTCTTCTTTTTTTAACTAAAAACTGGTGAACTCTAACTATACCTAACATTTTTTTACTGTTGGGGTCTATTTTTAGTCACATTTAGTGAAATGTAATCTGCAGATAGATGTTTAGTTTGTAGGTACTGACAGCAGATGTCATTGTTACACAACACAACGCATTCACACTTTCTGCAGAGACTGGAAGACAAAAGACAACATCACAGTGGATCAGTTTGTTGTAGCTGATAAACATGAGGTGGATGATGCCAGAGATATAAAGAAATGTCCTCCTCTTCCTACTCTTCCCTTCAGACTGCTGGAGGCTCAGCTGCAGTCTCAGTCCCGACAGCACAGAGATGAACTGGAAGCGCTCCACACTCAAATCGAGCTGTTGAAAGACGACATTGAAAAGAAGCAGGAGATCCTCAACTACACCATGTCACTGTCACCTGAGGCCCAGGTGGAGTACAGCGTCCAGCAGGAGATCACAAGGCTCACCAACGACAATCTGGTGAGACAACCTGCTGCCGGTGTCAACACCTTTAAGAGTAGACCCCCCCCCTCTCTATCTATCTATCTATCTATCTATCTATCTATCTATCTATCTATCCATCTATCCATCTATCCATCTATCCATCTATCCATCTATCCATCTATCCATCTATCCATCTATCCATCTATCCATCTATCCATCTATCCATCTATCCATCCATCCATCCATCCATCCATCCATCCATCCGTCATGTTACTAACTAAACTTCTTCCCTGGAGTTTCTGTGCTCTCTCGTCCAGCAGGTTCTTGTGGACTGTGTCTGCTGCTGTGGTCCTGCGTGGCGTCTTCTGCATGTGTTGTCATCATTGTTATCATATCCCCATTACAGATTATAGTTAGTTAATGATTTGCTGCTGTGCATCTGTGTCTCTATCACAAGTTTCACTGTTACTGTAATAATTCATCATTCATTGTAACCTATTCTTATCATCTATTGTAATTCATTATAATTCATTGTGAGTGTACAATATGTGTGTGTTGATTTGTTCTGTACATGTGACATCATTGCACGTCTGTCCGTCCTGGGAGAGGGATCCCTCCTCTGTGGCTCTTCCTGAGGTTTCTTCCACCTTTTTCCCTGTTAAAAGGTTTTTTGGTGGTCAAGTTTTTCCTCACTAATCGAGGGTCTAAGGACAGAGGGTGTCACTCCCTGTACAGATTGTAAAGCCCTCTGAGACAAATATATTTTGTGACTTTGGGCTATATAAATAAAATTTGATTTGATGTTTCAGCATCTTTCAGGTCTCATGCTGCTGTGTGCTTTCTGCAGGACCTGAAAGAGCTGGTTGAGAAGCTGGAGAAGAACGAGCGGAAGCTGAAGAAGCAGCTTAGGATCTACATGAAAAAGGTCCAGGAGCTGGAAGGTAACAGCTCCAAGGGTTCATTTATATATGGATGTTGTCATTTTTAAAGATAAAAATACAAAATTTTGTCTCTGCAGTCACTCCAGCGCAGACCAGCAGCTCCAAACCTGAGCTGAGCCGTCAGGTGACCGTCCAGCGAAAAGAGAAAGACTTTGAGGGGATGCTGGAGTATGGGAAGGAAGATGAGGCCCTGCTAGTCAGATCTCTGATCACAGGTGAGACTTTTGTTTGTCCAACCTGATATTTGGGCAGAGTCAAACATGGTAAGACATTAAATAAAAGCATATAAATAAAACCCCCTTTTTTATTTTGCACTGCGCGCGGTGACGTCACTGTTCTAGCCAGGAAGGAAACACAGAGTATTTGCTTGGAAAAGAGGAAATTTAATAAACCTGCTCCTAATTACCACAGATGAACATGAACCTAAAGTGTAGCTGGATAAGATCTGAAACTATTCTGAGGCATGATGCTCATGTCTGCAGCACAGAAGAGCTTTTCTTATGCTGAACTGAGGCTGAAATATCCAGATGATGCCAATTGCACAAAAGGGTAAAGTCTAAAAACATGTGACCCAGTGAATAAATGTGTTTTCAGACATCAAACTGAGCACTGTATCAGCTACAGTTCCCTGCCTGCCGGCTTATATTCTCTTCATGTGCATCCGACATGCTGACTACATCAACGACGACCAGAAAGTCGAGTCACTGCTCACCTCCACCATCAACGCAATCAAAAAGGTTCTGAAGGTGAGTTTAGCGGTGCATCCAACCGCAGACATGTAATTAGGTTTTATGTTGTTACAACGCTGTGATTGCGATCCTAATGAGAAGCTCATATTCATCTGAACTGCATCCATCATATTCCCTGATGCGTATTGTAGAAATGTTGATATGATATTTACTGAAACTAGCAGATTAAATGTTGCTACCCTCGCTAGTCGGCATCATTAGTGCACTGTTTTATCCCTAATTGAAATGTAGATATTTGTGGTTTTGTCTGGACTGGATTATACATTCATCACAAGTTTAGGTTCGTGTTTTTAACCACATCACCTGCAGAAAAACAACAATGACTTTATGATGACGTCTTTCTGGCTGGCCAACACTAGCCGGCTCCTTCACTGCTTGAAACAGTACAGTGGGGACGAGGTGAGGATCTAGATCTCTATTTCTAGTTCGAGTTCATCATGTCAGAGTTAGATGTTTAATAAGGTGTTTGTGCTGTTTTTTTCTGTTAAGGCGTTCATGACGCAGAACGCAGCCAAACAGAATGAACACTGTCTGAAAAACTTTGACCTGGCCGAGTACCGACAGGTGCTGAGTGACCTCTCCATCCAGATCTACCAGCAGCTAATTAAAGTGGCAGAAGGCATCATACAGCCAATGATCGGTGAGTTTCTGTCACAGCAGGATGTCCTTATTTACACACTGCACATTGGATTCTCCATGCATCTATTTGTCTATAAAATGTCAGAAAATTGTGAGAAATGCCTGTTCAGATGTCTTATTTTTTTTCCAATAAAGACAGACATTCAGTTGACTGTCATGTATGACACAAAAAAACTTCAAATTCTCACATTTGAGAAGCTACAGCCAGTAAAAAAATGGCATTTTTGTTTGACTAAAATAAGTAAAACAATTATTTAATCGTTAAAATTGTTAAAAACATATTGTTATATTTGTTCAGGACGTCCAGACGTAGTTGAATTGGACTAAATATTATTGATTTTAAATACTAGCACCTTTAATCTAAACTGCTAAGCAAACAGCTACAGACTGACAGTTATTTCCTTTGTTTAAATGTGAATCATCGTCAGTCAGTTTCAAGACCTTTCAGAAGGCAGCTTGTATCATTTACTTATTCACCATCTCTGCTATCTGCACGACTGTGCACGGCAGTCACCACAGCAACCACCCAGCTACTATCAATACATACATCATAGATAAGACTTTTGGTTAAACTGACTCTGAATCTGTGTCAACATCAAACCTCATAACCTGACATCACTATGAAAGAAAAAAAAAACGCTGATCTGTCCTCACTTTTTGGACTTTTCTCTGATCTTTTTTTGATGAAATATTGGACACACACACGCACTGATTTTATACAGATTTTATATATATATAAAGTCCAAATTGTCTTCAAACTGACCAAAATTTAAAGAAATATTCAGTTTACTGTAATTGAAAAGTAAGAAAATCAGCAAAACTTGTCTGAATTCACACTTCACAGGATTTTCTGCATATTTTTCTTAAAAAATGTGATCGGCTAATTGTTTCAGTTCTAGTTGTGCTTTCCGGTTATATTGTACTAACATGTTAGTCTCAGCTACTAGTCTTGGTTGTGAACTCGCCATTTAATTCTTTTGTTAAGTTTTAGCTGCAAACACTGTCACTACTGGACACTAGTCCACTCACTGTGGACAAGAAGAGGGTAAAAACTTTGTTAATGCTTTTGAAATCCTATATTGTAAGGCATTTCATGACCTCTGACCTCCTCTGTCTGTCCATCTGTGTTCAGTGTCGGCCATGTTGGAGAGCGAGAGCATCCCCAGCCTGGCAGGCGTGAAGCCGATGGGCTACAGGAAGCGTTCGTCCAGCGTGGACAATGACGGCAGCGGGCCGAGCAGCTACACGCTGGAGGCTTTGATCCGACAGCTGGGACAGTTCCATGGCATCATGGGAGAGCACGGCCTGGACCCGGAGATCGTCGGCCAGGTGGTCCGACAGCTGTTCCACTGCATCAATGCTGTCACCCTCAACAACCTGCTACTGCGCAAAGACGTCTGCTCCTGGAGCACCGGCATGCAGCTCAGGTACACTCAGATATGATATCAGTTAGCTCAGGTACACTCTAATATGTTGTCAGTCAGCTCAGGTACACTCTGACATGATATCAGTCAGCTCGGGTACACTCAGATATGATATCAGTAAGCTCAGGTGCACTCTGACATGATGTCAGTAAGCTCAGGTGCACTCTGATATGTTGTCAGTCAGCTCAGGTACACTCTGATATGATGTCAGTCTGCTCAGGTACACTCTGACATGATATCAGTCAGCTCAGGTACACTCAGATATGATGTCAGTCTGCTCAGGTACACTCAGATATGATGTCAGTCAGCTCAGGTGCACTCTTACATGATGATGTGTGCAGGTATAACACCAGTCAGATGGAGGAGTGGCTGAGAGGAAACAATTTGTATCAGAGTAAAGCTGCAGTGACTTTGGAGCCGATCATCCAGGCTGCTCAGCTGTTGCAGGTGAAGAAGAAAACATCTCAGGACGCTGAAGCCATCTGCTCCCTCTGCACTGGTCTCACCATGCAACAGGTGTGACACACACACAACAAATTATATGTCACCTGATCACATATCAACAGATTGAACTGATCTCTGTTCTCCTGTATGCTGCAGATTGTGAAAATCCTGAACCTCTACACGCCGCTGAACGAGTTTGAGGAAAGAGTTACGGTGTCCTTCATCAGAAACATTCAGGTGAGTAAACACTCTGAGCTCCTCCAGAACTAATTTGGACCTTTGATTGATTTCTGGGTTTTCAGTCGGGTTGTCAGAGGACGAGTGGAAGCAATTATTAACCTTAATATTTGTCTGTGTTCAGAATCGTCTCCAGGAGAGAAATGATCCTCCTCAGCTTCTGTTGGACACCAAACAAACATTCCCGGTGCTCTTCCCGTACACTCCCTCTGCTCTCAGCCTGGAGACGCTGCACATCCCTGCCTCCCTCGGCCTCGACTTCCTCATCAGAGTCTGACGTGTCTGTGAGAGACCTGATTTTTATTCCTAGACTCTTGCAGAGGAACGTCTTGTTTTCACAGATCACAGCCCACGATGTGCCTCAAATTTCTGTTACAGTAAGTACAGAGAGATGAGGAAAGAAGTTTCCAAAGAGGCCATAAAGTACAGGAAGTACATGATCCATGAAAAAAAATTATATTTACAAAAATATAATGTAAGACAATTTGTAGATAAATGGTTTCTTCGTATCTACAAATATGTCCTGACTATAATAAAACTCAGTCTGAGACGAGAAGATTAATTGATTAAACTAAGCTGATGTTTTTTAATTATTTTACCTTTATTCAGGTTGGTTGGTATTTGTTTGTGGACACCGTGATGTGTTTGTGATTTATTTGCCGATCACACAAAACAAACAGATTAGTTTCTCTAAAGTTCAGAGAAGAGGAGGAGGTCCAGTTATCCTGACCACAGTCAGTGACTACGAATTAAAATAATTAAAATATTTGCTGCCTTTACTGTTTTGCTTTGAGTTATATCTGTCACTTTAGATGCAAATATAACTCCATAGTCGTAGTATATGTCTGTGGATATTAATCTTTTCACTGTGACATTTTTATTTTCTAGCATACTTTTTTTCTTGTGTGATTTGTACAATTTTCTGGTAAAGCTAATTAATCACTAATACATAAATCTAATATTCAGACATGTTTAATCTCTGCTTTCCTGACATGAATCATGATTAATGAAGTGCAACTGTAATAAAGATGAAGTGGAAGAGTTTGATTATACTAAAATGTTTTATCTTTTTTGTGAAAACAAAGTTTAATAGTCACTACATTCATAAATATATGCAGTACTTTTATATATTCTTAGTATTTCTACATTTTAATGTACTTTTATACCAGAAATTTTGTACAATAGCTTATTTAAATGATCTTCAGTTTGAAACAGTTTGACATCCATTTTGGGGAAAAATGTGTTTTTGATCTTTATGAATCTCAATGAATGAAGTACAAATGAAACGTGCTGTATTTCAAAAAAATAATATATATATTTTGGAAATGAATTAACTATGACTCAATTGTTTTGTTTGTTGATTTGTGCCTTTGAGCTAAAGGCTAACATGCTGATGTTTAGCAGAATAATGTTTATGTTCACCATCTCAGGGCTGCAGCTAATCATTATTTTAGTATTGATTATTTTGTGCGTTAATTGATCAGTTGTTTGAGAAATTATTCACATTTAAGAAGCAGGAACCAACTTAACAACTAAACAAAGTACAGCCGAAGGTGATGGGAATATTATTATTAATGTTATTATTAATTTGGAGTTTAAGGAAAATGTCTTGTTAGTTGCACACGATTAGTAATGTTCAGCTTTTTGACACATTAATTTTGCACATGTATGCTCTATTTACAGTTAACCCTTCTGTGCTCTGATAACCAAACTAACTGGCAGCTCTGGATGAGTTTTGGGTACACTGTGAACATGTCAGGGGGATGATTCCCACAAGCAATTCTGTGTCAGTTGTGCCAGCTGTCTGTAAGCAGAGCAGCTGTACGTGGTTTACCTGTCGCCCAGGTGTCAGGCAGCTTGATAGGATACTAACAAATATCCCTGCTCACACAGATTCTGCATTATTACATACTCCTTGCTTGTAGTTAAACAACAGAAGTGTTTGTACACAGTTTAAAAAAAACAGGAGGACGCTGATACAGCTTTAATAAATTGTGAACTGTCCTGTTAGCAACAGAGCTAACTATGTGACCTATGTTTTGCAGACACATTGGAGATACTGTGCTCTCGTGCACATGTTCAACATTTGTTTTAATTGCCATTATACAAAACAATTTGCACAATTTGAGGGTATTTATCGGTTGCTGTCGACTCAGACCTTTTCGTCAGGCAGCCACGATCGCATGTGTGTTTCCTCACTTTATTTACATTTAAATATGATTTACTTCTGTTTCTGCTACAAAGAATGAAAGTATCATGTGGCCACCACCACAAACCTGCAGCATGTCATTTACAGACAAAGAGGCTTGTTCACCTAAGGCTGAAATGAAACTGCAGCGTTTTTGTCAGAACATCTGGTCTCTGGCCTCCATACCCCCCGGTTAAAAAACAAAAAAACCTGACACTTTCTGTATATGCAATCATTTAGTGAGGTGGTGAATTCATGTTTCAACTCAGTTTGTGTTTTTTAAAAGGATGATGACAAATTATGAGTCAAGGAAGAGGATGTGGTGACGAGTAATTTCTGAACAAGCCTAACCTCTGTTTGCACGGCTTGCAACACCTTTCTACAGAAATTCATTCGCATCTCCGCCGGTACGAGCTGTCAGACTCTGGCAGACACAGTGTTGGGCTGAAAAAAAAAACCCATAAAAAGCAAAAACAACAACTGAGGAGAAGCAGGAAGTTTTTTTAGAGAGGGTGTACAGAGGAGACATTCATGTGGCTGTTGGAGCTTGGGCTTCAAAGATGCACTCATTTTGGTGTGGCTTCACTTGAAATACATCACCATGAGATTTAGCACTGTGGTTTCAGGTATGGGTGTAGGTGTAAAGATGGGTGACATAAATAGATGTACCATCTCTGCAGATATGTATGGGAAGGACTTCCTGAACAAGGAGACTGAATACTACTATAACATTTCCAATCCATTCGCCACTACATATCTGACATGTCTACTCATAAAACATGATGCATGATTATAAGAGAAAGGCCCTGCAGTTTGGTAGATATGGGGTCAATATATATCTCTGATTGATTTGATTTTTCTTCATGTGATCAATTGGAGACTTTTATTGTAAATTGGAGGAAGGTAAAATAAAGAACACGTCATATATATTTATTTATTTATTTTTTTTAAGTCAAGAAAAAAAAAAGAAAAAATGTTTGTTGATAGATTTAAAAAAAACCAAACATCTTTCACTTCACTTCAGTGGCTCCTCAAGTTTACTTTTGATACTTCAAATGCATTTATGCCGATTATGTACTTTTACTCAAGTAGAATTTTAAGTGCTGTATACAGTCTACATTTGTGTATTTGTTGTGCTTAGTACATATACAGTATACATTTGTGTATTTGTTGTGCTTAGTACATATACAGCATATATTTGAGTATCTTTACAGTGTGATATTACTACTTATATTTAAACAAAGTATCTTTATGCCTGCACAAAAAGCCAGTAAACTTAGACCAGATGATATTTGCAGGTTTTTAATAATAATAAGATGCAGGTGACGGCGGTGATGAACAGTTTCTTCCCTTTTCCAGGATCCAGGAGAGCGAACAAACACATTAAAACCACAGCTGAAAATGTTTTGTGATGCTAAGTGGAGATAGTAACCTCAGCCATGTGGTTTTGGTGGAGGCGGGGTGTGTTTCTCCTCCCAGGTTAGCTGCAAAACAAGCTGATCCAAACATTAAAGAGGCTCTTTATGTCTTTATGCGAGCTTTCACTCTTCATCACTGAGACGGACAGCTGCTTGTTTCATCATTTGATTTTCATAATTTTTCTCCACTAAAAGCTGAAAACACAGCCTGGTAACCATAGGCTGGCGTCCTCAGATGCACTCGAGAGCTCGACACCAGCCCTCGTACCCACTGGGCCTCATCTCCACCCACGACTACCTCAGATATTCTATCTCAAGTTCGAACCTCTACACATCTGAGCAGCAGAAAGCATAGAAAAACATAAACCAACTACTAAACACAATAATTTCTTTATTCCAGTTTTTCTGCACACTGAGACAGTGGTGGAAGAAGTACTGAGAGTTTCTACTTACGAATAAATGGCAATACTTTTGTTGCTGGAGAGCGAGACATATATGTTAAATTATAACTTTAGCTTGTCAGGTTTATCTGAGAAACTGAGCTCACATAAAAGCAGCTGATTGAGTTAAAAGAGGAAGAGAAATAAATGTACACAAGGAAAGAAACAATGGTGCTTCCCCACAGGTGTCAGAGACACAGAAACCAGACAGACCTTATTGATCAGGGGCAAGAATGAAACTAAAAAGAAAAAAAAAAACTTTTTAACCTATAAATGATTAGGTGTTTCAGTCACGTTATTGTTGTTATTGTTGGTCAGGTGACAACAGGCGTGTCCTGCTGCCCTAACGGGGTCACCTGAGAGCTAAACTAAGACAGATGTGTACACGCTGGCCTCATTTAAAAACAAACCAGATCACTTGAGTAGACAGGAAGTGGTTTGTAGGTTACTGGTTAGGTTCTGTGCTTCATGGTTGCTGTTTAACAGAGTCGTTATCGACAGCCAGAGATCGTTTTTCAGATTTCTTTCTGTTTCTCATTAACATAGAAGAAGTCAGTTTTTGAATACAAAGATGGGCGTAAAAGATAAAGTGTCGTCTGACTTGATGATGTCAATCAGAAGTTGCTGAAAAGCTTTTCTATTTCATGCAGCTGATTGAATGCTTTATTTTAGTTTTTGAGGATTCAGGAAACTTCAAATGTCACTGGTTAATGATCTGGTTTAGAAAACCCGACAACAATTTGTTGATTATCAATTAGTCAATCAACAGAAAATGAATTGGCAACTATTTTGTTGATAATCGATTAATCGTTTAAGTCATCATTTAACAGTGTACTGTCTACAAACACCAATGATACGTTTGGTTTGAATTAATATACTGAAATTATTCTGGCTCCAAGACATAAAAAACACAGGACAGCCTTTCAGTTTAGGTAGGTAGGTAGGTAGATCCAACTTAAGCTTTTTTTGATCTTCTGACCAACAGATTGATTTTGTTTTGGTCTGTTCTATTTATTTCATAAATGTAAATATTTAAATGTGAAGTTCCAAATGTCACATTTAGGCGTGTTCTTCCTTTTTGTTTGTCTTTAACATGGTTCAACATGCTTAAAAATGTTTCATTGATATATGATCTGTATGTACATGTTCTTGAACTTGAGTGAAGCATCTTATTTCTGTCCAATAATTCACCTTCTCTGCAGAGAACAAAGATGTTTTGTGATTTACAGAAGAACATCCTGTGAGCTAAGCTTACTCAACACCCTGCCTCCTTCCTCTGCACTAACTTGCCACTCCTTCTTCCTCCTCTCTCCCTGCATGCTGACAAGAAAAGCGCTCAGCTGGTGTGACTGCAGGGTTATGTTTCTGCAGTTGTAGAGAAGAGGAGATGCCGATTGGCTGGTGGACTGCTGTGCTGCTGCTGCTGCTGCCGACTGTGACTCAGGCTCACAGTGGAGATGGAGACACTGACACAGGTTAGAGGAACATTTCAAGTCTTGTTTATGACAAGATTGTATCAGAATGACAAGTAAAAACAACATCTTCTCAGTCATATAGGCGTTTATCCTAATGAGACTGATGGAGCCACAACAAAACATCAGTAAATGTTGTTTCTGAATGCTCTGGGTTGTAGTGGCAATGTTATTGGAACATATTTAAGATGTGCACATGTGGGCCTGCACCTGAGCAAAATGGACTTGTGTCAAAACCTGATTTTGAAATGTTTTAATATAATCAAATCAGGACAAAACAAACTTGTTTAGAAATGAAAAACAAATCAAATCATCGGTTTTAAGTACCCAACATCTCAAAAGTTACAGAGCAAATAATTAGAATATTTCTATCAGTTATTACAGAAGTTGTGCACAATCCAAAATGAGTTTTTAATCAGCTGTTCTTTGTTTTTACTGTTGTTGTTTGACAATACCTTTTGAGGTCAAACAGGACATTATAAAAAGTGTTAGCACAGTAAGCTTTAGCCTGCAGAAATCTTGTTGTGTTGTGTTATTGTGATGCTTTAATGTGTGTGCGTGTGTATACTATGTAAACCATGTATACTGCAGGTCCTCTTATGGAAATATCTGTGTTAAAATCTGACCCTTGTAAGAACTAAGATCAAAAAACCTGAAAACAACTTTGTTTCTTCTTCTTTCCTCTCCCATTAATCATCTCACGACCCCTCAGATCTATCTGGTGACCCTTTGAAGGGCCCCGACCCCTAGGTTGGGAACCACTGGACTAAACTAGCTAACTGTATATAAAGTAGTTGAAACTAGCTCCACCTCCAGCAGCTACAACAGTAACACTGATGCTTTAGTGTTAATGTATGCATGTTGTTTATTTACGTGTCCTGGGCTTATAAAACAGTAAACAGTAATAAACCATTATGGTCACATGACAAATCATGATGTACAGGCACACAGACCTTTGCCTTCTCTGTAAATTAAATTTTACATATGGTTTATGTGTAGTCATTTTCTTACAAATGTCCTCTTTCCATTGTTCCTTAAAGATCTTGCATAATTCTTGACTGTATTTATTTAGACTGCAAGTTATTCCTGAAAATAAAATAAAATCAGAAAGAGAAAATATTGCTGTAACCTTTGTGTGCTCGGCATACATTCATGCACCAATAAAGCACCTCACAACTGGATTCTAGACAGCATTACTGTCAGGGTGTCCACACTCCACACTCCCTCAACATAACATTAAACAGCCTACCATGAATCATAAAGTTTAATAAAGGTTGAAAATCTAAGGTTTAATTTTATTATTTACAGAATGTAGCATTGTTGATTTTGTTAGTATTTCCAACTGTAAAACATATTTTCTTTACAACACCATAAACTCAAAATATTTAACATTATTTGTAAATGAATCTCAGAGTCTCTGCATAGAACACAGTATCATCAGCATACAACAAAAACCTCATATTATCAATCACTATACTGAGATTGGCCTGCCAAATTTCTTCATCATTTGTCATTTGCTTCACTCCAGATGAAGAAGGAAATCAGACGGTCCTTAAAGTATTTTAGTAGTACTGAAGTATTGAAACCGGAGCTTTGTACAAGGCTTTGATGGCATTATAAAATTTACCATTGATACCAAAAATATTAACTTATACTTTGAAAGGTCTCTATTAATCTAATTAAAGTTTTTCGTAAAAATGAATGAAATGAGCAAACATATTTTTACCTTCTACTAAAGTCATTATTAAGTCTATTATTGAAGACACCTGAATATAATTTCAAGGTAATAACTCTGTACTTTAGTGAAAGTTCCTGTGTTTCCTCTCAGAGCCCAGAATCAGTTGCACCTCTGACATTGCAATGAAAGAAAGCAGTCTGACGTGCAAGTTGGTTGGAGGCGGGAGTGACAACGAGGATGATGAGGATGGCGATGAGGGAGACAGCATCAAGAGAATGACCGTGTGGTAAAACATTTAAACGTTCGAGAGGTTGTTAGACGGCGTTTCAGACACTGACAGGGCTGTTCTTCTGCTCACAGCTACACCGAATGGACTGTGAACATGATCAAGTGTCTGGAGGAGTTTGGAGACACACTCAGCTCCAAAGATATTCATCCTCTTGCTGATTTCAACCTGACCATCCACCTGAAGAGAGGAGGAACAGTTACAACCACAGTCAACCTGAATAAAATAGGTAAATGCTTCCTGTGTTCATGTTGAACATTTCCCAGCAATGGTTTTCTAAAACCTCAGACCTCAAGATGTTTCCTGACTCACACATTTAACTGATTATTGCACAGAGGTGAGAGAGTTAGCCTGCAAAATAAAAGCAAAATAATACAGGGTGCAAGATCATTAATTAGTTTTGTTCAGGTAAATGAGATAGTAACCATATGAACATGACGGTGGTGATTTTGCCTGTTCAGACAGAAAGTGAAAATGAGTTGAACCAGATCCTGTATAAAACGTCCGTCCATGACAAGATGTCTCTTTGTTCTCCCTTTTCTTACTCATCACACCTACCATAGAATACATACCATAATTACTGATTAAAAATTGACATGATTAGATAACAACTGCTTCCCAGAGACTGGGATAGATAAAAATGGAAAACATAATGACATGAGCTCTGAGCTCTGAGTCCTGAGTCCCGATTTTAGGGAGGCCACCCCTAAAATCGATTTCAGATGTGAAAGGTCCGTACAACTAGTTTGTTGTTTCACTTTTTTTGGTTCTTTTGGTCTCCCTGCAGTGAAACCCAGAAGTCCTCGGGTGTGGAACTTGACATTCAACTGGGAGTCTAACCTGGCTGTGTTTCATATTCGGACTCCATACCTCAATGATTACCTGAGAATAGAAAATCAACGGTTCCAGCTCCACATCTGGACTGCCGGCAGTGAAATGGTAACATTATTTGATTTCTGTTATGACTGTTACCTTTGAAAATGTTCAGCAATGTGAGGATTATTCCATGTTTTTCCTGTTTCACTACAGACTCAAGACACCATTGAATCAGACACTTTGGACATCAACATGGAACACTTTGAGAAGAACAAGAAGTATCACGTCAAAGTGCGAGCCATCCCATGCAAATATCTGCAGGGCAGCTGGAGCGAGTGGGGTGAAACTTTCAGGTTCTCTATTCCTGCTGGTAAGCAGCGGTGCAAGAAGTAATTAAGCCAAAAAGTTTTTGGAATAGCCGATATGATCTTTAATAATTGAGTAAATGTACTTTCCAACACTGCTTGTGAGAACAAGGCAGCTTGAACACATCTTGCCTTTCTACATAACAAAATAGAAAAACAACCTTTTCTCTGCCCTCTCTCTTTTCTTTTCTTTTCTTTTCTTTTCTTTTCTTTTCTTTTCTTTTCTTTTCTTTTCTTTTCTTTTCTTTTCTTTTCTTTTCTTTTCTTTTCTTTTCTTCCTTAAAAGAAGAAGAAAAAATCCCACGAGAGCGGCACGAGACTATCTACAAACTGATCGTGTGTCTTGTCCCGTTGATGGTGGTGACTTTCAGTGTTGTTTTCTTCTGGAAAAACAAGTACGCTGTCTCTGTGTTCCTGTCAGCAAATCACTAAAATTACACGTTTCATGGGTTAAAATGTCTTTTCTTTTTTCTTCCTGACAGGATATTCACTTACATGTGGCCGGACATCCCACATCCAAAACACACACTGGTGCAGATCTGCAAACCAAATAAAGTTAGTTGTTTTACTTTGAGACTATTCAGCCAATCATGGAACATAAAATGTGGTCACATGTTTTGTTTACAACTTCTTCTCCATAGCAACAGCAGCAGAGGCTCATAGGTATTGTAGTATTTTTCTTGGCCACCCCCCAAACTTGCAGAAATCAAATAAATATGTGAAATTCAAATACAGAACGAGGACAAACACTTCAGGAACCAACGGTCACTCACACATCTATGTAAGTTTTTGATTATCTGCACCAAATGTGATGTATTCCTCTTTGTGCAGGGCCTTCTGCTGAACTTCAAACCAGAGGTGTTCAGTGCTCTTAAAATCTCCCCGATAGAGAAAGAATCATGTGAGGAAACAGAGCCCTCAATTCCTGCTGCTCCTGTCACCGCTGATGGTACACAGTCCAACACTTCCACCCAGAGCTCCGATTGTTCCAGAAGCAATGACAGCATCAGCACAGAGGAGCTGGAGCTGCTGAGCAGGAGTTCGTCCGATGGAGAGGACAGTCTCCAGAGCTCCGGTCCGTCCACTCTGGACGTCATCAGGTTCACAGAGCGACCTCGCACTCCTGCACCTGAACATAGCGCTGGACAGAACGAGGCCAAGGTGTTTGCAGTGAGCCCACAGGAGGAGGCCTATGTCACCATGTCCAGCTTCTATCAGATCAATTAGATGAAGCGTAGCAGCGACGGACCAGGACCTATATTTATTAAACATCTGAGAATCACACTTCAGAAACATTCAGTGGTTCCCTTCCTGGGGGTCGGGGCCCACAATGAGGCCCCTTGATAAATCTGAAAAAAATGATGGAATGACAGAAAGAAAGAAAACTCATTTTTTGCCTGCAAGTTTCTCTGGATGCCAATGTCTATTGGATGGAATTTTCTGTAGGCATTCCTGTTCCTCAAGGGATGAACCCTACTGACTTCTGCAGTACTCTAGTGCCACCATGAGGTCAATGAAATGTCTCAACATTTAGATACATTATGAAGATTAAGATGGATTGCTTTGTAATTTGGTACAGATTAATGCTCCCCATGGGATGAACCCTACCGACTGCTGCGATACTCTAGTGCCACCAGGAGAGCAATAAAATGTGTCAACATTAAGATAGATTAAGAAGATTTGTGTTCCCCAGAGGATGAACCCTACTGGCTTTGGTTGATCCACAGATTTTTCCTTGACAATCATAAAGTAAAAAATCTTTACAAATATTAGATAATATCTTGAAATTTGGTTTGTGTTCCCCTCACAATGAATAATAATAATAACTTTGTTGACTTTTCATTTAGCACCATCATGTGATCAGTTTTCTAATTTGTCCAAACCATTTGTTTGACCAAATACCTGACATTCCCATCATCTTTAGGTGTACTTAGCATTTAGTATTTAGCTCAAGTACATCCTCACAGAGCTGCCGGCATTACTGTAGATGTGATCACATGATTAATCTTGATAGTTCAGAGCAGGAACATCCATTAAGACACAAGAATTTACTCTACGTCCATATTTTCTCAGGTATATATTATTCTGCAAATGTTATTATTATTATTATTATTATTTTTACATTAATGTGTTTTCCTTGAAGCCTTTAATATCACCAGTAGCAGCTAAAGGGGCATTTTTTGTTTTTCAATTCTATTAAGTAGATCGATTTGTAAATTAAAGGTTTAGAATCTCCATGCAGGTAAACAACCACGTCTTTCAAACTTATATTTTTTAGTATTTTTAAAATCAAAAGAAATTTGATGAACATATTTATTCTTTAGTTTGTGAGTGAAAGAGGAGGATTTTTGCTTTTTTTTTAGCTTTTTATGTGGTCACTTTTAATAGTTTGATAACTACAGGCCCAGAACTATTGAACTTTAGCATGTTTTACTGCGTTTACAACAAATCAGTAGTAGCGTACTTAATATTACTGCTACTATACTATCTTCCAGGCAGCCTACTGATTATGGTGTCACCTAAATATTTCAAAAGCAAATCTCTCCACGCAGACATGTTTAGTTTTATCAAGTGCAGGTATTTAGATTTCTGCTTCATTATTCTCTAATTTGGCTAAACTAACCCTTTAAATGTTTCAGTGGGCGCTTGCATATTCAGGTTTTTCCTTTCATTTGTCACCTGTCTGTTTCAGGATTGAATAAAATAATTTCTAAAACTTTTTCAGGAACTGAAACAAACAAACAAACAAACAAACAAACACCAGCGAGGTGCTTTTAAAAATACCTCCTCTTATCTTAAAACTCTTAAACTCCTACAGTACATGTTCACCCTGCAGACAGGAAACAAGTTCTCCTCATGATTATATATCATATTATACTGTATATCATATATTATTACTGAATCACAGTAAATGTCGTTATGATCACACTGTGTGGTCTGCAGGTGAGATGTGTTGCTGCAGCAAACTGCCTCACCTGTGTCTGTGTCTGTTTGAGATCACATATGAGACACGGAGACACCAAACACAACGCTGCTTTTTTAAATATCACACACAACTTACACCTCATGTTTCCTTAAAGCAATAAATATTAAATATACAGAATGTACACTTTATTTTCTCTGAAACCTGATTGTCCATACTATGTGGTGATGTTTGTTTCTACCTGTTATGACATAAACATTTTCTTTATTTAAACAAAGTTGACAGTGTTTGCATATCAATGTACAATAAAGTACAAAAATATACCGTTGTCTTGTGTTTACCTACATTATACTACTTTAAAAAACAGACTGCACATGCAAAATAATTATTTAAAAAGTCATTCCTCGAACTATAGAACATACTACATTAGTTAGTAAAGAAATTATTGATCTACCAGTGATTAAAAATGCTTCCTGATTCACGTGATTAATAATAGTATTGAGTTCATCAAGACTCAGAGCTTCCAGGCGTTTCTCATCATAAGAATAAAATACACGTCACTGTCGATGGAAGCGCTGACTCCGCAGTAATAGTTGACAAACTCCTCTTTAGTCACCTGTCAATTAAAAAAAGACATTAGAAGTTATACTAACAGCAGAGACAAAGAGGTCAGAGCAGCAGTGGATCATTCGGACGTTTAGTAATCAGTGCAGGTGATCAGACAACAGCTGATTTCCATCCAAATGAACCAAATAACTAACTATTGGATGCATGTTACCTTCAGTATGAACTGTAATAACTTTGATCCTTTGCCTTTTCATCTAATGCCATCTTCAGGTCAATTTTTATTTATTTATATATTAGTTTATTTATTTGTAATATTCTTCTCTTATTCTGTTGTTTTTTATTTCAATTACTGGCCAACAAATAAATGTGTAATTAAATCCATACACTTTTTTTTTTTTTTTTTTTAAGAAAGGTCTCCGCTGTAGCTGGTAGTTTAAAATTTAAAATGATCTTTATATTTGAATGGAAACCATGGGTGTGTTTGTTTACAGCAGATGAGTGAATAAAGGTCCCGAAACTGAAGCTGAAAAGAATTATTTGTGGTTTTTGATCTATAGAGAATAAAGATTGATTAATTTCCAGATTAAATAGCGAGAAGACTTCTAAAATAGAAAACACCATGAAATGTGAAACTCTGCCACCACCACCAGCACAGTCAGTTTGTTTACCAGAAGTCAGAGTTTCCAGGCATTTTTCATCATCACAATAAAGTAGACATCTGTATCGATGGATGCACTCACACCGGCATAATAATTCATAAATTCCTCCTGGGTCACCTTCAGAGAGTAACACCAGCGTGAATATATACACTTCTTTCAATTAGAAATACAAGATTTTATAAGCAAAATCATAATGACAGTTAGTGATAAATGTGGACATGTGTTTTGGTGGTGAAGATATTTCTGCAGAATATTACAAAAAGCTAAAATATAGCTGCAGGTTTTGGGAACTAAGACTAAAAGATGTGAGTAGTATGGTCCTTTAAAGAAGCCCAAATGAACAGTGATCATGTTGTTCTTGCTGTAATCATCCTCCTGTTCATACTGACCATTAGATCCCTTCATAACACACTTACAATGGAAGTGATGGAGACTAAACCCACAAACATGGATTTAAAGTTTACATGAAGCTAATATGAAGCTTAAAATCCAGCAGATATGTTTCAACGTTACAGTGTTTTAGAGCCAAACTCCCTCTTTTTGTTCCTATACTTCCTCCACAGCTCAACAGGGAAACACAAAGAGGGAATTTGATGCTAAACAGACTGTAAATGTGTCAGATATCCACTTGATATGACTAACTCACACTGATGAAGCCTCAGAGAAGCTTCACATCTACTTTAAATGATTTTAACCTCCATCACTGACACTGAAAGCACATTTGAAGCAGATCTTTGAACAGCCAGTATGAACAGGAGCAATGATTACAGTCACTGTTCATGTGGACACCTGATTGATTGTTTAACACATACTGGAAATACGGTGAAACCATCCTTTAATGGACTGTTAACATTGCAAATATCCTACTGTACATGTTGTAGATTTGTGGCAAAGCATGGTGTTTTTTCACCTTTCCATCTTTTTCATACGGAGAGTCGAAGCTGTCCAGGAACTTCCTGAACACCTGATCCTCGGTCCATTCCCCGTTCTGATACTTGGGGTGGTACTTGGCGTTATAAACCCCCTGCAAGTCTTCAATGGTGATCACCCCGTCACCTGTCTTGTCGAGCTTCCGAAATGCCTGCAAGACCACCTCCTTCCTGGCCTTAGACATGGCCGGCTACAGACAGACACATCGTGGGAGTTAAGAAACCTGAAATAATCTCTAAATAAATAATAAATAAATAATATTTACCCTCAGAGTGAAGAGGAACTCGTCAAAGTCGATGGATCCACTGCCATCGCGGTCAAATTGCTGAAACAGAGTTATGGCTTCCTGTTTCTCCATCAGGATCCCATAGTCATTTAAACCCTTCAGAAACTCCTTAAAGTCTAAGGAGCGGTTGTTGTCGTCGTCCATTATTTTAAAGGTTCTGGCAAACAGGAAGGATTAATAATAATAGAATAACAATAATGATACAGTCAGACAAACCCTTAGTGTATGATTAAAAACAATAATAATAACAGCAACAATGGCAGTAATAAAACAGAAAAAAAAATATGTTGCAGATATATCATATTGCTATAAAATATCTGTTTTCATGGTTTTGTGTGTTGTTTTTTTGCTGCAAAAACAATTTCCTCTTGTGAGTCAATAAAGACTCTTCTTCTTTTCTCATATATTTATGAGAATTTGTCGCCTCTATTTAGGCACTATAAAACTACATTTTTGTCCTATAAAATGAAAAAAACAGCTGAAGTACTATACTGGACCCTTGCTACAAATACACCTGAGGCCTCTGAGTGTACGGAGCTCACCTGCTCAGACCTTTGATCCCAGAGGATCCTCTGGCAAGACACTGCAGCCGGAGTCTCTCCACGGGGTCGGAGGAGTGTGACAGCCGCCGCTTGGCTTCCATCGCCATCTCACGGTCGTGTCTCGATGTTCCCGCCATCGCTGACGTCACAGATATAAAATGTTTGTTATTCAAAGAGAAACCAACAGATTTAAGTGATAATCAGTAGTGGAAGAAGTACTCACATCCTTTACTGCAGTACAAAAATGTACAGATACAAACCCATTACAAATAAAAGTCCTACTGCAGTAACAGTACATAAGTATTGTGATCTTGATGTAGTTAAAGTACTGCAGTAACAGTACATAAGTATTGTGATCTTGATGTAGTTAAAGTACTGCAGTATCAGTAGTGACTGATATATTATTATATGTGACATCATTAGATTATTAATACTGAAGCATCAGTGTTAGAGCAGCATGTTACTGTTGTAGCTGCTGGAGGTGGAGCTAGTTTCAACTACTTTATATACAGTTAGCTAGTTTAGTCCAGTGGTTCCCAACCTAGGGGTCGGGGCCCTCCAAAGGGTCACCAGATAAATCTCAGGGGTCGTGAGATGATTAATGGGAGAGGAAAGAAGAAGAAACAAAGTTCTAATACACAAATCTGTTTTCAGCTTTTGGACTTTTTCTCTAATCTTTGATTTTTGCTGAACTATTGGATCATTTGAACATTTATTGAAATGAAACCATGTGAGAAGTTTAGAGGTAAAAATCACTATTTGGTGGAGCTGTTAACAACTCATAGACATCTGAAATGTGACCCGACTACACACTGCTTTTAGTAAGACGTCAACAGACTAAAAGGTTGAAACCACTGGTTTCATCTTTAACAATGTGTTGGATTTTAAAAGCTTCTTATATTATCCATTGAGTCAAATCTGCATCTGAACAGTAACTAAAGCTGTCAGATAAATGTAGTGGAGTAGAAAGTACTAGATGTACCTCTGACATGTAGAAAGTACTAGATGTACCTCTGACATGTAGAAAGTACTAGATTTACCTCTGACATGTAGAAAGTACTAGATTTACCTCTGACATGTAGAAAGTACTAGATTTACCTCTGACATGTAGAAAGTACTAGATTTACCTCTGACATGTAGAAAGTACTAGATGTACCTCTGACATGTAGAAAGTACTAGATGTACCTCTGACATGTAGAAAGTACTAGATTTACCTCTGACACGTAGAAAGTACTAGATGTACCTCTGACATGTAGAAAGTACTAGATTTACCTCTGACACGTAGAAAGTACTAGATGTACCTCTGACATGTAGAAAGTACTAGATGTACCTCTGACATGTAGAAAGTACTAGATGTACCTCTGACATGTAGAAAGTACTAGATTTACCTCTGACACGTAGAAAGTACTAGATGTACCTCTGACATGTAGAAAGTACTAGATTTACCTCTGACATGTAGAAAGTACTAGATGTACCTCTGACATGTAGAAAGTACTAGATTTACCTCTGACATGTAGTATAGAGGAAGTGGAAGTAGCATACAATGTAGTAGACTTCAAAATTGTTCTTAAATACAATACTTACTGTATTTAAAAATACAATATAATAAATGTACTTTCCACCGCTGGCATGAAATGACTCTGCAGGTGTTTTGCGACGCTCCTGCAGGTGGGGCTCGGATAATTCAACCAAATTATAGACGTTTTTTTCCTCATAGTAATAAGAGTAATTAATAATTATAATTATAATTATAATAAATATTTTGTGTAATCCGTCAGAAACTCACCGACAGCAGCTGAAACGTTTTGAACAACAAACACGGAAGTCTGATACCGAGTCCGCGGTTGCTATGGAGATTTAACATTCCCTCCTGTAATTGGCTGTTCAAACGCTGGCTGATTCTAATGTTAATTTAATTTTAATTAATTCATGTTTGTTCCAAACCCTTGATATGTGATGTTTACACTGACTGAAACATTAAAGTGATGAGAAATATTTTAAAAATATTTAAGTTGTACTTATACTTAGTATTAGTACAAAATTTATAAATAAAATCATGTTCGAGTGAGAAATCTGATCATCATTAAACGTTTTTCTGTAGATTGATGAAGTACTACTACCATAAATATGATTATTATTACTGATGCATTTAAGCAGCATTTTGCTTGATGGCTGCATTATTCATTATTCTCCATCCAATTATTCCTGCTACACATTAAAATAATAATAATAATAATAATGAAATTTTTCTCACAGAGTTGGGACTCTCCAACAAATGTGTGCTGACCTGTAAACCCTGAAAGGATATTTTGTGTTGCTCCTTTAGAGCAGAAGGGGGATGGAATGTAAATAAAACTTGACTTGACTGTATTACAGTATTCCTTTATTGATATTATTTATTAATTAACTAGCTATTTAGAGTATCCAGTTGATGAATTGTTATGATGTAAAGTGGGAGGAAACCCAGAGGAACCTGAACACCTTAATAGAGAAATCAGCATCTGCACAAGGAACATGACGTACCTTTATCTCCATCTGTGTTGTGCTCAACATATTTGCCACAGACTCAGCGTCTTGTAAAGCCAGTTTGTGGTTTGTGAGAGTGGCTGGCAGCCTGGGGTTTTCGCCACCACTTTGTCAGAGCCAGGAAGCTGCCTTAGTTCTTTATACATGGCAGCATCGACCTCAGAAACAGCCACTGCCTTTTTCTGGCATCATGGTCCCAGAATTGATATAACAGTAGATTCTTTCTGTGAGATCTTTGGTGACCATTAAGGAGTTTTGTAAGTGGGAAATATGCAAAACTCACTCTTGCCTTCTTCTTCCGGTTTGTCTTTATCCTCAAACAGATAATCAAGATCTTCAATGTGCTTCTCCATCGTCTGACTTGTGGTGCTTCAGGTGAGCGATGTCTTTTGCCACAATTTCAATTTCTATAGAGGATTCAGACTGCAGCCACTTGTACTCTGAGTCTTCTACATCATGCAAAAGAGGCTCGGTTATCTCACACACTGTCTTCATTATAACACAAATGTGTGTTGTGGTGGCTCCTCCTCCAGGACTTTTGGGTCCTCCTCAAAGGTTTCATTGTCCTTCACTGTTGGCTCTGACCTCCAGCATCTCTGAGCATGAGCTTCCTGTTCTACTCATGTTGGATCTTTGATGCTTTATTTATTTTATTAGCTGTAATTAAGCCTCTTCTTAAAAAGCCGACTCTAGATCAAGAGGTTTTAGCCAATTACAGGCCTATATCAAACCTTTCATTCCTCTCTAAGGTACTTGAGAAAGCCGTAGCCAATCAGCTGTGTGATTTTCGTCATACAAACAGTTTATTTGAGGAGTTTCAGTCAGGATTTAGAGTAAATCATAGCACAGAGACCGCACTAGTTAAAGTTACAAACAACCTCCTAATGGCATCAGACAAAGGACTCATCTCTGTACTTGTCCTATTAGATCTTAGTGCAGCATTTGACACCATTGACCATCAGATTCTCTTACAGAGACTGGAATATCAAATTGGCATTAAAGGAACCGCCCTAAAACTGAAGTTCTCGTAATTGGACCCAAACACCTCAGAGACTCTCTCTCCAGAGATTTAGCCTTAGACGGGATCACCCCGGCCTCTAGCTCCACCGTAAAGAATCTTGGCGTATATAGTGTCTAAAAGTAGATTGGGAGCCAGAGCTTTCAGCTATCAAGCTCCTCTTCTGTGGAATAAACTACCACTCTGTGTTCGGGAGGCAGACACGATCAACACCTTTAAGAGTAGACTTAAGACTTTCCTTTTTGATAAAGCTTATAATTAGGGCTGGCTCAGGTCATCCCTTAGTTATGCTGCCATAGAACTAGACTGCTGGGGGACTGATTTGATTTATTATCGATGTGTTGTGTGTGAACTGCACTGGGCTCAGGTTTTGCATACTTATGTTTGAATTAAACACAAATAGTAATCGGTGAGTTAAGGTTATTTTGTATGAGTTGTGTGAACTCTTCATCTTCACATCATTGCTATTGAATAAAGGCAGTGTTAAAGCTTTTAAACAACATACCACACTCTGTTCAACAAATAACTTTATAACTTTATCTAAATTTACAGGTTTACAGTTAAAGGTAAATATTTTTTTAACTTTTACTGTATTTATAATGATTGTAAAACCTTGTCTGTATTGCTAACAATCATCAAGTATATAATATATAAAAATATTATATTTATTTAATATATCTAATCAAATATAAGTCCACACACACATACACACACACACACACACACAGTCAATTAAGAATAATTAGTACAAATACAAACACAAAATAATCAATAATAAAATAAGAAAGTAATAAATACAGTAGTGAAGTATACAGTGTAATCAGTGAGCAGAAACAAACTTTATTTGTTCCAAAAATAGATTTTCAGCAGAAATATATTTAATAAAAACTTCAACTGCAACTCTCATAGTACTGTGAAATTAGTGAGTGTACCACACGGTACTGAGAGTAGTACAGAATACTACACAGTACTGAGCATAGGTGGGAGTGGTTCACATTTTAAAGTTGCCTAAAAGAAATAAAATTAACTTGTGCCTGTTCTGGGGCGTGGCAGAGGTCAAAGGTTGGCTGTTAAAAAACTATTAAAATATTACATTTTATCTACAGTCTACACTGCAAAGAAAACAAAATAAAAACAGTGTCACAGATCACACATTCAGGCCCTGCCGTTTCAGGAAGTCTTCAAGTGCACTCAGTCGCTCCACCAACATTACATCCAGGTCCACCTCATCATCACTGGGGTTGCCATGGTAATTTCGCCGGGCTGCTGCCCGCTTCCTGGGTAACATGGCAACAGGAAGTCCCACGCCTAAAACATAGAGCATAACATCACCAGGGGACAGACAGAAAGCTTAAAGTAATTCATGTTTACCTAAAATTTTTTTTAAATAATTATAATTTAGTTGGTGACATCATCACCATCACCTGTTGCAGCTTGAAGAGGGTCGGGGATAAAAACAACTGTTCAGATGAGCTGATTAAATACACTTAAAACATTAATATAAAAATCAAAAGGAGGAACATTCAAGAACTCAAGATGTCTCCCCTCAGTGAACTACATTTCCCAGCATACCTTGTGGCCTCTTCCTCTTCCTGGGCTGAGTGAAGTCAGGGAAGAGGAGGAGCCTACGCCTCCTCTGCTGGCCAATCAGGAGCAGCGTTCCATCCTTCTCCCGCGGCTCCTCAAAGATCGTCTCCAGACTCCTGCAGGGCAAAAGCACAGCATGCTGGGAGATGTAGTCTCTGAATCAGATTTATGGTCTGAGTACAATCGCAGAGAGAAGGACCCTGAGCAGGCTGCTGGCTATAATGGACAATGACCGGCACCCCCTACACACCACTTTCATTAATCAAAGGAGCTTGATTAGCAGTAGATTCGGGTCTCTCCCCTGCAGGATGGACAGACAGCGCAGGTCCTTTGTTCCCATGGCCATACAGCTTTTCAACGCCTCACAAAAAGTGCTACACACACACTGACTACATAGGTGAATGCAATATTAATTTATTGGACAATAACTAGTAAAGTAACATGTTTTCCTCTCTTTCTCTGTCTCAAAACTGTGCACCACATCCCACCCCCCAATCATTACCTTGTTTGCATTAATATTTATTTATTTATTTATTCATTACAATGACAGGTATTTTACTACTATGACATTTTTATATTTTTATGACATTTTACTACCTGGTGTTTTTGAAAGACAGCTGAGTGAATGTATGTATGTATGTATGTAGGGCATGTGCAATGACTAATGTGTTGTCTTTGTGCAATGTTTGTTTGTGCTATGCGTTTTTGCTGTTGCTGTGCTGATATGTTGGTTTTGTGTAATGTGTTATATGTATATGCTGCTGGACACCTTAATTTCCTTCGGGATCATCTATCTATCTATCTATCTATCTATCTATCTATCTATCTATCTATCTATCTATCTATCTATCTATCTATCTATAACCTTTGTAGTTCTTTACCTGTTGGTGGTAGGGGATTTGTAATTCTTGTTGGTGTAGATCTCCTCCAGACTGAACTCTTTCTTCTTCAATCTTAAAAACAGAAAGTAGTCTTTTCATTCATTTTTCATATTTTCAGTTATTTTTTTTGAATGCGTCCATCTTCAGACCTTTTGACTTTTGGCAGTCCCATTGGTGTTAGTGGCATTTCCCGCGGCGATGCCCGGCGGATTCGAATCTGTGACACTCGTTTACCTCTCTGAAGAGAAAATATAAAACATAGAAGCATTTTTATTATTTTTATATTAACAAAAAGAAAAACTTCATATTAAATCTATAAATCAGTAAAAATCTGCACCTCTCCATTTGTGCTGGGGTACTTGGAGCTTGCTGCTGATTGGCTGGCTTGTACAGAAACAGACAGCCCATTGCCTGGACACGGGGGGAGGGGCAGGGACAGCCACCGAGGGAGGCGGAGGTTCCGATTGGGTCGTTGCTTCTGCTGTCGCCGGGCAGAAAAAGTTGGGCTGCAACATGTACAGAAATGATTCCATTGTTTGATATTTAGAATAAACATTCAACAGACAAAATTAAAACATTAAATAAAAACATTTATTCTTAGCTGAAGCATTCCAAACCATTACAGATGATATAAAGTTAGTCTATTACCTCAGTGTCAGTGACTGCACATAGCTGTGGAAACAAAACAAGTGTAAAATAAAAGTTATTTAATGATAAAATATGAAGCTGACATAACTCATTTAATGTGTCTCAGTACAACTTTAAAATAAAATTAAAATATTTATAATTAATTTAAGGTAACAGAACCTTTATAAGAACATTAGTGATGTATAAACTAACACTCATTAAATATTAATGATGTTCATTTTAATATGTTAGCCGACCAACCAGTGATCAGAGCTTAGACTGGGAGGGGCTGTCCAGTCCTTCAGGGGCCGCAGGGGACTCCCACAAGATCCGCCCCTCACAGACACCAGCGTCTCCACAGCAACCACTGACAGCCGCAACATAGGGGCTGGATTAAAGGAGGAGGGGGAGGACAGCCACAGGCAGAAAGTATTGTGTTTGGAGGACAAGGAGAAGGGAGGGGTGAAGTCCGCGAAACGCCATTGGTTGGAGGAGAATGAGAACACGCCTGATTGGTTGAAATTCTGCATAACTGCATTCTGGGAAGAGAAACTAGAAATGCAAAATGAAAAAAAAGGAAACACACATATTTAAACATTTTATGATATACTATAAATATAATTTAAACTGTTATATTTATAATTTCTTTATTATACCTTTTAAATGTGTTTTGACATGTTTAGATTTAAACAATTTTATTGCATAATATATTTATTACCATTATTACCATTTATTTATACTAATTTAAAAATCTAGTTAATGTTTAATACTGTAATCTATTTAAGTTTTATTCATTATTAACAGATGTATTATTAATATTATTTATATGTACAGGTGTGTCTCACCTGTGTGACACTCTGTAACCGTTCTGCCTGGCAACGACACTGACCGCTTTCTCTGACTGGCCGGTGTTTCCCTCCTCTCTTCTTCTGCGCTTCCTGTGGTTGAAGTTGTGCAAAGTGAGAGGCGCCTCCTTCTTGACTCCACAACCTCTGAAGGAAACCGCCATCCGGCCCACAAACCTCCCAGCAGGCACCTCCTCTTCCTCTTCTTCTTCTGCTGTGTTTACTGGGAATACACTGAATGCTCCTCCTTTTCCTTCATGGTTGTTCTTGCTCCTCTCCCCCCCCCTGCCCCCATCCTCCTCCTCTCCGCTGCTCCTCTGCCTCATCATCTGCTCTGATTGGCTGAACCTAGCGGTAAGAGGAGCTGTGAACTCTTCACTGTCTGATAAAGATGATGAGGAAGAGAAGCAGGTGACCGGTAGGAGGGGTGGGTGGCTACATGAGGAGGTGGCATTGCAGGGGAGAGCAGGCGGACCTAAGAAGAAAAAAAGAAGTTACATTATCATGATAATCCTGTGAATATTCTCATTCATCCAAGTCAGTTATCTCAAGGAGATTAAATCGAACGCAACTGGACTTGGTTATTTCTCTTTGAAGACGTTTCACCTCTCATCCAAGAGGCTTCATCAGTTCATGCTCGCTTGACTAGGCTGGGACTAGTCCAACTAGCTGGTGTAGAAACCCAGGTATTTAACCTCTGTGGAGGCAGTCACATAACCAGTGATGTCATTGGCTCATTAACACTCCATGTGCCCAACGACAGTCGTTTAGTGACAGTCGTTGGGGGTGGTGAAAGTTAGTTTCGACATCGTTAGTGTTCTATTGTGTTATAGAGTCATATATAGAGTCACATGGGGCCTTTTGTGAATGGCTAAGTTGCTGAATCTCCTGGGAAGAGATGAAAGGGCAGCATTGTAAATTGAAGATAGATGGCTTCTTTTACCCCTCTTTCAAACCATCTATCTTCTCTGTCCAGGATGTAAACATTGTTGTCCTCAAAGGAGTGAGCTTTCTCCTTGAGGTGTAAGTAGACAGCAGAGTCTAGGCCTGAGGAGTTGGGCCTCCTGTGTTGGTACATGCGCTTGTGCAATGGTTGCTTGGTTTCCCCAATGTAGAGGTCTTTGCATTCCTCATTGCACTGTACTGCATACACCAGATTGTTTTTCTGAGTGTGTGGTGTTCTGTCTTTGGGGTGAACCAGTCTCTGCCTGAGTGTGTTGCTGGGTTTGAAATACACAGGGATACGGTGCTTGTTAAAGATCCTCCTGAGTTTCCCTGATACCCCAGATACATATGGAATGACTATGTTGTTTCTGTTGTCTTGTTTTTCTTTCTCAACCCCCATTGATAGTGTTTTTTCTGGAGCCAGCTGCAGTTTTCACAAAGGCCCAATTGGGATAACCACAAGTTTTGAGGGGCATCCCTCAGGTGCTCACGTTCTTCCCCTTGTGCCTGTGAGCTGGTGGGTACATTATCAGCCCTGTGTTGCAGGGTTCTGATAACACCAAGCTTGTGTTCCAGTGGGTGGTGTGAGTCGAAAAGGAGATATTGGTCTGTGTGTGTGGGTTTCCTGTATACCCCAATGTGGAGGCTCCTGTCTTTTTCAATATGGACGTCACAGTCTAAGAAGGGCAAACTGTTGTCCTTAACATCTTCTCTGGTGAACTTGATGTTTCTGTCCACTAAGTTGATGTTCAGTAAAGGCTTGCACTTCTTGGGTTTTGATCTTGACCCATGTGTCATCCACATATTTGAACCAGTGGCTCGGTGTTACTCCTTTAAAGGAGCTCAGGGCCCTGCGTTCCATCTCCTCCATGTACAGATTGGCCACAATAGGGGATACTGGGGAACCCATGGCACAGTCATGTTTCTGTCTGTAAAATTTGCCATTAAACTGGAAATCATGTCATGTGTTAGTCGCTTTCACACTGTTTCGAAAGCTTCCGTGGTTGGTATGCAAGTGAACAGGGAAGTCACATCATAGGAAACCATGGTTTCATCTGGTTCCATTCTTAGGTTCCGGACTTTGTTCACAAAATCAATAGAGTTTTGGATATGGTGAGGGGTGTTGCCTACCAGGGGTGCCAAGATGCTAGCCACATGTTTGGCAATGTTGTAGATGACAGAGTTTATACTGCTGACAATGGGTCTGAATTGGCGCCGCTCCTGGTGGCAGCCGGTTGCAGCAGCTCCGTAGTTTTTTGTAATTTTTTGTTTATTTTATTATTATTTTTTTTTGTTTTTGGAAAAATTACCGGATCAATTTTTGCTTACACGCGTGAACAGCTGATGACGCTGAGTAAACCCATGGTGCTGCCCGGAGACAGACCTGTGTTCCCGCAGAAGTTACGGAGGAGACGCCGGGGTTGCAGGTCTGGTACCAAACAGAGGGAGAAAAGAAGAAGACATAAACCAGCTGTACCAGCGATCATAATGGGAAACGTGAGGTCTCTTGGGAATAAGATGGACGAACTGGCAGCACTGGTGAAGACCCAGAGGGAGTACCGCGAGTGTAGCATTTTTTGTTTTAGTGAAACTTGGCTGAACTCGCACATCCATGATAACAGCGTCTGGTTGCCTGGTTACAGCTTGGTACATGGAGACAGAGACTGTTCCTCAAGTCGGAAGAAGAAGGGTAGTGGGCTTGCACTTTTTGTGAGTGAGAGGTGGTGCAATCCTGGACATGTCAACCTGAAGGAACGTCTCTGTACCCCGGACATTGAACTGTTAGCTGTGGGAATGCGCCCGTATTATTTACAGAGAGAGTTCACGTCCACCATTGTCATCGTTGTTTACACAGCTGATGCAGTGGTAGCCTGTGACGTCATCAGCTCCGCCACTGCCAAACTACAGACTTCACACCCGGATGCATTCATGGTTATTACAGGAGATTTAATCATGTCTCATTTTCCACTAATATGTTGACTGCCCCACCAGAGACAATAAAACATTGGATCTCCTGTATGCTAATGCCATGGATGCATATGACGTCACAGCCCCCCCCCCCCTCGGCAGGTCAGACCACAACTTGGTCATGATGTCTCCAAGGTATGTCCCTCTTGTGAGAAAGCAGCCTGTGCTCACCAGGACAGTGAGGAGGTGGACACAGGAGTCTGCTGAGGCACTGCAGGACTGCTTTGAGTCAACGGACTGGGATGTACCCACATGGGGAGGACATAGACAATTTGACTGTATGCATCACGGATTACATCAAATTCTGTGAGGACACCACCATACCAGCCCGGACTATGCACTGCTTCCCCAACAACAAGCCCTGGATTACCAGCGTCCTGAAGGCACTTCTAAACAAGAAGAAGAGGGCTTTCAGGTCTGGAGATAAAGAGGAGCAGAGAAAAGTGCAGCATGAACTCAGACAAAGACTGAGGACATGCAAGGACAATTACAGGAAGAAGCTGGAGGCCAAACTCCAACAGAACAGTGTGAGGGATGTGTGGACGGGGATGAAGCACATCACAGGGATGAAGGGAAGAGACCGGCTGACAGCAGGGAGCCTGGATAGAGCAAACCACTTCAACCAGTTTTTCCAACAGGTTTAGCTCACCTCCTGTGACCCCTCAAACGTCCTCACCCCTCCACACACCCACACTGTCCCAAATGGCTCAACCCACCCGGCCTTCTCCTGTGAAGCACTTCTCCACCTGCTCCTCCTACTCCTCATCTCCCACCTCCTCTACTGAAGACATCTGCAGCAACCCCTGCCCAACGGTGACTACAGGCCAGGTTAAGAGGCAGCTGGAAAGACTTCACCAGCGAAAGGCTGCAGGACCTGATGGCATCACACCCAGGATCCTGAAGACCTGCGCCAACCAACTGTCTCCTGTACTGGGACATCTGTACCTGAGCCTGAGTCAGCAGAAAGTTCCGCTGCTGTGGAAGACGTCCTGCTTGGTTCCAGTCCCCAAGAAGTCGAGGCCATCTGACCTGGCAGACTACAGACCAGTCGCCCTCACATCTCATGTGATGAAGGTCCTGGAGAGATTGGTTTTAGCCCAGCTAAAGCCGCGGGTGAGGATGTTTCTGAACCCTTTGCAGTTTGCCTACTAGCCCCATTTAGGTGTCGATGATGCTGTCAGTTACCTGCTGCAACAAGCCCATATGCATCTGGATGGTGGAGAAGGCACTGTGAGGATCACTTTCTTTGATTTCTCCAGTGCTTTCAACACCATTCAACCTCTGCTACTGGGTGAGAAGCTGCAGGTGATGGGTGTTGACGACACAGTGAACTGTGCTTTCTCCCTTCCTCTTTATCTTATACAGAGTCATGTGACCTGCAGAAGTTTTCTGATGACTCAGCTGTTGTTGGGTGTATAAGAGAGGGAGTGGAGGGTGAGTACAGGATGCTTGTGGACAACTTTGTAAAGTGGTCCGAACAGAATCACCTGAGGCTGAATGTCAATAAGACCAGAGAGATGGTGATCGACTTCAGGAGGAAGAGGATGCCTTCACAGCCAGTACTGATCAGGGGGGAGGTGGTTGAGGATGTGGAGGACTATAAATACCTGGGAGTGGTGATTGACAACAATGATTCAATAAGTGGATCTGAGTTTGATCACATGTTCTGATCTGACTTAAAATAACTGATCAGAGTCATTGATACATACACACCTGCTGATCAATAACTAAGAAATTACTCATGTTTTATTGTATGGTAGCGACCTGCTCTAACTGGTTACCACAGCAGTTGACGATGTCACTGAGGATGTCACTGAGTACAAGCTGCTGCTAGCATAACACACCACAATTTCCAAGTGCATTGTGGGTAATGTTGGTGGCAGGAAGATGACTGTGAGAAATGTAATGTCAGTGCAGGTGAGTTACCTGAGAGAGGGGGCGGAGCCACAGGAGCAGCTGAGCAGACAGCTTCTTCTCCTCCTTTCTGCCTGCCCTTCCTCCTTCTCTTCTTCCTCCTGCTCCTCCTCTCTAGAGAGTCCAGACGACGGCCGAGAGACACCAGAGCTCCCCGCAGGAGGCGACGCACCTCCATCCTGTGAGCTGAGAGGAGGCGAGGCAGGAGGGAGGAGCAGGAACACGGAGGAGGAGGAGTTGGAGGAGGAGGGGAAGGGAGGGAGGACAGAGAGGGAGGTAAAGAACGGAGGGATGGGAGAGCAGGACATGAAGGCAAAGAAAGAGGAAAAAAATGGGAGGACGTTGGTGGTAGGACAGAAAGAGGAGGAGGGGGGAGGGACATGAGAGGAGTAGAGGAGGAATAAGAAAAGGGAGAAGGAGGAGGTAGAGGAGGAGTGGAGGAAAGACCTGAAGAAAGAAAAGGATGAGTTACAGGAAGAGAAAAATGAGAAGGAGGAGGAAGGCGGGACAGAGGGACAGGAGGAGAGGACAAAGATACAGGAGAGAAAGCAGATATAGGAGGAGTAAAAAAGACAGAAGAAGGAGGAGGATCAACAGAAGGAGTTACAGAAGCAGCAGAGGAGGAAAAGCAGGAAGATGAAGATGAATAGCGAGAGCTCCAAGGAGGTGCAGGAGAAGAGAAAACTCCTGAGGGAAAAACAGCAGAACAGTCAGACTTTTTAATATTTGAGATAGTAATGTGCATTTACATTTTTCAAAATAAAGGACAGAAAAGTTATTTACTACCTTTATTTTGTAAAATATAAACACTGAATAAATAATAAACAATTAAAAAAATTATTAAATAATAATTTAAATAGTAATAAATGTACCTGTTTGTGTGCCTTTATCTTTAAGATCACCTTCATCAGCCAATGGGGGGGCAGGGGGCGGGGCCACTGCAACCAGACCCCGCCCATTGTCATCACTGTCGCTGAGTGTCAGCATTGAGCCTACTGAGGGAAATAAAACTATTATAAAACTATAATATTAATTATTAATAAAACATGCCAGCAGCCTGCGAGAAATTATTATTGGGATTATTATAATTATCATTTAAACATGAGCAGACTGCAGTTATTAAAATACATAAATATATTTTAAAATATTTAAGAAATCAAGTCATGAGCATTAACTCAGAGACTGTCGCTGCCAATAAAACTTTATCACAAAGAATTTAAACATTAGATTTAACATACATTTTGTTTACTAAATAATATAATATACATATATTAAAATAAGCAAATAATTATGCATTAATAAAATCTTATGATCACAGCACAATACTTCTTTATTATGGCAAATCATTTTTTACATATAAAGCTATTTAAAAAGCCTATAAAATCATCATCTATTAATTATCTATTTAACTAAATTAAAACTGAAATATTACTATATACATTTTATGCACAAAATAATGTCAATGATATTAATTCATAATCATTTGTAGTGAAAGGATGTCTACTAAAAATATTTTTAATCATTAATAATAATTAATTATTATTAATGAATGAATATTATTTCATATCTACTGTGATTAACATCTTCTGTAACAATTATCTGAGTTAATGCAGCTATTTTTTTTAATTAATTTTCATTATCAAATTAAAAACTAAATATTAAAGCAGAGCTAAAGCAGCCGTCACGTCCTCTCGCGAGATTTGCTTAATTTATGCTGGAAAGATCCCAGAAATTTTCCTGTGTATCTGCAGCTTTTCGGTGTCACTGCTGTTTAACATAATTCTGAAGATTTTATGTCGTCACAGTGGGTTTCTGTGTGACGTCACAAAGAGTAAACCTGGAGACAGCGGGAATGTTGCAGGTCAGCAGGAGGATGAAATGGGATTTGGGGGGAAATAAAGGAAACTGGTCGAGCTAGCAGCGGCTAGCTGACGTTAGCAGGCTTTTCTGTGGTGGAAACTGTTAAACCGGGACAAACCGGAACATTTTAACGGCTCGTTTTACCTTTTTCAGTCCCACGGGTCCGTTAGTTCCGTTAAATCCTCTTATATCTCATTTTAGGCGGTTTCCTGACAGGAAAGAGCCGCAGCTAATCGGTGCTTCTGTTATCACAGCGGACCGGCGTTAAGCTACCAGAAGGAACACCGGGGGAGCTTCCACTAGGGATGTCAAAATAAAAGCTCTCCAGCGACATCCTTTTAAAATAAAGCACACACGCTAGAACCTCCGGTGTAAATAAAAGTAAAAGTACACAAATTGAACAGTATTGATTTTTATAAACCACTGACTGTTTAATGTTGATTTTTTTGTGCATTGTAAAATGTGATTCTTATCTCCTGTTACATATTAAACAGACAATTATAATGTTATAATAATGTAACCCAGAACAAACATTTTCAGAATAGCACAAAGATCACTGAAAATGTTATTCTAGGAGAAGTTTTTATTACTTTAATATAATATAAATATAATATAAAATACATGTCTCATCATTACAACATTACCTTACCTTGAATTTGAGCCAGAAAACATGAAACTTTGTGAAACTCAAGTTGTGACATAAAATTTTAAGCAGGCACAGTCTGATTTTGTATCAAGGTGGTAATAGGAAAAGCTCTATGTGACTTTAAAAGAAGGTTCATTGTTGGCAGGAGCCTCAGGCACAAAGACGGCTCAACTGGCTTGTTTCACTAAGAACATTTAGATCTATGACATCACATTTGATGACCATGATGCTCGTGCATTAGTGCAACTTGTAAAAAAACAGTAGAGCAATTCAATTACATAGAGAGGGTCAGATTATATGGTCAGATTAGTCATCCTTCACCATATTATCTACAGGCTGTTGAGTGCATATGTGTCGAACACCAAGAGACCGGTAGAGGCCAGGTAAGCACTATAAGACTATACATATAAAATTGACTTGACTTAAATCACTGGAAAATATATAAACTGTTTTTGTCAACAAAATGCAAAATCTCAAAAAATATGTAAATGGTATGTATATGACAATTAATTTTTAAACATATTTACAAAAAATATATTTCTGATACATACAAAATATATAGACTGTACTTAAAATATACAAACTCAAAAATATAACAAAATATATAAACTATATGCAAAATATTCAAAATCTTTTTTATTTTTTCCTTACAAAATTAACTGCACTTTAATAATATCTTCAAAATATATAAATGGTATAAAATATTCATATTAGAAAATATATTAAAAAATAATTTTAGATACTTTAGGTACTGAACTTTGAATATCTACATACATATAACTATATTTTAAACATATACAAATTGTTTTTTTTAATATTTAGATTCTTGAAGAATAAAGTTGAAAGTATGAGAGAAACATTTCTTCATTTTATAGTTCATTTAAAAAAAACAGCAGATGTGATGTATTAACATTTTTATTACATTTAAATTCTGATATTTTCAGTCTTTAATTCTCAGAAACATCAATATTTGTTTTTTTTTATATTCACAAAATTAAAGTCAATCACATAACGGGAAGTTATGTTCACAATAAAAGCTAATAGGAATGCACAACACTATTCAAAATACTAGCGTTCAACCAAAACTATGGCTTTCAAAATTAGAGCGAGTGAGAATAATCAATTATGTTTTAATTAGTCAATTTATATTTGATTATGACAACAAATCAGTTCTATCATATAATTTATACATTATTAAATAAGTAATATGAATAAATTCCCGATCAATTAAAAACTGATGATTAGAAGTTGCTGAGGATCTGATTGGTCAGTCTACTGCGACAAGTTACTGAAGCTCCGACTGCTGGAAAGGAACTTTCCCATGAAGCTAGGCACCTGGAGACCGGTTGTCACGGAGATACCGCCACACCAAACCTGCAACAAACTTTTATTACTGCTAATACTTATATGTATGTTTATATGTTGTAATATTAGTCAAAGTGTAAGTAGTATTAGTACTGATATTAGTTGTGTTAGTTGTATTCTAGTGTTGTTAGTAATATTTGTAGGAATGTTAGTAGTAGTGCTAGTAGTGTAAGTAGTATTACTGCAATGTGGTGTAGTACTGACAGTGAAGGCAGGGACGAGCGTCTGGCTGAACTTGGTTTTGAATGAGTGAAGAAGATGAAGACGATCCACATCAATGAATGACAGATCACCTGAAATGCATCAGGTGCGAAACAGTGAGTCATGACAGCTTATACTGATATCATATGCAGTACTTTAAGTACATCAGATACTACCTCGGCCTCCAGCACCACTGTAAGGAATCTGGGAGTTATCTTTGATTATCAAGGACTGTCTTTTTTTCACCTAACACTGCTTAAATCAGGCTCAAAAAGATGCAATAAAACTAATCCATGCATGTGTTACTTCCAGGCTGAATCATTGTAATTCCTTATTATCAGGCTGCCCCAACAAGTCTCTACAGATTCTCCAGCTGGTCCAGATGCTGCTGCACAACTACAAAAAGAGATCAATCCAAATCCTTCTCTTTACCTACAAAGTTCTTAATGGTCATCATATTTTAAAGAGTTATAAATCTTATAGTTAGGGCTGCCTTAGACCAGCTCCTAGTTATGCTGCTATAAGTCTAGACTGATGAGGGACTTCCCATGATGTACTGAACTCCTCTCTCCTCCTCTTCCTCTCCATCTGTATACATTCATGTCCCATTAATGCATTACTAACTTGACTTCTTCCCTAGAGTTTTTGGAGGATGCTGTTGACATGATGGCAACAACCATAATTCTACTCTTATTAATATAGTCATTATTGTTGCTGCTGTGCATTTCTGTGCCCCCTTTTGCCACTATCACTATCATGTTCTTACTTATGGGGGAACTGTTGTTTTTCTGTAAATTAAAGAGTACTGTCTAAACATGCACTATGGGTAAAGTTGTTATATAAAGTTGTTATTGCGATTTGGGGCTATATCACTCCTTGTACAGATTGTAAAGCCCTCTGAGACAAATGTATTTTGTGATTTTGGGCTATATAAATAAAATTTGATTTGATTTGATTTGATTAGTAAAACTAAATTAAATTGAACTGAAATTACTCATGGTATTACTTTTGAAAGGGACCTGCACCATGCATTTTTGCATGGTGCAGTATTTGTATTTGTTTTTTTCTGTACATGTGACATCATTGCACGTCTGTCCGTCCTGGGAGAGGGATCCCTCCTCTGTGGCTCTTCCTGAGGTTTCTTCCACCTTTTTCCCTGTTAAAAGGTTTTTTGGTGGGCAAGTTTTTCCTCACTAATCGAGGGTCTAAGGACAGAGGGTGTCACTCCCTGTACAGATTGTAAAGCCCTCTGAGACAAATGTATTTTGTGATTTTGGGCTATATAAATAAAATTTGATTTGATTTGTATATTTATAATCATATAACATCAGAAAGTGTATTAAAGAAGAACAAAACAAATATCTTAATACCGTTGTCGTAGTCGCAGTAGATTCCTATTCGCTTGGGCAGCGGCCAATCCAGCGCCTTCGCTCGGTTGTTATGCTTTGCAGCAAGCGAGCACTGTAGCCATTGGCTGGCATGGAGACACCACGAACCAGTGTTTTTTCCCAATTGGTCAAAGCGGCCCAGGCTAGCCCGATAGGCAATGCCCACACTGTATGACTTCCAGTCAGCCAGGGGGCAGAGCTCCCAGTAATGACAGCCACCACTCATCTCCTGGTTGCCTTAGAGACCACAGAAAATAAACTTTTTTGTCAGTGTTAACACTGTCAAAATCAAAGCCCTAAAACTAAAACTCATTGCCCATATACAGTAATCCCTCGTTTATCGCGGGGGTTACGTTCCGAAAATGACCCGCGATAAGTGAAATCCGCGAAATAGAAAACTTTTTTTTTTTTTTACAATTAGCAACTATTACATGTATACAAATACAGGTGTAGGCCGTTTCACTGCTCTTCAGACTGGGCCGCTGCATCCTGACTGCGCTCTGCAGTGTTCTCTTCTTCTGAAGCCCGCGCTGCAGGTGTGTTTGTTCGGGAGAAGAACATAGTGATAGGCAGCTGTTGTCGCTCTTTTTTCTTCTTTGCAAAAAGATCCTTGTACACCGACATGCCACCATCGATTACGTTATGTTATGTTTTGATACAAGAAGCAGGAGTGAGTTTTTAGCGAATCAGAATGCAGAGCACAATGCACCAAAAAAAAAAAAATGCATTATGAAAATCCGCGAAATAGAGAATCCGCGATAAGTGAACCGCGAAGTGGCGAGGGATCACTGTATACCATATTTTTCGGACTATAGAGCGCACCTAAATATAAGACGCACCCACTAAAATTTAAATTAAATATATATTTTGTCACATATAAGCAGCACCGGACTATAAGCCGCCGATATCCAGGCGGAGAAATAAGGTTATTTAGACAGAAAGATTTTGTACCATAAGTGTTTATTCATATACCTGAACTGCCGCAATAAACGCAGCAATAAAAGTGCTGATAAACAAAACAGAAAAGTCATTGATGGTTTTATTCATCTTCCTTCTGTGCACTAAAACTAAGTTACTTTATTTTTCTTCCTCCTGCGTACTGAAACCATTAAACACCAAATCACTGTCACCTTTTCCTCCTGCACACTGTTAAAGTGCAACTGCGCAACTATTAAAGTCGCTTCATTCTCTCATGAACTGAAGCCACACGTCACTATTTATCTTCCTCCTGAGCATCTATCGTTCAAAGTACGGGAAAAAAGTAGCGGCTTATAGTCTGCAAAATACGGTGTGTATGTGTGTGTGTGTGTGTGTTAGTACCCAGTACTGTGTACGACTCTCCAGCAAATCGGTCACGTCCTGATCGGCTTCCTGCTGCCTTATTAGGGGACGGCGTGGCATTTCTGCTAATAAATGATGAAAAAACAAAGGTGAAATGTCAGAGGTCAAAGAAAGAACCACAGACACTTCCGGAGAATAAACGACATGGTGAAACAGCCAATGAGGTCGAGCCACAGTGACGGGATGATTATTTTCTCAAATATTGTAAATGTTGTTGTGTTCTTATTTTATTTTAGATATTCTGAATTAAAAAATAACATTAGTTATACACCTAAAAACATAAACATCTAAGAATTTTATTAAAAACCATCAAAAAAGGTTGATATGATGTCAGCAGTGATGTCAACAGTGACGTAAGCTGTGATGTGGACCAGTGATGTTAGAAGTAGTGGATGAGAAAAGCGATTGGTGACATGGTAGTTGCTAGGCAACCAGGCAGTAAAGACATTTCTACCTGAGAGTCTTGAGGAGGATGCAGTACAGAGACAGCAGAGGGACAAAAAGGTCAAAACAAGATTGATAATAAACAATCAACATGTTGTTTGTAGACTTCATGGTGCTATGCAGTGTCTGTCTCATCATGAGGTCCATTTAGTAGTGCCGGAGCTTTTGATTGTACGACATGCGAGATTCCTCATGTTGAGAGGAAGTCCCTAAAAAAAAAATCAACTTTTTCATTAACTACACCTTCTATGATTCTCAGTTACAGCAGCGCTTTAATCACCTGATGACATAATTTGTGACTCGTTTTCTCACCTGCTCATATTCTCTTTGCCCTTCAGTCGGGAGTCGTGACCTTTGACCCCCTGTGGCTCCCAGGTTATGGTGTTGCCCTGCACCCTCAGCTCTGGGTGTGCCGTCGCCACATCAAAGCCAAAGTTATACGCTGGAATAAAACAAGAAGAATTCATCTTTCATATAATAATATTTAGTTTAATAAATGACTTACTAAACAAATAAAAAACAAAAACACGTGTTTACCTGTGGTTTCTATGGCAACAGGCTCGGAGAACTCGCCGACAGCAGCTTTGTTTCTCGCCCGAACACGAACGACAAAGAAACGATAATCAAACTTTAGACCTGAGATACGAAAACAGACGAGAAGGAAAAGTTCAAACTGCTATTTTATTATTTCATAATGAAATATAGATAATAATGAAATGAACAGATTAACAATTTTAACGTTTAACCTCTCACCTGTGATGGTGACCTGTGTCTCTCGGATGTCAGGGATTTTTTCCCAGCATGCTTCTCCTGCAGCTCTCATCGAGCTGTCGCAGTTTGTTTTTCGATATTCCAGTTCGTAGCTTTCGATTCGCCCGCTGACAGTGTTGCTGTCGACAACAAACTCTTCGGCCGGTTGCCAGACAACCATGACAGTGTTGTCACAGACAACACAGCTGGACGCATCAATCTCTGGAGCTCTGGGAACTGTAAAAAAATATACATCAACTCAAGTTCCACTTTTGACCTTGTCACATATTAAGTTAACTCAGTTGTCATAGAAACAAAGAAGATGATGATTTACCGGGCAGAAAGTGAAGTCTTTGAAGCCCCACCCTCTCCTTGCTGAAGTCGACCATAAATTGTGTCATGTTCTCCGACACCGCCGGACGGGTTGTCAGCCGAAACGCCAGAGCCATGGTTACCCTGGTAACAAGGGTGGTCGGGGAGTCCAACGGGTGGGCGGGGTTTAAGTGTTAATTCCAGGGGGTGGGGTTAGAAATGTTAATAGGGTGGGGGTTTATAACAGTTAACGTTTAACTTAACTTAAATTTGTGTTAGTGTTTGAACAGAAGTCAACAAAAAATATAAATTATTAAAAAACATTAAAAAGTTAAAGACACAAATAGAAAGAAAAAGAAAATAAATAAAATATAAAGACAAAAAGTGACAAAAACATAAATAAAAAATGTTAAGAAATAAAGAAAAGAAACAAAGAAAAAATTAAAATCAGAAAAATGTCATAGTTGGTAACCAGTGTTTGCCTTTAAAATTGAATTATAATAGTTCTTTATTCTAAGTAATGTTGTTTTGAATTATTGTTGTGAATAAATAATGTTTTAGTTTAACCTGTCTTTTGTTTGTAATTATATTTTTATATAATTGTGATAGTTGGATTCATAACACATGATATTGGTCCCTTGTGACAGGGTGGTGCCCCAAGATTTACTATTTGTGGTGAATATTTCTAATTATTAATAATTAACACATTTAATCATTATTAATCGCCAAGAACCAAATTGTTCCTACTATTGCACAACAACATAATAAATAAAAAAATACAAATGAAAATACATGACCAACCTTTCTTTGATTTGTTTTGCAGCCTAAAAAACAAAAAGTTTAAAAGAATTCAAAAAAGTTTATTAAAGTTTTGTTACTTCATGTTGAAAGTTAATGTCTAATTTATTTTCTATTGATGATTTTAGTTTAATTTTAATTTCCTTTCCTTTCCTACCTTAAGGAATTCTTCTTCGTTGGTGATCATAAGTGTTTTGTTTGCACAATTGAGCATCTCTTCACATGACAGCAGCGCACACTTTCCCTCTGACAGCTGCTTCTGGAAAGTCAGACAAATATATATTTTACGGAAAAATACAAATTACACTTCAGAAAGAGAAATCAAAATAAACTGGAACATTTAGCAGAAAAGTTAAGTATTTGTCAAATTACTACGAATAAACATTATTTTGTAGTCAGAACTGTGAATAACAACCAGGGAATGATTTTGCAACAATTTAAAAATATGAATTTTTGGTCAGATTTACTCAGAGAGTTATTTGTTTATGATGTATGAAGATGTATAAAATCAAATAAAAATGAGAGGACTAAATTATCTACCTGGAGCGCTGCCTCCTTCCTTTGCTTCTCCTCTTCAATGGCGCCACGAAGCTCCGCCCCTTTATCATTCAGGGCGGAGCTTAGTCGTTCAAGCTCAGCCTCCAGCTCAGATGTCACTTTGCATGACTCCTCCTGGACAGGCAAAGTTTACGTGTTAAAATTTTAAATTGTCTCTAAGCCCCTCCCAGCTCTGTTCCTTAACCTATCAGCTGCTGACCTGCAATCCTGTTAGAGTGGTGTTGACTGTTTCCAGGAAGGTTTGGAGCTCTTCGTTTTTATTGGCTAATGTGCTGATGATCCTGCATAGAGCTTCCTGTTTAACACAAAAACACAAATACATTCACTGGTGAAGAACTAAAATAAGAATAAAATGTTTACAAACAGAAAAATCTCATTCAATAATTTTGTTTATAATTTATTTAGAAATTTCAATTTTACAGCTAAGATGTAAATCAAAAATAAAACAAAATACACATTTTTAGTCAACAGAAAAATATTATTGTGTTACTTCTAAGGCAAAATAATGTATGTTTAATTTGTTAGGCTTTTATTTTGAAGAGTGTTGTTCTCGCAGTGCAGAGTATTTCCGGTTACCGCTTCTAGCTAGCAAATGCTGAGCTCGGTGTGTGAATAGAATAGAATAGAATAGAACAGAATAGATTAGAATAAAATTGAATGCCTTTATTGTCATTATACAAGTATAATGAGATTACAAGCTACCCCATAGTGTGCACACATAAATAAACAAGTAGAGATTTGTACAATAAAACATTAAAACAACTATAACAACTACTACTATACTAACTTGTGCAAAGCCTGGAGGTAAACAGGCACATATCAGCAGCTGGTATGACAACCTGCTGCTGAAGCATGTTACGAACCCACACTGTAAACACCACAGAGGCAATGTCATGAGTTAATAATTCATGTGTAATATGTTAATGTTAAAAATGTTTATATGAAAAGTATCTGAGTAGTAGTTAGTTTAGGGTTACACAATGAGACAGGTGAAGTTACAGAGAGAGCGAGACAGTTGGGTTTACACAGAGAGAAAGGTGGATTTACAGTGAGACAGGTATAGTTACACAGAGAGACGTGGAGTTACACAGACAGGTACGGACCAAATGTCCAGGTGTGTTTGTGCTCCATCCGTGTTATTGATGACAGATCAGGACATGACAGCCAAATATCCCAGAATGCATTTGTGAGAGAGTTTGAGACTCAACGCTGTTGTAATAAAAAGGAAGTCAAAACTGAGCCACTGTCGGCAAAGACAAACCTGTCAATAAAGTTTGTTTGAATCAACAGCTGATCCTCCCTGATGCTAACAGCTAGCTAATCCGCTGTGTGTGTGTGTGTGTGTGTCGCCCTCAGCTGTCTGAACAGTTGTGATTATTGATCATCGATCGTCGGATTCTTCTTACCTTCTGAGTGTCCATCACGAAAGCGAGACAGAGAGAGAGAGAGAGACAGAAAGAGAGAGACAGAGAGCACCTGTGGGGAGGTACGGACGGAGGCAGGAAGTGACGTCAGACCACATCGCAGCCTGCTATGTAGTCAAAATAAGAGTCTGAAGCTGAGACGTTTTCCTTAAAAACACGAATTATTATTTCATACATAAAGACAGCGTTCAGTTGTATGAAAATATAAGAATCTGATGTTTTTATTTAACTGGAAAAATAATCAAAATGCTTATATTTAAACAAACTGAATTTCCTTTTCAGCAAACAGCAACAATCACAACTCAAGAACAATTTTTTTTATACATTTCCCAAAAACATTCTTTTAATTTAATTTCTTCAAAACCCAACACAGTCTGGTGGTGTATGTGTGTGTGTGTTTGTGACCACAACTCTGCCCAAACTTGAAAAACTGCTTGATCAATCTTCAAGAGATGCAAAGGACAATTTAATTCTTCTTATTTTCCATTTATTTTCTTAATGTTGGGTTGATGTTTTCAGTTGAATAAATGATGGATTTGAAGATGATAAACAGAATAGAATAGGTTGATAACCTTCAAGAAACAGAAAAAAAAAAACCATTCAGTTTTAAATAACAGTAAATGTTTTATCCTTTTTTTATCCTTAAACTTTATATTACTCTTAAACTAAAGTAATTTAAGTTATGCATGCCCTGTCCTTTAGCATATTGTAAATATTTCAGTTATTGTGTTTTATTTTATAAAACATTAATAGCATAATAATCACAAAAAGTGGAATTTAAAAGGGTTAAAAATTCTGAAAATGAATGAATATTCAACAGTTATGAGGACTGGTGGTTAATATTGTATGATGGATATTTTTCTATTTTACATTTCTGTTTTTCCTAGCAATAGATCTGATGATGCAGTGATCAGTGATCATGAAAACTTTAATTATTCATGTTTTTGTCCCTTCATAGCTTTCATATATCTCTGATGCGACAGGAAAAACAATAACTTGCAGTCAGGTTTGCACCTAGAATGTTTAACTTTATTGTTCATTATTTCTTTAACATTTCACCAAATGTTTTTAAACTTGTTTGCCTCCAGCTTCAACAGAGAAACAGTGAAAACCAACAGAACAAAAAAAAAAAAAAAGTTACAGCCATGAATAAAACTGTGGAAACTTTTTGGCAAAAACCCACTTTTCTTTTAAATTATGTGCTTCAAAGTTAAAAAGGTTTTAAGGTTTTACAGCAATAACTTACGATTTACAGTGTTATTTGTTTCCAAGGCAATACAGAGCAGGAAAGTTTCAGACAGCAGGCGATTCCTCCGTAAGCAGAATCAAAGTTTAATTCAAGAACGGACTCAAACTTTTCCTCATAAACAAATTTTTACACAAAGTTCAGTCAGCTGGCCGGAAAATTCCTTTCCTGAAGTAAATGCAGTTTGTGTGCGTCAGGAGATCAGCTCTAAACAGATTTTGACTTCCAACTGAAAATAAAAAACTAAAAATTGAAAATAAAAACCTGCGAGTCATGTTAAATATTTCAAGCAGGAATTTTTTTTTTAAGCCTGAAAAATTATTTGAACAAAAAGGTTCATTTAATAATGTTTCAGCCTATAGATGTTGGAATGACAGAAGAAGAGGAAGAAGATGCTACAGCTAGCAGAAACATCCTTATCATTACCATGGTAACTGTCATTGTTAAGGTAGGGGGCGGGCCATGCAGGGACATAGGCAGAGAGGGGCGGAGCTAAGCGCTAAACATCATTTTTAGTGGTATAAAAACATAAAAAGTTAATTTGTAAAGTTTTTCCTCATTAATTAAAGAAACTTGACTGACAGGTGAGGACTTAGGGAAGAGGATGAAGGTAAGGGGGCGGGGCTAGCACTTAAATACAGACTCACTTCCTGTACAGTTCAGTTCACAAACACTGACATTTCTCCTCTGTATTTACATGTCTTCCGCTTTGTCAAGTGTCCCAGCTGTGCTGGACATTTCGTGTTCCATTTCTTTTCACACTGATGTCACAATGTACGAGCCACGTTCACCACCACCGCCACCACCACCACCACCACCTTCGCCACCCTTGGGCTCCCGTTTCTTGGTGACGGGGGTGGGGATGAGTGAAGGTCGTGTGGGTGTGGTGGATGATGATGTGGTGGTGGTGGTGGTTGGTGTGGCAGTTGTGGTGACATCAGCGCTGCTCTTCCTGGGGCTTGGCGTGTAGTTGAAGGGACTGACTCGGGCTGCTACAGTGCAGCTGCGCTGCTGACTGCGCTGCTGGTGCTGTTGTTGTTGTTGCCGTTCAAGTTCAGGTGGCGGCTTGTCATCAAGGCTCTCACAGCTCCGCCGCAGGTTGAGGTTAGAGGAGGATGAAGAGGAGGAGGAGGGGATCTTGCCTGGGGTGGGGCTGTCAATGATGGGTGGGGCGTTGGCGGTGGTGGGAGAGCGAGCTGAACATGATGAGGAGGAGCGGGGGTTGTTTACAGGACAGTCCTCCAGACGTACCCACACGTCTTCAAGTTTGTTGCCGCCGCTCCTCCCGGCTGATGAGTCACTGCCACTCTTTGCCTTCCTCCATGTTCCCTTCGACCTGACAGTGCTCTCCTCCTCACTCCGCCCCTTCTCACTGGACTCCGACGAGGCTGACAGCACCGAGGATGAGCTTCCTGTCCGCTTCCATGTCCCAACACGTGGTAACGATGTTGAGTGTTTGCCACTGTTTCCTCCACCGCCACTGCTGCCATTCTCCCGCTTCCATGTGCCAGTGCGACTGAAGCGTGATGATGTTGCTTCCTGCGGGCGTGACGGGCTCTCAGAGTGGGAGCGGTTGACGTCGTGTCTCCTCGGTGTTGCTGCCAGTGGCATATCTGGGCTGGACGGAGACTCTAATGCCGCCGACTCCTCCAGCTTCCTCTTCAGCGTTGGGCTCGGTGCTTCTTTGATGAAGGTAGACTGGCGGACTAGTGTCGGCTTCTCAGGCTCCGCCTTCTGCTTCTTGGCCACTGAAGAGCTGCCAACCCTTGATGCAGACTCGCTTCTTGGGATGCCACCGCCACTCCTTGCTGCTCCACTCTGTTTGGCCGGTCTGGATGCCGACGATGATGATGACGCACTTCCTGGAGAAGCTGTGCGGGGCAGCTGCGACAGCTTTCCTCCTTTCTGATTGGTTGCTGTTGAAGGGCGAGACGGTGTAGAATCCCTTGATGATCCACCTCCTCTGTCTGCGCCGTCGGCGCTTCCTGGAGCTTTAGCCATGGCTGTCACTCTTGGTTTGCTCCGCCCCCTGGCTGCGGGCTCCACTCTGGGCTTCCCTGTGATCAGACTCTTGTAAACCTTCTTCCCGCCTCGCAGCGCCTTTGCTGCCTCCTCCTCCTCCTCCTCCTTCTTAGCCTCCAGTGTGCTGCGTTCACCCGGCTTCAGGATCCTTGCCCCTCGCTTCATTGGCACCTCCTCCTTCTCCTCCAGCTCTTCTTCTTCTGCATTGTGGTTTGACACTGGCAAGCGGAACGGTGAACCAACAGATTTGAGGGACAGCACTGAGTCAGAGTCTGATGATGGTTGACGGGACAGAGATGAGGCGGCGGCAGCGGCGGCAGCGTTGAGACTGCTGACGATGGAGTTGGCTCCTTCTTGGATAGCTTTCCAATCAAATGACTCTGAGTCAGGGGAGGCGGGACTTCTCGGTGCCTCTGAAGGTTCCTCTTCAGCGAGAATGCTTTCATCTGTTTTGGGAACAAGGAGTGGTGTAGCGATGGCAGCAGGGATGGTAGCAGCAGCTGCTTTCTTCTTCTTCTTGGGCATGGCAGAACTAATACATTCCTGCAGCAGGTCATCCTCCGAGTCAATGCTTAGCGAGCTGAGCGAAGAGTTCCTGGAGAAACAGACAGGCGTGTCCTCCACATGGAATGCTTTGGGGGCATAGCCACTGGCTGCAGGGGGGTGGGACTTTGACTCTGCCTGTGGCGGTGGAGGAGGAGGAGACTTTGTTGTGGCTTTGCCTTTGTCTTGTTTCTCAGGTGGTGCTGGTGGAGCAAACTCCTTGTTGTTATTCTCTTGGTCGATGTCGCTCAGCGAGCTGAGGGAGGAGTTTCTGGAGAAGCAGACAGGTGTGTCCTCAATGGCGAACTTTTGCTTCTCGTCTGGAGCTGGTGGATTGGTTGCAGATTTGGGTCGGGGAAAAACTGCTGCTGTCTGCTGTTTTCTCTTCCTGCCTTCTTCTTCCTTTGTTTTCTTTTCTTCTTCATCTTTCTCTACGCCACCATCATCTTCGTCGAAGTCAAGTGAGCTCAGCGAGTCGTTGCGTGAAAAGCAGCAGGGTGTGCCCTCAATGGGCGTGTAGTGGCGCGGCGAGTCAAAGGCAAATCCCGGTTTTGCTTTGGCAGCGGTAGCGATGCTGTATGCTGCCCGCTGGGGCATCGGCTTCACCGGTGACGTCGGCTTCTTCTTCTGCTGCGGGCCGAGAGGAGGCAGGACTGGCGCAGGAAGAGGAGGCGGAATGGGCGGGGCTTGGTTGTGCTCACCATTTGCTGCCGCTCTGATGTGCTTCCTCGGTTTAGCTTTGGGCATGGCGGAGCTGATGCACTCTGTGAGGATGTCGTCGCCGTTCTCGCCTTCAGGAAGTCCGGCCCTCCTCCTCTGGGAAGACATGGCAGTGGCTACAGGTATGACAGCTGCCTCCTCATTGGGTGGAGAGTCAATAGTAAGGTCACTAAGCGATGTGGCGGTGGAAAAGTTCAGCGGCGTTCCCTCTACACAGTAGACTCTTGGTATCTCCTCTGGTGGCGGCACATCCTTCCTTTGCTGTGATTGGCTGCGGCTTTGAGGTGGAAAGAGCTTGTACACAGGAAGCTGACTAGGTTTCCGCGGCACTGCTTGTTGCTGTTTCTTTGGTTTCCGTGATGACTTGGGCATAGCCATGTTGATGCACGCTTCTAAGATCTCAATATCGTCATCGTCATCTGATTCGAGGATTTGTTTAGCCTGCTCCTCGTCCTTCCTCTCTTCGCTCTCTCCCTCCTCCTCCTTCTTCAGCATCTCTGCTGCGATGTACGGCTCATCCAGACTGAGAGCGCTCAGACTGGAGGCGCGGGAGAAGCCGTGTGGCGTGCTTTCTGTGGCAAAGTGCAGCAGGACATCTGCGCTGCTCTCCTCCTCATCCTTCTTTGCCTTTTCTTCTTCTTTTGTCTTTTGCATTGGCGGAGGCAGCGGCGGCGTTTTGGCACGGCTCGGTGGCATGGTCTGTCCCGGGCTGTCAGGCAGGTCGCTGGGGCTGACCACACCGCTCGGCATGCCGCTGCACGGCTCACTGGAGCGCACAGAACTGGCAATGGAGGACGTGGAGAAACTGTCGAGAGAGCTGACAGACGTGCAGCGACTGAACATCAGTGGCGTCTCCTGAGCGTAAGGCTGTTCCGGGGGACTTTTAGGAGTTCTGGCGCCCGAAGATGATGTCACCTGGTGGTGGTGGTGGTGGGCATGGCTGTGATGGTGGTGATGACTTCGCCTTCCCCGTGTGGAGGGAACAGAGGCGGCAGTGGTGGCCGTCTGGCTCTCCGCCTCCTTCTGCTGCCGCTGCTGCTTGTGCGGGTCTTTCTCGCTGACAGGAAGGGTCGGGTAGTCATTGCCGCCACTGCTGATAACGCTCCCGCCTCTCCTCTTTCTTCCAATAACATCACCGTCCTCCTCTTCATCTTCTGAAGATAGTGAGGACAGCGAACTGCCTCTGGAGAAGCAGATGGGCGTGTCCTCCACGCAGTACGTTTGTGTCATCTCCTGGTTGCTTTTTGGCACCAACCGATTGGCTGGGGGAGGAAGGGGTCGGGGCTTGCTGGTGGAGGAGGATGGTTGAGGGGCAAGGGAGGGGGCAGTGCTTTCTTCTGTCTTGAACAAAGGCTTGCGAGCAGCATCTGCACCATACTTCAGGCTATAGTCGATGGGCTGCTCGCTTGTTGAGTCACTGCCGTAGTTTGATGTTCCCGTGACAACAACGTAGTGCGACGGTGGAACAGACGTCATGCTTGATGCAGAGTCGCTGCCATCATTTCTCCTCCTAAGTCTGGCACCCTGTTCATTGTCATCATCACTCTCCATGCCGCGGTGACTCGGACTCTGTCTTCCAGAATTCAGCTGTTCGTCAGAGTACTTGAGGCTGTAGTTGATTGGCGTGTCCAGCTCTGCCCCATCATCATCAGCCATGTGGTTGGCGCTGCGGATCTTGTGCGCCAGGTCAGCGGGGTATTTCCTATAGACGCAGCACCTGTTAGCTCCATTCTCATCTGATGAGTAGAATGGCTCTGATGATGATGGCTTCGTTTTGCCACGGTTGCCATAGCCGTCGGCACTCGTTACGCTATTGAGGCTGTCGCTGGATGCTCGCACGCTGGGCGAGAACACTGTCTGAGTGTACACCATTTCCTCGCTTGTCCTCTTTGATCCATCTCCGTTTTTTGGACTTGACAGCACCGGTGTGTTAGCGTATGAGCGAGTTGTGCTCCCACCTCCTCCACCATTACAACCCCGCCCTTTTCTATGAGCTGCTTTGGGGCTCAGGTTGTCGATGTTGTCGAAAGTCTCCGACAGCTGTTGGGCGTCCAGCTCCTCGATTAGTGCCTTCTGTTTGCGGGCATGAAGTGAAGGGGCACCAGCACCCGGTGACACCACGCTAGCATCCTTGTAGCGTGCCGGCCGGTTGGCCATCAGGTTGCGCAGGGCAGCAGCGCTGCCCATGGCGATCATCTTGTGCCGGGAGTGGATGAGGTTACGCAGCATGCCCACAGCACCCAGCTCCCATAATGCCTCTTGATCTTTGGCATCACGTGCTGACAGGTTCCAGAGCGTCCCACAGGCATTCGACACAATGGTCAGACTGTGAGACTTCAGGTGCTGCAGCAGTGTGGGCAGGCAGCTGTGTTCACGCAGGATCTGCCTGCAAGACGAGACCGAGAGAAAAGATCAATGATGAGTTTTCAGTCATTGATGTGACACGGTATTACAGCTGACTAAAGCTGGTTCACCTGTGAGCCTCATTGGTGGCAATGAGGCTGGAGACGTTACGCAGGATGCCGCCGCCACTCTCGATGATGGCGAGTGTGTTAGTGTGGCTGCGGTGCGTCAGCGTTCCCACTAGAAACGCCAGAGCACCGTCCACTACACAGATGTCCGCCTTGTTCTCCGTACAGTGAGCTGACAGATTCCAGAGCGCACTGAGTACGGACTTCAGAGTCGACTCCTGAAGGAAGAAGAACAGTGAAAACTACAGAACAGGTTCTGGACAGGCTCAGTACAAATCTCAGTGTCCATGCAGGAATAAAACGCTGACTAGTTAAACCAAACTGTTTTATTTACCTTCTGGACCTCAAGAGCGCAGCCCATGAGCGCTCGCACACTCCCGACCTCACGCAGTGTCTTCTTACTGTTGACATCAGCACGCCATGATAAGTTCCTCAAAACACTTGCTATAACCTGGAAACAAACAGACAATATTCAGAGGAGAGCAACAAAAAACACAAAAAAGAACCAAAGTACCAAAAATATGCGCTAACAGTGTTGTATAACGCTGCTGGCGTCCGGAATAAGTCCGGTCAGAGCTAGATGTCCCAGAGACCAGAGGCAACACAACGTTTCAGACTGTTGCTGTGGCAACAGGTGATCTTACCTGCTGCAGGTCTTCGCTCTCCGACTTTAGCTGTGCAACCATCGCTCTCATGCAGCCTTTCATGGAGCACAAAGTGGCCTGATGGAGAACAACCACGTGATCGGTTACTGAGTTTCAACACGCATCTCTACCACAAAGCAGCGTGAAGAATATTTCCTGTTTATACGTTTTAAAGGGTTCAGGCACAAAGGTTGGACAATGACGAATAAACATGTTGTATTTTCCTCTGACCTTATTAGCTACATCTCCAAAGGTAAGGTTGGTGAGCGCCATGCCAGCGTAGCGTCGCAGTGTGATGCTGTAATGGTCGCTGCTCAGTCCGAACATTTCACAGTCCACCTGCAGCAGCTCCGCCACTGCCTGTAGACCACCTACAGGGACCAAAACCCACAAGAGGAAAGTCACAGCTTAGACAAGTCAGAAAATCAGCTTAGACAAATCAGAAAAACTTTTATGAAAGTCAGAAACAACAAATAAAAAAAAAACCAAAAAAAAAACAGGATGAACAAGTTGGAGAAACATAGACATTCGGCCAAATAGTCTGTGTTGTCAGAATTCACCGAGCTCATTCATAGCATGTCGATGTTCCTCGTCAAAGGAAAGCTTCATGAGGACACAGACGGCCGGACAGATCTGATGCTCCACCGGAGATGGCACTGCAGGCAGACAGACAGATACAGAGATGGAAAATGTCACCACATCTAAAAAACATTTAACAGGAAGACACTCCTGTTTATTTTGACTCATTCTAATATCAATAAAGTTTTGAACATTTATCTCCTGATTGGTCAATGTCTGTGACAACACTCACTGGGGTTGTCCTCCTGGTCGACACCCCTCTCATGATTCTCCTGCCAGCTCCAACACTCCTCGCAGTAATGACGCACCTGCTCCAGCAAGTGGAGGACTCTGATCTCCCGCCGCCCTCTCTTATCGTCTGGCTGACTGTGAACGATGTTGTGCAGCGCCGCTGACGCTCGTGCTCGCGCCTCTTTACTACCACGAGAGTTACCTAGGCAATAGGAAGCAATAGGAATCAACAGTTGAGGTCAGGTACGAAGAGACAGCATAAACCCACGATGAGCTTTTATATAAAAGATACAAACCAGGGCCTACAAGGTTACCTAGCAACAGAGAGTCCTTGTCGTTGCCATGCAACAGCTGGATGAGCAGTGGCAGGCAACCAGACTGACGCATGGCAATACACGAGTCCTGCGAGCTTGACATGGCGAGCAGCGTCCGCGACATGTCATCTTTATCGTGAGTCCCCAACATGGACAGAAGACTGTACACCATCTCCACCTGAAGGGGGCGACAGAATTTAGCTTTTACAGCATACACCATCTTCACCTGTAGGGGGTGATGTTATTTTTTAAAGCGTGGGGTTGTAATCAGGTAGTATTGCTCACCTTGGTTCCCAGGTGGCTGGTGATTCGTCGAGGCACAGAATAGCTCGCCTCATTGGCTGGCTCATGGTCCAATCGGCTGTTGGAACTCTGGAGGAGAAAAAAAAGAAAAGAATTAACACAAGAATTAAAAAAAAGGAAAGAGGAACAAACAATTAACCTGAACGAGACTCACCTGAGCCCCAACCAATCCGCTGCTGTCACTTGGCCCTTGAGCATCCTCAACCTGCAGAGAGAGAGGACAGGTGAGGGCAGCTAAAGATTAAGTGAGGCCAAGTTAAGATTAGGTGAAGACAGAAATAGACAGGTGAAGATTAGGTGAGGACCAGTGAGGCAGGTGCGTTACCTGCAGATGAGCTCCCAGTCTCAGGATGTCTTTCTCTATCTGTTGAATACGAGACACACGAGCCTGAAATAGACACACACACGTAGAGACAGGTGAGGGTGTGTGTGTGTTCTTAGTTTCTCTCCATGCAGTCAACAACACTCTATTATATAAAATAAAATAACAACCGTCAAATTCATTAATTACAGTATATATAATCAATATGTGACCATGAAGGATGAAGGTCTGCTGCTGACAGACATTAATATTAATCGTGTTATTGATCTGATCAGGTGGGTACCTGAGCTCTCCTCTCCATCTCCTGACAGGAGCCGAGCTGCTCCTCCATCGCTGAACGAATCTGACGAGCCTCAAACTCCAGCTGACGGCGACTCATATCAGTCTGTAAAGTGAACTAACACACACACACACACACACACACACACACACACGAGAAATAATCTACTTTGACAAAAAGTAGAAGCTAAAAGCTTTTGGACATAAAAAACGGGACAACCATCAAATCACAGAGCCTCATGTTTGTGGCAAGCTTAGTTGCGAATAAACTGACGGCAACTGTAAAAAGTCTGACGACTAAAACGTTTAACAAACTGTATCTGTACATTTTCAGTCAGCGGCAGACTGTCGATCCTCTTGGTGAGATTCTGTAGTTGAGCATAGTACCAGTCCTTCTCCTTCTCCTCCTTCTCCAGCTCAGCCAATAGGAGAGATCTGCAAGTGGCAGCAGCAAATAACAGGGCAGGACAGAGAGGGGGGAAAATCAAAATCATCAGACAAAAACTACAAACAGTACACATAAAAACAAGAATAAATCCTGTACTGTAACAGTACTATAACAGTGCATGTAGCAGTATTAATACTAATGGAATCTGTGTTTATGGTTCCTTTAGCACTTACAGTACTAGCAATATTATTGCCTGTAGTATTTCTAGAGTTTTCAGAGTTTTAGGAATAGTAGCATTGTCAGTATCAGCAGAATCAATAGTACCTCTTGTTCCAGCTGTGTATTGGTAGTACAAGCATAAGTAGTAGTACCATCAGTGGTCACAGTATTTACAGTAGCAGTAGTAATAATAGTAGTCTTAGTAGTAGCAGTATTAGCCATAACCTCTCCTTCTCCAGCTCCTCCATGCACCGGTCGTGGCTGTCTCTGCCTGCAGACGGAAGCCCTCTCCTAGGGAAGGGGGCAGTCAACGGGGGGCCTGGAGCTCCAGAGCTCCCAACAGCTCCTCCAGGAGTTGCAGAGCCAGAGGAGGCCGAGCTGGATGAGGATGAGGGGGGCAGAGGAAGTCTCGACCTGGGCTTAAAACCTGCAGACTCTAGGCTCATCTCTGGAGGAGGAGGGAAGGATGAACATCAGATTACTGTGCGAGTGTGTGTGTGTATGTATATATATAGATATAGATATATAGATATAGATAGGGAGTTTTTTTTCACCTTTCAGTCTCTCTATGAGCTCCAATTGAGAGCCGGACGTTGTCTCCCCAGATTCTTCTTCTATGGTGCCCTGCAGCTGCTTCAGTACTTCCTGTTTATGAAGGGTGGGGATGTGAAGTGTCACTGGGTTTTTAATAAAACATTTTAATAACACCACATTAGATTTGAATAACGAAGTAATTACTGGTTAAACTAGACCATAATTGACAGAAATAAGGAGCTGAACGCTGACAAGTAACAACACAAAAGACAGAACCACAATGAGCCGGCAGTGTTCACACAGCGACACAATGGAGACTGACAACAACAACACGCTAACAACAGCCTACCAACATGTTCTGCTCACTGACAGGAAACAGGAATCAGGAAACAGGAAATGGGAAGTGATTGTGTTTGGAGAGGAAGAAGCAGGAAATGACAATACTGAATTACTGACAAAAAGAACAATAAAAGTACAACTGAAAAACATTTGAGACAAACATAAACTGCACACAAACAGTCAAGTGCCTGCTGAAGAAAACAAAAACAAAATGAAGACAGAAAGATAAATGATTCAAAACAGAAGTCCAACAAAACAAATTAGACATTATGGAGAAAAGAGAAACACAAAAAATGACATAAGACACAGAACAATGAAAGAAAAGAAAAACAAAACAAATAATTGAAAAAATGTCAGAAATAAACAACTAGAAGATAAACATGAGGAGAGTAAAAAGACCAAATTACAAATGTAAAAACCTTTGAACAAAATCAGGACAAACTGAGATAAAGAAGAAATGAAGACATTAGAAAAACAATCAAAACAAAACAAGAAAAACTAGAAAGAAAAAAAAAACAAAATGAGAAAATAGCAGGAGAGACGCTCACTCTGACAGATTTCCTGAATCGTCTCCGTCAACCCAAAGACCCTCAAACACATACAGACGTCTCACTCTGAGCAACAACAACAACAACAATAGGCTCATTCTGACGCACAGAGCAGCGCGTGATTGGTGGAAAATACCACAGGTCTATTCTGGGTTGAAGGGCGAGAAACACTGAGTTTATATACGAGAGCGAGAGAGAGGGACAGAGGCGGATCACACCACACAGACCTGATTCATGAATGTTTACATTTGATTTTTATCCACACAGCTACCGTTACATCTCTGAGATAATGTTCACACTCAGGTCTGTATGTGTGCGTTGTAGTATTCAGCAGTACTGACCTTCATGTTGGAGGCCTCCGTTTCCAGCTTGGTCAGGTGGTTTGAGTTGTCCTGAAGCTCCTGTCGCAGGTTTGAGTTCTCCATCTTTAAGACCTCCACCTGCCTCAGCAGCTGGTCATAGGACGCTGCCGCCATCTTGGAACACTGACGTTTGACCTGCGGAGACACAATGAAGAGGCGCATCACAGACCCTATCACAGGCCGCATCACAGACGTCATCATGTAGAGCTGCTGATTGTTGAATTATTGATCAGTGATAGAGCTTCATCACTAACAGTCTGAGTGTTGATCACATGTGATCAGTCGGTTATATGTTGAGCTGTGTATGTAGAAGCATCATGTGATGTTTCCTCACCGATACTGTGTGACTGCCACACGTTTTACACATACACCCCAGCTGATTGCACGCATGTTGTCACCACACACACACACACACACACACACACACACACACACACACACACACACACACACACACACACACACACACACACACACACACACACACACACACACACACACACACACACACACACACACACACACACACACACACACACACACACACACACACACACACACACACACACACAGGCAGTAAAAGTAAAGTCAAAAACAATCATACAAAGTTCACAGGAGCCGCAATGATTAGACAATTAATAGATTAGTTGACAACTATTAAATGAATCGCCAACTACTTTTATAAGTAAATATTTGTTGTGAGTCACTTATTACAAATTCTCTGATTCCAGCTTCTTAAATGTGAATATTTTCTGGTTTCTGGACAGTAAACTGAAGATCTTTGTGTTGTGGAAAACCACTGATTGACAATTTTCACCATTTTTGGACCAAACATCTAATCAAATAATGGAGAAAATAATCAACAGATTAAGTGATAATGAAAATATTCGTTAGACGCAGCCCTAAACAGAACAACACATTCAGCCCTCTGGCTGCCATAGTGATGATGACAAAGCAAAGCAGGAAGTCAGGTGACAAACTCCACACAGGGAGGTCTAACTGTAACTCCAGAGATCACGGTTCACTTCCTGTTTACCAGCACAAGTCAACACTACATCTACTACAACCATGATCGTTCTTGTGACCATGTGGTCACTATTTTTCAGATGTTGAACTGTAACCTTAGTAAATAAATAAATATATTTACCCTGCAGCTACTTTCAGCCCCAACGTATACACACATGATCACATGGTACTCAGCAGGTTCTCTGATTGCAGACTGAAAATACTTCATCAGGACATCTTCATCAATATATGAATGTATCATAAGGTAATTGTTCATATTAAAAAAACAGATTCCAATAATCACTGAAAACACCATCAGTTACCTCATACATATAGCAACTGTACTGCATCACATATACCCAGTACTACAAATGAACCACACTGTGCTGTACTGCATTACATGTTAACAACACTGTACAACAAAGAGCTACACAGTACTACAGTCCTGTACAAAGTACTCTGTAGTACATCTACAGAGTACTACAGAGCCCCCTGTTACTGCATTACTGCATCACACAGTGATCAATGGAAACAATCAGATCTCTCCTCCCCTTCTTCTCTCCTCCCTCCGTCTCCTTCATCCATCCTCCATCACCAGTCGGCCATTTTCTCTCCATCACCCCCCCCCCCCCTTTCTGTTACACAAAAATTTAATCCAGCAAAGAAAGGCAGCAGAGAACGACAGACAATGACAGAAGAAATAGACATCGACTACCCCCACCCCACCACACCCCACCACACTGCCACCCCCCCACACACACACACACATACATACACACCGCACACACACACACACACACACACACACCATCAGCTTGACACAAACAGACACAATAGAAATAATAAAAACAAGACAGATAAATAGAAACATGTAGAAATAAGGAGCATAAATATGCAGAGAAAATGGCAGCTCACCCCATCATTGCCTCCATCACCTCCTCCTCGCTCCGACCGTCTGACAGAGAGCAGTCAGCTGGGCCGGCTGGCAGCCAATCAGGTGCCAGACACACAGAGTAAGGGGGGAGGGGGAGGGGCCACCCAGCCTGCTCCTCCTGCTGCAGGCAGACTGACCAGGTTACTGATGTTCTGTCACATACACACACTCTGCAGTCTGATCAATACTTTTATCTACTATCCATCTACAGCTTATGTTTTTTTAATTTATACAGCTCTGGAAAAAATAAGACACCACTGCATTTTGTCCTGAAATCAGCATCTCTACATGTATGACAGCCATTTCATTCCAACACAAACACGCCTCATTCTGCTTAATGAGGTACTGATTAAGTGATCACCTGAACCAAATCTTATTTTAGGAGGAAAAGTATAAAAAACACTGCTGCGTTCATCCTGTTGCAATACGACCAGCTGGATGGCAGAAACAGTGCTAGTGGTACCTCTTTTGGACCATGACAAAAGAGTTGAAAATTAGAGTTTTAAGTGAAGAAAAGAAAGGTTCAGTTCTGGCTTAATTGTCAGAGGGATACAGTGAGTGTCAGGTTACTCCCATCCTTAACATTTCTAAGACAGTGGTTCATAAGAACAAGCAGCAGACACTGGGGACAACAAAGCTACAGACCAGCAGGGCAGAAATGACTCTCCACTGATGGGATGACCGTCAACTCATTCAATGTCACTCAGAAACCATAGGATGACATCAAGTGACCTACAAAAAGAACGGCAAATAGCAGCTGGAATGAAGTACACAGCATTAATGGCTGGAAACAGACTACTAGGGGCCTTCATCAATGAGAAGCAAAGAAGAGCCAGGCTGAGGTTGAAGCCACACACAAAGTTATCTTGAAGAAAACTTGCTTCCTTATGCTCTGACAATGTTTCCCAGGATTGTTTTCCCAGCAAGACAATGCCCCATGCCACACAGCTGGGTCAATCAAGGTGTGGATGAGATGAAGGACCACCAGATCAAGAGCCTGTCATGGCCAGCCCATGGATGAAGATGGATGGTCACAAGACATCAAACAAAGCTGAGCTACTTGAATTCTTGCACCAGGAGGGGAATAAAGTCACCCAAGAACAATGTGACAGATGGTGGAGAGCATGCCAAGATGCATTAAATATGTTTTTAGCCAAGCTTGTGGTGGCAGAAGAAAATATTGCTTTCTACATGATTATGCTTGTTGAACAGGTGTACAGATGCCATGATGTTCGCTTCCAGAATTTGCTGGTATTTAGTGGAATCTAATGTTTCCTGTGTCAGTGACTGCAGTACAACGCCAAAGCATCATAGATCCAGCCCCATGCTGAACAGCTGGAGAGAGGCTGCTCCTTTTTTCCACCAAGCACCTTTTGCTAATGGCAAAATAGTTGTATTTTAACTTCATCAGTTCACTGCACTGATGTTCTGTTATATTCTGACATTCGATTTTATCTCATCTTGGATCATCATTTCTTAATTACATTTCTCAGTGTGGAAACTGCAAGCTGACAATGTTTTGCTAGCTTCTTGTAGCTTCCTCCTGCACTGTGGGCATCAATAGCGTCACTTTCAGAGTCTTACACAGCTGCTTGGAGGAGCCCATGTCGGCTGAGTGTTAACACAAGGTTTGAGGAGTCAGAGTATCTGTAAACCAGCTGACTAAGGACAACTGTTGACATAACCCATTAGGCTAATGAGCTGATTAAGGTCTGAGATTTCAGATGTCTTAGGGTGTCCAAACTTCTGCACATGTTCCAGGTCCTGGATGTGCCTGTTTCCCTGCTCTCACCGATGTGTTGCTGTTTACAACTGTGTGACAGATATTCTGGATATCATAACAACAAAGACCTGCAGCAGACACTGAGGAGGAGGAGGAGGAGGAACCTGATGGCCTCCTCTCCCTCCTCACCCCCAGCATCAGAAATCTTTTGGAAATAATTTATTAAAGTGTCATCAGCAGCAGTACGTGTATAGGTAGTAAAAGTAGTATTAGTACACTATTTGTGTACTTTTCCATCCAGTTTCATAGGAAACTATAGTACTTCCTCATCCTAAAGAGTAGTATTTATACTAGAAGTATTAGTAGCAGGGGAGTACAGCAGCTGTCGTCTCAGTGGTACTGGTGGTAACCCTGCAGTAGTAGTAGTAGTAGTAGTAGTAGTAGTAGTAGTAGTAGTAGTAGTAGTAGTAGTACCGTACAGTAACAATAGCAGCAGCTCTGCCAGCTAGCTTCACCCGCTACTTTCCCGTCATCTCGCCGTCGTACACACATACCGGCCCTCTGTCTCCGGTTATTAATCACCCGCCGACGCTGCCCGGTCCCGGTAACCCCGTAACCGTCCCCGGTGCGCCCCGGGCCCGTCCGGACACCGGCAGCCTGACCAAAACAAACTGTTAGCAGGCAGCTAGGCTAACGCTACGGCCGCTCTTACCTCTCGGTTCGGAGAAAAGTCCTCTTCAGACGGACCGGGTTCACGGGACATAACTGGGAAACGCAGCCGTTAGATGAGCCGGCAGCGGCGGCGGGAGCCCCTCATGTCACCGGTCAGAGCTGTAAAGGAGAGTTGAACAAAGTCCGGGAGAAGTTGGACTAACTCGGCCTCTCAGTGGTGGAGCAGCTGCGATCGACCGCCATCTTGTCTGTGTGTGTGCGGGGGGCGGGGGGCGGGGGTCGGTTTAATATTAAAGGACCGATTCACACTTTTTCATGTCAGTCCGAAAACAACAGTGATCATGTGTTTGTTGCTGTTTCCTTTCATACTGACCATTAGATCCATTCATAACACACTTACTATAGAAGTGTGTTAGATGCTGTTCAGTCACTTTCAAGTTAAACTGAACAACTATGAATCATATGAATAAATGATTTGGATCATTTTAACTGTAGCATTGTTTTATTATAACCCTGACTTACTCTTTTTAGTTTTACCTGCTCAGTATTAAGAAAGCTCAAGAAAACAATAGCGTTATTTTGACCTCTGCCTGTTTGTTGTTGTTGTTGTTTTGTTTTTTGTTGTATATTATATTTACTTATTTGCAGGAGTAGGAACAGGATTAAGGTGTTTCTGGTACAAACTAGAACAGGGGAGGGGAAAAACACAAGAGCCAAAAACAGTGAAAACACAATTATGTTTTTAAAAAAACACCTGGAAACATTGTAATAGTTTCCTCTGAAGTAGAAGTACACAGGTTTCGTTTCGTTTTCTTCCGCTTATCCGTAGTCGGGTCGCGGGGGCAGCAGCTTCAGCAGGGAAGCCCAGACTTCCCTCTCCCCAGCCGCTTCTGCCAGAGCCAGCTTCTGCCAGAGCCAGCTTCTGCCAGAGCCAGCTTCTGCCAGAGCCAGCTTCTGCCAGAGCCAGCTTCTGCAACCCCATTCCCATGGGTGGTGGGCCCATGGGAAGGGGGTACAGCACCTGGTATTCCCAGGCGGTCTCCCATCCAGGTACTAACCAGGCCCGACCCTGCTTAGCTTCCGAGATCAGACGGGATCGGGCGTGTTCAGGGTGGTATGGCTGCCCCAGAAGTACACAGGTTCATATTCTTAAATGCTTTAGAGGGCTTTTGTAAGTTATTTTGTAGTATTATGTGTTACAGAAAAACCAAATCTACACAATTTAACAAATACAAATATCCAGCACCCAAAAATTAAATCTTTAGACTTTATTCACTGTTTAAAACTGGTAAAACTAATCTAATCCAAGTTTTGCAGAAAATAGTGTCTTCATGTACAACTGATGGAGATAATCTTTAACTCTTCTCTTGTAAAATCACCTGGAGGCGCTGTTGCACTCAAAATATAGAAAATAAGAGCTTCTCTTTTTATTGAGATTATCCATTAAAACTGTGGTTGTGGCTTAGAAAAAAAACAGGTGAATATGTGTCACTACCAGAAGAACCAAACCAAGAATCTTCAATCTTTAGTAAAAGTTTTCCCTCTTTTGTTATTATTATTATTAGTGTTGTTGTTATTATTATAACTCCAGTACAGTATGTGGCAGTATTAATTATCACCGTCATTAAAGAAAAGAACAATAGAATCCGTTCAGGCTTTTACTGTGAAAGGTCAAACAAGAAGCGGTTGTTTTAAAGATGGCGGCGCTTCTTTACGCCACCAACATTTCGGTGTTTTTTGCGCCGTTTTATTGGTTTGCTGCCAGTGATCTCGCGCACAGAGCTTCGGTTTAAACGATATGAGCAGCGGGTTCCCGTTCAGAATTACCGGATGCCTCGCGTGAACCGGACGGCGATTTTATCGCTGCTGATTGTCAGCAGCTCGGTGTTCCTGCTGTTCCAGTTGTATTACTACCGGAAATACGTCAGCAAGGTGAGAAAAAATAATTACTGTACAGAACATTAAATACACACTGTACACAAGAATGAATAAATAAAAACACTGTGAACAACGGTAAATACATACACACATTATTAATACACAACACACATTATTAATACACAACATACATTATTAACACACAACATACATTATTAAATACACAACACATTATTAACACACTGCACACATTATTAATACACAACACACATTATTAACACACAACACACATTATTAACACACAACACACATTATTAAATACACAACACACATTATTAATACACAACACACATTATTAACACACAACATACATTATTAATACACAACACACATTATTAATACACAACACACATTATTAAATACACAACACACATTATTAATACACAACACACATTATTAATACACAACACATTATTAATACACAACACACATTATTAATACACAACACACATTATTAATACACAACACACATTATTAACACACAACACACATTATTAAATACACAACACACATTATTAATACACAACACACATTATTAATACACAACACATATTATTAATACACTGCACACATTTTACTGAAGATTTTGTGATATTTGTTTTTTACATGTTGTTTCTTGTTACATGTTGTAACGTAAACTGATTTAATTTGTGGCATTTTAAACTCTGGTTTCCCATCATGCCTTTTCTCTTCAGCCTGGCCCTCACATCCTGAGCCGAACAGGTCACCTGACTGCTAGTGATGTCCAATGGGTGAGTTAGTGCTAATGTTAGCACCACTTTGGACTGTACGTTATACGTTAAAAGCTGGTCAAACTGAAACTTTAGATGTTGAATCTTTGTTTGTTTGTTTTAACGTTTTGCCACTTTTTAATAAAAATTACTTGTCATCCACTTCCTGTTATGGAAACGGTCATCCTGTGTCTTGTGTCCTCAGCAAACATTGAAGAAGTTTGTGACACTGGCGCATCACTTCAGGCTGCCGCTGTTCCTTGCTGACACCGCCGTGCTGACTCTGCTCTCCCAGGATGCTTTGCTGCAGCGTGACCGACTGGTGCAGGAGCCGCACTGTAGCTTCCTGTGCTCTGGTCGGCCAATCACGTCCTTCGCTCTGCATGCCAACCTGTGGAAGTATGACGTGAGTCTGTGATGTGTTCATGATACACCGAGAACCTTGTAAATAGTGGAACCACCAACTGTTTTTAAGTTTAACTATGAATATATAGTATCATTTTATTGTGTTGTGTCATCTCTTAACTTACTGTGTTTTGGTAATATAGCTGACTATATTTGAATAACTTTACAGTTAAATGTTTCCATTTCTTTAACAGTAAACGTGTTTTTATTTGTCTGTCTGACAGCCCGCCTTCCTATTGGCTGTCAAGCAGAAAGGCTTTGAGTTCCTGGAGCTGCGAGGAGAAGACCCACGATTGGCCAGTCTGGACACCCTATCAGGAGAGGAGATCCCTCTGCACCTCCTGCTTCGCCTCCATGGTTACATCATCCAGGTGGGTGTGGCCGCTACCTGCTGGCATCCACACAGCCTAGCAACAACTTAGAATCACCTAGTAACGACATAAAAATGCCTACTAATCGCGTGAACTTACATAAACTCATTAGAAGCTAGCTTTTATCCTGGAAAGCCTCAGTGAGATCTTTTTCAGCAGGGAGATCATTACTATTAATATAACTAATGTAACTAGTAGGGGTGTGACGAGATGAAAATTTGCGAGATTTCTCGTCGGGTTGGAAATCGGTCTCGTAAGATTTGTTGTCCAACAAGCAGCCGGAAAACACATGCATAACTATTTGCGACGCCCCGCCACTTTTAAATTGTGATCCAACAAACAGCCGAATGACGTTGGAAAATACAGGTATTGAAATTAAAGAGGCCCCCACCACTTTCAAATCTTTTGTCCAGGCATTCATATTTGTAATTTAGTTTTCTTAAAATCTCGTCTCGTCTCGATCTCGTGAACTGAGTGTCTCGTCACACCCCTAGTAACTAGTGATCATTATTAAATATTATTAGGTTCTCTCCTTTTCATACATATGTGACGATCACAGAATGTTATTCACACAAGTAATCATGACGATAACAGATATATTCAAGACATTTATTGAGCTTATAATTCAATACATTTAATCAAATCATACATAACACAGACAATATGATTGGCTTATGCACATGTTAATAAATACATAAGATAAATACAAACATGGCTGGTTGTAGTCCATTTCAGAGCTGAAGGCTGAGCTGCAGTCTGATATTACAACTTTGATATAATAAACATAAACTTTTTGTTTATGAACCAACAGCAGTACAAGTTTGATTCCTCAACATGTGATGTGCTGAAGGATTGAAGATGAGACCAGTTCAAAGAGATACAGGAGCTTTTACCAGGCTCAATAAAAAACACGCAGACGAGCAAAATAAACTTAAACTTAACTTGGCACTATGAAATAAACACAAGAGCATATTTACTTAACCAGCAGCATCAGGCTTATTGATTCAGATCTCCTGATGATGTCACAGAGTTACAGACATATCATTGGCTGTAATCACAGAAAAGCTTTTGGGTCAGATCAGGCTGGGTCTCTGTGAAGAAAATAAATAATAAAGATAAATAAAGAACCCAGTGAGATTACTGCACTCATCAGTGCAGATCATCTGTGTGTATCTGCATGATGCTAAACAGAAGCTTGGTCCACATCCAGTGTGCTTTCCTCCTGCAGCATCAGACCTGCAGGATCAGAGGCCTGAGTGAAGCCACTGCCATGTATGAAAAATAAGAACCTAATAATATTTAATAATGATCATTAGCAGTTATATATTATATTTTATTATATTAAGAATAATGACACTGTGGATAAAGATCTCACTGAGGCTTTCCAGAATAAATAAAGGTTAAGTAAAAATATATTAATTGATAAGAACAATAATAATGTCTTAAAATAGTAAATGTCATAACTGCTTCATGGTCAGTCCTCTACATTTTACAGAGCATTTTGCTGTGTGTTTGAAACATCTCAGAACATGAAACACGTCTCTGTTTTCTAGTGATTAAAATTTTAGTTATACCAAACAAAAAAAAGGAAATCAAACCATTTTTTAAATTTTCACTCATCCCTTTTTGATGATAAGAAAAATAAGTAAATTGCCTCGTATTTTAACTTTAATGTTTGTATTTTAAAGCGACAATACCTCTTTCTTTAATACCTGTTTCTGAAACATAGATACAGACAAAGATACACAGACCTATTTTGTTCCAGGTTGTTGTAATATTGTAGTAAATGATGTATATTGTCCCAGGTGGTGTTCCTGTATGAGCGCAGTGGGAACTACCTGTGGCATGGAGCACTACGCCTCAAAGCCCACATGGACCGAAGCTTTGCTCCTTTCAAACTGCTCGACTACGGGCGCCATGCTGGATCCTACGACAGGTCAGACTCTCTGAAACACACATGTTCATATTAAATATAAGCCAGGCTGGGTATCAAAGTATTTTTGCGGTCAGCTCTTCTGTTGACAAAGACTACAGATGAATAGATACAGAAAGTTTTGTGCAAGAGTTTTTTTTCAGACTCCTTGGAACTTAAAAGTGTATCAACAATTCAATCAACCAGTTTATTTATTTTTTTTTTTTTTTTAAGTTTGTAACATGTAATATGTTACGTTATAATTATACATATTATAATTTGTGTATGATGGCGCCCCCTACAGGCCGGAGCTCGTCCTGACGGTGCTGGACGGCCTCGACATTCGAATCCCAAGCAATGTTTCCCGCTTCCTCTCTGAGCAGCAACATGCTCGTTTCCTGGAGTGCCGTTACCGTGACGCCCGCAACTTCCTGCAGGTTGGACAGAAAACAGGGCTTATCTGATGATAATAACATCTGATATTCAAATTTAGAAATATTAGAATAACAAAAACATTCAGTTTGTCAATATATAGGAAGGAAATTCAGGTGCACTGGCAACCCGGCATGGTCGCCACCTAAGCATCAAGCTGGGTGCGAATGTCCTAAGTTTGGTGAAGATTGGATAAAATATGGAAAGAGAGTGAAGAAATGTTTTTACAAAAAAATCAAATGGCAGAAAATCTAGTTCTGTGAAAAATCCACAGAAAAGAGTTTTCTTCTAGGCCTTAGAAGAAAACAAAACCATAATTGTCTGTAAATGACCGCATGGTGGCCCTGTTGATGCCTTTTTTTTATGAGGGCCAAGTTTGATGACTAAGTGACACAGCTCCAGCCAAAATGGTGCATACTAAAAGTTGTAGCACACTTGTCATGGCCGAGCATGCCATGACATACTTTTGGCAGAATAATAAAAATTACAGGAAGAAGAAAATTTTAAAATAATGCTAAGTATGCAGGATTATAAGAGTTGTGCTTTTCACCTTCAGTTCCAGCACACCTAATAAAACTGTCCGTTGTCTCTCTCTCCACTGTCTGTAAGTGCAGCTCTACCCTGACGACTCGTCTCTAGACGCTGTAGAGTTTCGCCAGAAAGCAAAGTCTCTGCTTCATTTGGCCGCTCGAACACTTGCTCACCTCGACATCCCGTTCTGGCTCAGCAGCGGCACCTGTCTGGGTAACAAGCTAACTTTCTAACATCACAGCAGAATGACATATAACATGCTAACATACAGAAACGTACAGTGGCTCTGTATATTTACAGAGAGGTAGATTTGTCCTGTCAGGTCTGACCACACCTGTACTCTCTCTCTGTTTCTGCGGATGTCTCTTGCACCTTGCAGGCTGGTTCAGGCAGTGCAGTATCATCTCATACAGTCGAGACGTCGACATCGGGATTTTCATTGTGGACTTTAGGCCCGATATCGTTGCAGCATTCAGGGACGCCGGCCTGTCACTCAAACACAGGTTTGGAATGGTAAAAAACTTTATTTAATTATTTAAAAGTCAAATCAAATCTGCAGGAAACTTTAGCAGGAGTCCACCGCCACCGAGTGTCTACTTAACTTATATAGTCGCAGTTTGTATTGCAGCCAGATGATAAGCGAAGCAGGACACTGGAAGTGTTGCTGGTTTTTGAGCAGATAAAAAGTCTTTTCAGCCTTCCAGAGGATGAAAATGTATGTCCAGAATGGCTGAAATTCATCTTTGCTTGCGGCTCAGATGGATTTTTAGAGAAATCTAAACACCTTTTGGTAAATAAAACGTTTAAAATGAGTTTAAAACACTGAACACCATTTTATTTACCCTGAGATTTACTAGGGTGTCCCAGAATATGCAAATATTTAACTCCAGAGTTAAATTTGACCTGTATTTATTCAAAATATAAGAAAGCAGCTAAAAGGTCTTCCATAGGATGGAAATGTACAACCCTAATGGCTGTAATTCACTTCTGGAGACAAAAATCCATCTTTATTTACAGTTCAGATGGACAACTTCTGGTGAACAGAAGGTCAAAGATGTTTAACATAGACTATCAATATAAATGAGTCAAAGGTCATAATATATTATTTTATTGTGATAGTGTGTCTTTTATTTTGAAGTGCAGGTGGAGGATAGTCTGGAACTTTCCTTTATGAGTGACGATGTCAAACTGGACATTTTCTTTTTCTACGAGGACAGAGACGTCGTGTGGAATGGAGGAACGCAGGCAAAGAGTGGCAAAAAGTTCAAGTATAAACTTTTTTTTTTTTTTTTTCAAATTTTCTTTATATTTTCTTTGCCAGATATGTCTTCCTTCATTTCTAAACTTTATGTTATAAATAAAGTTTTTCTGTGTTTTTCATTAGATATGTCTTCCCTCGTTTCTCGCTCTGCTGGGCGGAGCTTGTTGAGCTGAAAGTTCGCGTCCCGTGTGAAACACTTGATTACATAATGGCGAACTACGGCACCTCCTGGAGCGTCCCGGTGAGGAGCTGGGACTGGAAGTCGTCGCCTAGCAATGTGCAGGAAAATGGGGTGTGGCCTCCTGCGGATTGGGAGAAGCTTATTCAAGTTTACTGAGAAGACAGACTGAAGAGATGTGACTGAAAATTAAATTCAGACCTTAACTAAAAATAAAGACAACCTGAAAAGACACAAAGACATTGAGCTGTATTTATTTATTTATTAATTAATTTTTTGCTAATTCATATAAACATTTACACAAATATACAGACATATAGGTTTATCAATGATTTTTTCCTTCATATTACAGCAGCATAGCATACTGCAGCTAAAATCACAGCAAAACTAACACATCTGCCTTAAAACTCACATCCACCTTAAAACTTACATCCACCTTAAAACTAACACATCCACCTTAAAACTAACACATCTGCCTTAAAACTCACATCCACCTTAAAACTCACATCCACCTTAAAACTAACACATCTGCCTTAAAACTAACACATCTGCCTTAAAACTCACACATCCACCTTAAAACTTACATCCACCTTAAAACTTACATCCACCTTAAAACTAACACATCTGCCTTAAAACTAACACATCTGCCTTAAAACTCACACATCCACCTTAAAACTTACATCCACCTTAAAACTCACATCCACCTTAAAACTAACACATCCACCTTAAAACTCACATCCACCTTAAAACTAACACATCTGCCTTAAAACTAACACATCCACCTTAAAACTCACATCCACCTTAAAACTCACACATCCACCTTAAAACTAACACATCCACCTTAAAACTCACACATCCACCTTAAAACTCACACATCCGCCTTAAAACTAACACATCTGCCTTAAAACTCACATCCACCCTAAAACTCACATCCACCTTAAAACTCACATCCACCTTAAAACTAACACATCCGCCTTAAAACTAACACATCTGCCTTAAGACTCACATTCACCTTAAAACTTACATCCACCTTAAAACTAACACATCCACCTTAAAACTAACACATCCACCTTAAAACTAACACATCTGCCTTAAAACTCACATCCACCTTAAAACTCACACATCCACCTTAAAACTCACATCCACCTTAAAACTAACACATCCGCCTTAAAACTAACACATCTGCCTTAAAACTCACATCCACCTTAAAACTAACACATCTGCCTTAAAACTAACACATCTGCCTTAAAACTAACACATCCACCTTAAAACTCACACATCCACCTTAAAACTAACACATCTGCCTTAAAACTCACATCCACCTTAAAACTCACACATCCACCTTAAAACTAACACATCTGCCTTAAAACTAACACATCTGCCTTAAAACTCACATCCACCTTAAAACTAACACATCTGCCTTAAAACTAACACATCTGCCTTAAAACTCACACATCCACCTTAAAACTTACATCCACCTTAAAACTAACACATCTGGCTTAAAACTCACATCCACCTTAAAACTAACACATCCACCTTAAAACTAACACATCTACCTTAAAACTAACACATCTGCCTTAAAACTCACATCCACCTTAAAACTCACACATCCACCTTAAAACTCACACATCCGCCTTAAAACTAACACATCTGCCTTAAAACTCACATCCACCTTAAAACTCACACATCCGCCTTAAAACTCACACATCCACCCTAAAACTCACATCCACCTTGAAACTCACACATCCACCTTAAAACTAACACATCTACCTCAAAACTCACATCCACCTTGAAACTCACACATCCACCTTAAAACTAACACATCTACCTCAAAACTCACATCCACCTTAAAACTCACATCCACCTTAAAACTCACACATCCATCCTTTCAAGTTTTTGTGATGTGATGATGCTTTATTTGCAGGTCCCGTAGTTATACCATGGAGCTAATCCTATTGTTTTATTGTCTTGGTTTTTAAAGGGGCAGTGGTCATTTACAGTGAGCCTGCAATAACATTAATAAGATGATCAATTTGACAAGGACTAAAATTAGCACAAGTTATAATAAGTTATATTGACACAGAACATTGAATTAAATGGTTTCATTGACTGAATAAATAAATTAATACAATAATCTGATATGAGATCATTTACTGATACAGCTTTAGATGACAGAGATCTAATATCAGTCTACATTTAATTATTTTATTCTGTTGTACTATTGCAGTGATGGTGTTCATTTCTAGAAGAAAACCTGCCCCCTCCCCCCATGACACGTGACATGTTCACGTGATAGGTCTGCAGCGTGACGTGCCGTCAGCTGACTGCGGTCCACAGAGGAAGAAGAAGAAGTCGAGTCTGCTGTCGACCTTCAGCTCTGTGAATCTCTCCGGTGTTTCCTCCGTTTCTGATCCGACATGGCGAGTCAATCTCAGGGCATCCAGCAGCTGCTGCAGGCCGAGAAGAGAGCCGCCGAGAAGGTGGCCGAGGCCCGCAAACGTGAGTAGGAGAGCCGGCCTAAAGGCCCGCGGAGGCTCGCACATTTATCATCCATCACATAACACACACACACACACACACACACACACACACACACACACACACACACACACGAACGAACATTTAACTTGTCACTTTTGTGTTCCATTAATCGATCAATCGTTTGGTCAGAAAATGGTGAATAAATGTTGATCACTGTTTCCGGCGCAGACGTTAACGTCTTGTTTGGTTCACAACCCAAAGACTTTCAGTTGATTGTCATTAAATTCACATTTGACAAGCAGCAATCAATTTATTAATTAATTAATTTATTGAATGTATTTGATTTAGCTGTAAACAGTCTTTATTACCGCATGACGTCATCAGGTCACGTCATCTGATGTGTTTATACTGATGGTTCTTGTGAGTCAACCAGAGAGCATCATGGAATACGATGACGGCTCGTGATGAGGAGTAAGAGAGGACAGATGATTGATTGATTGACTGATTGATTGAACAGTTCACTGATTAAAGCAGACATACATCTGAGGGACATTTAAAAAAAAAAAAAAAAAAGTTAAAAACTTTCTGATGTTTGAAATCACAGCAACCTGATTTAAGTGTGAAAACTGTTGGTCTCGTATCTTTTGTTTCTGTAAAAATGTGCGTTGCTAAAATACTACAAAGTTTGTGATTTTGTTTGTAGTCTTCGACTTCTTTATAACTCGACATGTAGAGCTCTGTTCACCTACGGCGTGGTGGATGGACTGTATTTATATGTATTTATCAGCACTGTTCTAGTCTTTTCCACCACTCAGAGCTCTTTACATTACATGTCATGGTGAGTAAATCTACAATATTACTGGCTATAGGTTCATAAGGACAGACGGAGTCAAACATATTCAGCTTCCAGTGACAGAAAACAGCTGGATTTGAAGCTTCATATTAGCTTCACATAAACTTTAAATCCATGTTTGTGGGTTTAGTCTCCATCACTTCCATTGTAAGTGTATTATGAAGGGATCTAATGGTCAGTATGAACAGGAGGATGATTACAGCAACAAACACATGATCACTGTTCATTTACTGACTGTTGGTTCAGACAGACCAGAGATATTGAACCCAACCTTAAGATTTTTTTTGACTTTGTTGTGTTGAGTCCAAATTACTATAAAGTTCAAATATGTGAAGAACTGCTGCAGAACCGCTCAGGTTCTTAACTAGTACAAAGAACGTGTTTCCATAATGAATCCGTCTTAAAACTGTGATGTGTGAACACATCATTAAAAACAGCAGAGCTCTCCTCATCAGTTCAAACACATTGATCAGTCCCCTCCTGATCAAACACATTGATCAGTCACCCCCTGATCAAACACATTGATCAGTCACCCCCTGATCAAACACATTGATCAGTTGATCACACCCTGATCAATGTTTACTACAAAAAGAGAAAATGAAACATTTCAAACTGTAAATGCTTAAAGTATCAAAGAGCTACAGGAACAATAATGTCTAATCAATGCATTGAACAGCAGTTCATCAATGAATCATTTATTCTGATGTTTTGATCGTCCGGTCGTCTCTCTGCAGGTAAGAACCGTCGTCTGAAGCAGGCAAAGGAAGAAGCTCAGGCGGAGATTGAACAGTATCGACTGCAGAGAGAGAAAGAATTCAAGACCAAAGAGGCTGCTGTAAGTACTGCAATACTACTGATGTTACTGCAGTACTGATGATCACTGTGTTAGGTCTAAAGCTGGTTCTAATCTATCTAATCATGTACTAGTTTATTGATCATTAATAACTTATTTTTTTTAAAATCATTTTCTACATTTTCTAAATCTGAATCTGTTCAAAGTTGGCTCAAACTGATGATTAGTGTGTACTGATACTGCTGTTAGTACTACTACTAGTAGTTCTAATACTTTTTGTTTCATATGCTTAACAGTTAAAAGCAGCAAGTTTATATTAAAAGTTGTGTATGCTTTAAATCACACCTCCCAGGCCCTCGGTTCCCATGGCAACAGTGCAGTGGAGGTGGATCGTGACACAGCCGAGCGCATGGGTCGCATCCAGGCCAGTTACCGCGGCAACCGGGAGGCGGTGCTGGGAGACCTGCTGCGGCATGTCTGCGACATCCAGCCGGAGTTTCACGCCAACTACCGTGTGGCCGGTTGAGGGGGCGGGGCAACGGGGTGGGCGGAGCCAGGACGGGAGACGCAGATGTTAGCATCGTTAGCTTGCTTAGCTTCGATCAAAGCCAGAACTTTTGATTTGAGTTTCTGTGACGATACAGCTTCTGTGTTGATGTTTACTGAATATTTATATTGATTACAAATAATCAATGTAGTGATTTATAGTTTTCTTCCAGTCAGTTTTTTTTTGTTCAAGTCCTCCAAACTATTTCCTGGATCTAACAAAATAAAAGTCTTACTTCACTGTTTAAAGTCAAATTAAATTTAAACCGTGCTGTTTGTCCTCCTGACTCTCCTCCAATCAGGAGTCACGACTCATCTCTGCACTGCAGAAAGTTAAAAGACTTTTATTGTGAAACTCCATCCCCACAGTGTTTTTTTGTTGTTGTTGTTTCCTGTGTGACCATCCTACTGATGTTGTGATGACTTCCTGTTGATGTTTATGACATAATGTTGATGGGGAAATAGATACTATTAAAGAGTGTTGATTAGCTGAAACTAATGTTTTATGTTTTTCTATCTTACATTTAATTAAATATTAAATATCTCATTATTGAGGTAATCGATCATTGTCTACATATCACTGCTAAAGAAAAATGATACACACTGTGTCAAAGTTCAGGTTTTAACACTTAAACTTTTATTGAGTGACACGATGCCAGCAGCACAGTAAACCTTAATAATATGAGTGAGGAATCAACTGATTATATCCACTCTCCATCCCAGGATTAGAAATATTGATCTATTCAGAACATTAAATCAAACACTTGACCAGCAGAACCACCAGTATGATCAGAATGAGTCCTGCACTACTGAACATGTACAGATACACAGAAAGACAAAGAGTCAACAGGCTGCAGGAAATATAAATACAAAGTGACACCAGACACTTTCTGTATATTATTAATTAGCCCATATAATACAAAAGGCATATGATACATATAAACACTGGCATGAAAAGGAAGGATCAGCGTGTGCAGCTGAAGTAAACGTTTCTGTGAGCTCTCTTCATGAACACGACAGCAAACTAAAAGGATTTGAAGGACCAAACCTGTGTTTCTGCACATCAAAGCTCTTTTATTCAGATCCAGCAGAACTCCTCCTGACGTTCACACTACAGCTGCGACAACTGATTGATGGACACAAGGCAACCATTTTGAAACTCTATTAACCATTTCAGTCATTTTCACAAGAAAACAAAACATTTGATTTTGATGCTTCTCCTTGTCTGTTGTCATCCAATGCTGCAAAAAGACTGCACGTTTTTAACCCTTTTTTATTTTTATTTCTTTACAGTGTACCTTTACTGGACTTGAACCACAGTTCAGTTGAATTTCATACTTTTCTGAAATAAATAAACAGCCTCCTGGAAGGTAAGAAAAGCTCATTCTCAGATCTGAACCACGTAACTTAACTTGAAACATAGATGTATGGTCCGGTCCTAAAGGTCACTTCTTTGTATTTACTGTACAGGTCAAACCCTGGAAACGAACATCTGCCGTTTCAACATGCGCCACATTTGAATCCGTTTTATCTTCATTTAGGTAACAGAAACATGCAAACTCACCACATTCAAATTACATTATGGAGTATGGAAACAAATGATTTCAGTGTATAAGTAACTGAATACTTGAGGTTGAAACTTAAAGATCCCTCCAGACATGTTTCACACGTACAAATACTCTTCTTTGAGTAATAATTTGTGTTTAACATATAACAATTCAGTTAAAGTTAAAGTTTTGGTTCATTCCTCATACAGAGCAGAGCAGGTTCTATATACAGGGAGACTGAACTGAACTTCTTGTGTTTAGGTTGAACTTGTGTCTGCAGTGATGTTCACGTGTACTGACAGAGCTCCCCTCTGAATCAATCAATCAATCAATCAATCAATCAAACAGCTCGTGCTCTGGTTCCTCTCACAGTTCAGCACTTTATTTGTTCTTGCTGCTGTTTCCCTTCTTGAACTTTATTAAACTTCTTTTAGTTTTTGCACTGGTTGAGACGGTAAATAAAGAAGATGTGAGACAAACAGCCACACGGTGGCACTGTAACAACAACCTTGATGTTTTGGCCTAACTTTAGGTTTTTCTGGGTTCTGTGGGTCCAGATGTGCCGAGACAGATTTTCTGCTATCTTGAAGTTTTTGAAAAACACGTTTTTGACATGTTGAAACTGCAGGTTAGCCCGAGCTTTAGTTTCTTTTATTAGGTTTTTATTTTGTTTATGTTGCTGATCCAACCTACTGTGTTTGTAGTGAGCAGCTTCAGGGAACCTTCCCAAATAAATAAATTAGAACGTTTTCTATTTGAATTTGTAAACTAAATTTAAATTCAAGTTTGTGAAGTTGTACAACTTGAATTCATTTCCGGAGAATCAAAGCGGATAAACTGAAACATTCAGTTATATTACCATTAAAATGATGTATTCAATGTGAGAGTTGTGTAATCAATTAACTGATTTTATAAAAATCAGACCTTCTTCATGATTAAAGTTTAAAGTAGTCTAGACATTTTAAATAAAGTGAAGCATCTATTGATCACGTATCCATCAGGTTTATCAATGACTGATAGGAGCAGTGATCCGCTTGATAATGACATACAGTTAAATAATAAATCAACAAACAGAATAGAACGTATAAATCATTAAAGTGACGTGCTGCGCTGTGCATGCAGCAGCTGCGTGCTCAGACGGTGACGTGACCTCTGACATGCAGCAGCTCAGGTTTGCTTGAATATTCCTTCATTTACCTGCAGCCAAGCTGGACATGAACACCTGATGAAAAGACTACCAGGATGCAGATGATGGTTTTTAAACTAGCGTGCATCCCGTGCAGCTGTGTGCGGGCGTGGAGGTCATTTGACTGCAGGTGTAGGTTCCAGTTTATGAAAACTTCACATTTTTCTCCTCTGTTAGACGTCATCGAATATCCGACTGCGAGACGTCGACATAGAGAGATACCGTCCTCCTGCGTGTCTAAGAGAGCACAACACACAGACATATATATACACACACACACACACACATTTATAATGAATGCACAAAGGAGAAATGGTTTACCTGCCAGACTCCGAGTCCAGCGGGTCGTCTGCCAGAGATTCAGCGTTGAAGTCTAACGGCTCGGCGTCCTGCAGCAGCTCAATGCAGTCCCTCTCTGCTCGGCTCCCCGCCCGGGAATATTTAGCCTCTGTCAGTTAAAACAACAACTAATCAATAATCGTATTTCCCAAAACACAAAACTAATCACAGACAGAACAGAGTCGGCCTCAAATATCTCAATGTCTCATGTTCTTCAGTGGATTTGCACATCTTCATAAGCTTACGTCTGTTGCTGGTCTGGTTCACGGCTTCTGAGTAGCTGGTCTCCTTCATTTCATGGTTGCTCCTGTTCCTCGCCGTGTAGTCCTCCCTCTGGTTTCCATAACGCTCCTTCCACTCCTGAAACAAGCAGAGTTAAGGTTAGCCTCACAGCTGTGTTTTCAGTCTCAATATTCTACTCTATTGTTAAAATACATTTTCTAAATCTAAAATAACAAGTTCTTGTATTAAATTAATTGATTGTTATTATATTTGTGTTGAAGAAACAAAGCTACTCACCCTCCGTCTGTTCTCTCCGTCTTCAATTCTTTGCCGCTTTCTCTTCTCTGTTAAGAAATATTGATCACAGGTTTACAGTTTGAACACGCCACGTGCTGCTGTGATGTTCTCAGACTCACCTCGGCGGATCAGCTCCTTGCCCTCGTCGATCAGGTCAGACGTCATTTCACTGTCGCCCATGAACTGCTGGAAGCCCAGAAGGTTCAGGCAGCGTGTCCCTAAGCTGAGGAGACATGGATTTATATAATATACAATTATTATATTAGTGATGGGACTCGATGGACTGATAGGGTTAGGGTCTGTAATAAATTAATCACATTTTAATCCCTATCAAACCCTGTAACAAAAAAGGAAATTTAAAAAACCTTTTTGTGCAACTAAACTATTGAATAAAAACACAATAGTTTTTATCAATAAAAAGTTAAACAACACACATATTTATTTAGTATTTATGCAGAGTGGTATTATTCAAGCTCGAAAACTTCTGATATTATTCTAAAATTATAATATGTGATTAATTGGCGTTAAACATTTTAACTTGTTCATTTCTTGCTAATTAATTAATCAAAATGAACGTGTTAAAATCCCAGCCCTAATACACACACACATACAGTCATTCACCCTGTGTAAACCTGTCTCACCTGAAGTATGTGGCGATGCACAGGATCAAGATCAACATCGGGTAGTAGATATAGAAGCCGTCAGCAATAAAGGAGAGAACTCGCATTGATCCCATGATCTGAAAAACAAACCAGACCAACATTTACTGAAGCGTACGCATCACAGGTGTAAACAGTTTGTTGTTTTTATTGTTGTTTACAGAGGTGTAAGCAGTCTGCTCCTTCTGCTGGTGGGAGATAGCAGAGTCCATGTGGATCAAACCCAGGAAGTTAAGACACAGAGGAGGAGTGAGACGACAGAACAGCCTGCAGATCAACATCAGGAGTTAAAGTTGGTTTCCATATTCATTCACATTCAGTGTCGACAGCAGCAGAAACACACTGATGATGGTACATCACTTACATGCCGCTGAACTGGAGGCTGTAGGCGTCAGTCTGGTGATGCGAGGCCAGGTAGTAGTAGTTGAAAACCCGGATACGGAACACCGTGGAGTAAACACAAGTACACAGGAAGAAGATTGTGATGAAGCACGCCATCTGGTGGAGAGAAGGAGCACAACAACAAGTGTGAGGGGTGTAAATAAAACTGACTACGGCTCAACTGTGTTGAATTCAGAATTTAACTTCACGTTAAATAATTCATGAACAGAAAATTAAATGAAGCTATTTTGATAATCAATACTCGTTTTAGTATTTTTTAAAGCAAAAATTTTGACAAATGTTGCTGGTTTCAGCTTCTCAAATGTTATGATTTGACGGTTTTCAGTGTCACATGTGAAAGTAAACTGAATGTTTGGATTTCAGCCTGTTGATTGGACATTTTGTGGAGCAGAGTCTCACCTCGATGTACAGGTAGCTGTAGTCTCTGGCAGCCAGCTGCACGAACACAGCGAACAGGGAGAGGACAGGCCGCGTGCTAAAGAAGGTGCATTCGGACCAGACGACCGCCACGCTGAACAGAGTCAGAACCACTGACAGCAGCCGGTAGAACCAGCACTTCAGGAGACACTCCCAGTACCACTCTGTGTGCACACGCACGCACACGCACGCACGCACACGCACACACACACACACACACAATGTGATAACTCTGCTCTTCCTGAGATTCTTACAGTGAAGGAAGGTAAACACTGTAACTGAAGCACCATGTTCCTGTTAACCTGCTGTTAACTGTGTCTATGTTGACCAAACAGAAACAGCTCATCCACATCTCTGTGTGGCTGATGATTGGTCCACTGAGTACCGGAGACTCCCTTCAAGATGAAGAGTTAACGTCTGTGCAAAATGTTGCTGGATATGTCACTAACCACTTTTTTGGGGTCTGAAAAGACACTAAGTCTAACAACAAGTTGCTAAGTTGTGTCTTCTATTTTATTCCATGGAAGGTTGTGAGGACTTACTACTACAGTATATGTAAGTGTGTAGAAAGTACTACTGGGACAGCAGACAGGCAGCGGGGCCCCACCTACAGTCGGCGTGTACACGTATCTGCTGAACCATCCGGCTGGCTCGGAGGGCGGGAAGCTGTGGACAAACTGGTGGGTTGAACTGGTCTCATTCTTGGCTACGTCCTCCAGGTGGATGGCCTGCTGCAGGAGGATCTGCCACTGGACACGTGTCCTGTTGTGTCTCTGCACCGCATAGATCACCTGGACACACACAGGGTTTAACGTTTAGTATTGAGTATTAGTAACAAAGACAACTTTCATTGTTGTACCCCCTAGTACAATGATGAAAGATGATTCTGATATTTAACACAATCAGTTACCTTGATATCAACTAAAATATGATTTGATCTGTTACTGAGCTCTACCAGATATTTAAATAAAAAAAAAATCTATTCATTTTAATAAAAACAATAAATACAGACATCCTGTGGTTTGATATTTTGGCTTTGCATTGAATCTCACTGATTCCCTGAAATGGAAACCTGAGAAATGTTTGTATTATTATGAATGTTTTTGTGTTCTCGGGTCGAGAGACTGACTGATTAAATTAAGATAAAATAAATCTGAAATATTTCCAGCTGCTATTAGTCACTGTGGGTTTCAGGATGAAGAATCACCTGCTTATGAAGCTTCACCAGACTCTTCTCACTGGGATACGTGTTCTGTTTGTCATCAAAGTCCTCGTAGTCATCCATGTTTCTGCCCATCTTTTCCTGGTAGTCCAGTGGACACTGAGGAAGAAACTCACAACAATCTGATCACGCGTGAGATATAAAACATGCTGTTAGATCAGATTCCACTTACGTTTCTCAGGATCGTGTCGATGTACTTCCTCAGCGGATGGTTGTACTTGATGGATTCACTGACTTTTCTCACCTCCTGCAGCAGAACAGACATCAGAGTGAACAAACGGACACCAGGTAAACTTTATCACTTCATGTGTCTGACGCTTACCTCCATGACATCCTCCAGGTTCTCCTCTGCATCCGCCTTCTCCGTCATCAGCTTGGATGCCTTGAAGTACGTCTTGATGAGTAAGTGTCCGTGTCGGGATGCGTTCCAGTAGGAGCGGGGGATTTCCACCAAACCGTATCCGAGCAGCAACACCAGCAGGAACAGACCCCAGGTGTTGGCCGCCGTGATGCCGATGGTCTGCAGCTCGTTCCTGACGAGAAAAACACACCACTGTCACGCTGGGACTGGACAGGATGACATTATGAAGCTTGTGGTCAACAACAACTCTTGATTATTTTCAATATCCTCACATTACTTTCTTGTTCGGTCTATAAAACCAGTTTCTCAGAACCGCAGTGATGACTTAATTTTGCTCTTTTTGTCCGACCAACAGTCTAAAAGCTAAAGACAGTTCATTTACTGTCACATAAGACAAAGAAAAATGCAACAAATCATTTCAGAGGCTGAAACTGGAGAATATTTGGCGTTTGATCTGATTTCAGAATTTAGATTTATCCTTGTTGGGTTAGAGGTTCGGGTTAACCCTTAGAGGTTAACCCGAACCTCTAACCCACACATGTACACCTTTGGTTCAGACTGAAATACCTCAATAGTCATTTGAGTGACTGCTATCAAATTTGGTTCATATGTCACCATCTGGTCAAAATATTCATTGTTACTTTGTTTTATGAACAAATAGCAAAACTAAAGATGTTCCCATCTTGCATTTACTACTAATGTTAGCATGCTTACACACGGTAAACATTATACCCGCCATGTCAGATGATGACATAAGCATTTAGCTGCTTGCATGTGAAGACTTACTGTTGGTTTCAGACTGTTTGCTGCTGTCTCTGTGCTACAGGCAGCAATGTGCATGTGAACAGTAGTGAACAGAAGTGAGATGATTACACAGCCGTATCTGAACCTGAAGCGTAGTCAGTCAAAGTTCAACCAAACTAATCCATTGATTGAGAAAATAATTGACAGATGAATCAACGATGAAAATAATCATTAGTAGCACCTCTAATTGTGTTTTTATCCCCAGATTCATGTGATTAATCTAACCATTACTTTCATAGTAAACTGCAACATAGCATCAGTCGCGTTTTGGGAGATTTCAGGTGCTTCCTCAAAACATGCTCACCAGGAAAGGCGCCACTTGGGGTGAACGGCCACATATATGAGCAGTGAGCCAAAGATGAGCAGGTAGGTTCCATAATAGATTGCGTTCTCAATCAGAGCTGTTTTAATCTTCCCTGTGATGGAGAAGCCTCCAGAGCGGGCGTAGGACTGCATGAAGGGCAGCAGCAGCCTGGAAACGCAGACAACAAACGTTTACTGTGATCATATCTGTTCATACACTGTACAACAAACTACATACATGTTAACATTCACACTGACCATGTGAGACACTGAGACGTCCAGTACACCACCCTCCAGAACACCGGCATGATGCCGTTAGGGATGTAGCTCCACGGCTCGTAGCATGGCTTCGGTACGATACTGCAGAGAAGAAGAAGAAGCAGTAACACGCCGCCCTGATGCAGAGCCGCAGCCATTAGTCAGTTAGTCACAAACATGTGATTTGTGTTATTATTCGACATCATGAGCTCATTTCAAACATGAATATAAAACACTGTTGGCTCGTTTGACATTTTTAATGAAGATCAGAGTAATCAATTTACCATCTGTGTCACTGATAACGTTCATCCTCTCTAGAATTTTGTTGCAGTACTATAACGTCTGTTTGATCACATGCTGTATGTGAAGACATGAATGAAAGCTGAACATATGGAGGGTTTTGATTGCATCTGCAAACACAAGAACTCATTTTGCTGCGTTGCTGCTGCGACTGACTACAGCTGAGATCGATATTATTCACATTTGAGGAGCTGGAATAAGAGAATTTGGACTTTTTCTTCTTTAAAAAATGACTTAAAGCAATTAATCGATTATCAAAATCGATGTCGATGACTTTAATAGTTGGACAACCAATCGATCAATGGTTATAATCTTCAAAAGCCTGAGGTGGCACCTTCAAATAGTCTATTACACTCAAAAACCTGAAGATATTTAGACAAACAGAACAAATCCTCACACTGGAGAAGCTTCGACCAAGAATCTTTGTTTAAAAAAATGACCTAAAATATTAATTTATTATCAATACTTACAGATACTTTGTCTGACAATTAACTACTTAATTAATTGACAAAATGTAAACATTCATGGCCACTGAAGTGCAAAGTTTAAATCTAAAACTAGAGGAAGAAGCAGTAATAACTGTATACTGAAAAAACTACCTTTTAGTGGGTGTAGTGGACATGTTTCCTGCGCTGTGATTGGACGGTACAGAGGGAACAGTAAAGTGCTCCTCGTGATCAATCTTGCACTGGTTGTAGATCGTCTATAAGAAGAGCATAAACACAACAACATGGTTCAGTGTTTGACTTGTATGACTGTAAGGGACAAGCTGCGGCCGCCTCCACGCAGGACTGACCGTGCTGACGTCCAGAGGTAAGATGAAGACGATGAGGAAGCACAGGTACCAGGCCAGCAGCGTGCCGAACAGCACCATGCGCTGCTGCTTCCGGAAGTCTCCATATTGGTGCAGCAGGAACAGGGCCAGGAAAAACACCACCACGATCTCGATGCCCAGAGCCGCTCCACTCATCCTGCTACACGAAGGACACAGGACAATCAGCAACCAATGAGTGCCGTCATTATCTATTCATCCATTAGTTCACTGGTCCATAAATCACAGACATCCTCAACACAAAGATGTTCAGTTTACTGTCATAGAGGACTAAAGCCACAAGACATCATTCATTCTATTATTTGATATTCATTTGTGAGAATGGAATCAAAGGATTTTGGCATTTTTGTCTTAAACATTTTTTTTTTTATTGATTAGCAAAACAGTTATTAAGCTCCAAGTTTATTTCCATTGTGCTGCAAAGCTTCAAGTCAGCTCAAAAAGATTCTTCCATTAACAAAAATCTGGCGGTCTGTCAGCAGCTTTCTCTGAAGCCTGGAGAACAAAAACTAAGCTCCAATATCAACGTCTATTAATACAAATATGTGGAAGTAAAACCAGCCTGTCTTTGTTTTTATTAACAACTCTTGCAGATTGGAGACATGTTCAGCAGGATGAGCTGGTTACAGGAAGTGAATGAATTAGAAAAACACACCTTCAAACTGAAACTACAGTGACTCATCAGGTCAAGTTCACGTTAATGCTTTTCATTTCCTATTTTCATGCTTCTGCTTTTTGCATCTTTTCTTGTGTTTTTTGTTTGTCTAACGTTTGAAATCAAACCTTTTTAAAGACCAAACAACTTATCTAAAATGAATTAAGAAAATAATAGCGAGATTAATCAACAGTGAAAATAATTGTATTATATTTACTATATACAATATTCAATGTGGATCAGTGTGAAGCTGCTTCAGTTGCTTTCGAATCAGAAAACAAATCTATATTATCTAAGTATGATAAACATGTATCATATTTACATTTACAGTCCGGTTTTGGTCCTACTTGGTCTCCTTTGATTTTCAATCTCCAAGTTAATTAATTGATGAATGATCATGACTTTGAACATGTTCTGTTGCTGATTAGTCAACATGTGAACAGACACAATATCACACATATGAATTAATATGTTAACAGTTACGCAAATCAAATTTTATTTATATAGCCCAAAATCACAAAATACATTTGTCTCAGAGGGCTTTACAATCTGTACAGGGAGTGACACCCTCTGTCCTTAGACCCTCGATTAGTGAGGAAAAACTTCCTTCACCATTAACTGCTTGAGAAATATTATCACTTCTATACATTATAATATTAATAATAACAATGATGTAATGACGTTGTTCTCAGAGTTGGACTCTCCAATAAATGTGACCTGTAAACCCTGAAAGGATCTTTTGTGCCGTTGCTGTGGAGCAGAGGGGGGATGGGAGCACGCGGCCTGCAGACTAACCAGTGATCACGGGGGGGGGGGGGAAGTAATCACAGGGGGGGGTCACGGGGGGGAGGGAATCACAGGGGGGGCACAGGGGGAGGGTCACAGGGGGGGGTTAATCACAGGGGGGGGCACAGGGGGGAGGGAATCACAGGGGGAGGGGGGGATCACAGGGGGAGGGTCACAGGGGGGGGGGGGGTAATCACGGTTTTAGGGAGTTAAGTGAAGGCAAATCGGTGATTTGTGATATTGTGCTCTATTAATAATACTTGACTGGATTACAACGACAGTAGAGTCACATGGACTATTCAGCACTGATCAACACTGATTCTGACTGAAGCTGCAACGATTCGTCGATAATTAATCACCGTTATATACTGATAATCAATTAATGGTTTTGATTCATTTTTTGAGAAACCCAAAGATATTCAGTCACTGTCTCAGAGGACGAAATAAACAGGACATGTTCACATTTGAGAACCTGAACTACAGAATGAATCAAAACGATTCATTGATTATGAAAATAGTTTGGTGATTATAATCAACTAATCGATTAATCGACTGGTCGCTGCAGCTCTAGGTCCAACAAAACAGCAGATGATCTCCACCATCACCTCATTTGGATGGTGACTTTGTTTTCCTTCTCAACACTGTTTGATTTCAGGGTCATCCTTCATATTTAGACTTTTCCACCTCATCTTTTGAGCTCTGACACAGGAACACCTGAGACTGTCACATCCTGTAATACCTGAAGGATCCCTCCATGGAGGCAGAATAAAGTGTAGTAAGTGAATAAACGGTCATTTACAGCATCACTAACACGTTATTCACTCACATTTTGCTCTTTGTGTCTGTGTGAGGATGATATGCGGATATATGTAGCTCATAACGTCGCTGCTAACGATGCGCCACGTTAACAACGTTAACATTACAGCTAGCTAATGTTAGCTACAATAACACCGTCTGTGACTCGTACCTTTATTCTTAGTTTCGGCACGTTTCAGGAGAGAAGTTTTCTTCACTCGTCAGACAGCTGCGAGCTTTTCATCCACCGTGTTTACCATCAGAATCGGCTGCTTCCTGTTAGCCTGTTAGCTCGCTGCTAGCAGCAGCATCACATCCTGGAGGACGGTGTCTGTGACGTCACAGGCAGTCGGCGCATGCGCAATAGACTCTCTGCTGTTTTTTTATTTTAAGATTGAAGTGGATCCTGAAAACTGTTTTCTTTATAAGTATAAGGATGAACTATCAGAAGTGGAAATTTTGTATTTTTGTACTATTTTGTACTTTGAGTATTTCCATTTGATGCTACTTTATACATCCACTGCACTACATTTATGTGACAGGGTGGGATGTTTGCAACACACTCAGACTTTTTACAGTAGACCACCACAGTTTTGATAGACTGAATTCATATCTGCTTAGCACCCATATTATTAAACATATGTCTACATATGATAATAAATAATAATAAAATAATTTGCATTTGAAGAGAAGAAGTCAGGTGGGGACAGTTGCAAGTATAGACAGTTATACATAGACACCACATTGGCTGCTGGATTGTATATTGGCTGACATGTTGGTCTGGGCTACTTGCATAGACCGGACTAGTAAAATGTGAATCGTATGGTGTAAATTTTGTGCGCATTTGTTTACAGGCCAGTTGTCTGGACCAATATGGCAGAAACGTTGACCTATGGCAGCCAATGCAGAGTCTCCATATACATGTCTATGGTTACAATGGTCTCCAGGTTGCAACCGCCATTAAAACGCAATGCTCAATGCTTCCTTCACTGATTCTGACAAGTTTGATCTCAATCTGCACACAGATGACCAAAAATTATGAAATCCTGCAGAAGCTGGAAGCATCTATTGGTGAGGTGGAGAGGTTTGCATCCTATAACACTGAGTCCTTGCTTTTTATCTTTCAGAATATACAGAAGAGAGCTCTGCCCTGTAAACATGACCGAGTGTGCAGCCGTGATCGATCTGCAGTTAATGTTTCACTCACACCGCTGTCACATCTATCAGGTTCAGTCAGACTGATGGAGAAAGAGGCTATTTTCAGGTTCAGGTTCATCCCTTAATAAATATTTACATGATCAGTCTGCAGCAGGTTATATTATAACGTTGCTCCATACTTGCTACAAGGTCAATAAAGGTCAATAAAGACCAGAACGAACTCTATTAATACAGATGCACTGATGTCACACTATATGCTATATATCTGTTTGCATACAGGTACAGTACCTCATTCAGCTTACATCCACAGTGATTATTAACTCATACATTACATATATTGGACTTTTAAGGCTGGATATGGCCTCTTTTTAAACTACATTAAACAGTAAGCAATAAATACATATATAAATAAATGAACATTACAGGAATCAAGCATTTTATTTTACTCATTTATTTATTTGACAGGGACAATGCTTATTAATCAACAGAAGAAATTACTGACCTAAATCTGATGCTGAAGAGGAAACCTATGTATGTTGTGTAGATGGCACAAAAAACAAAGAGGAAAGGAGCAGGAAGAAGGCAGAGAAAAGCAGCTTCACATTTAATTGTTAACGAGACACATCTTAAATTGACTTGGATGCTGTTACAGAAAATGTGGACCAACTGATAGTCCCCTGAACCTGGATTTTCACTCTTAATATTGATACAGTCCAATGTGATGTCTTTAAATGTTTTTGTGCCAAACCCTTAACATTTCAACATTTACGCTGTAATGTTGAAATGTCACAGTTTGTCCTGTAAATGCAGGTACGTAACTCATCCCACATTATTGTTTACATGTTGTCAACTGTGAGGACAGTCAGTTTCTGCTTGGGAGGTAGAGCAGGTTCAGCAGGTGACTCCACCCTCTGGCCTCCATCTGCTGGTGACTTTACCTTCAGGCCTTCAGGTATTTGTAATATGAGAGTGGAGGCCTGAGGTCAAACTGGCAGCTTCCAGCAGGTAAACGTACTGACTCAACCTCACAGTTCCTGATATAAGTGAATATATTTCTTTTTAAACAATGCATAGTTTTCTCTGTGACTTCACATAGGGAATAAAAATCTATTCTTTTCTAGACTGAATCCTGTTTACACCAGCAAAATAAATGTACAAAAATAAAACAATATATTGTACACACTATACCCTATGATATAATACATTGTATATACCAAAGTAAGTGAAATTGTGAGATATTTAAAACTATTTTACTACAGCAAAAACTGTGAGCTACAAAATTATAGTAATAATAATGATATTATGAGAGGAGATACATAAGGATAATTAAGTCAAAACGATTTATAGTTTTTATATGTTTCTATCTTAGTATCATAATTTTGACTCATCAAAACAATGCAAAATTATGACTGACAGTAAGTCATGATAATGATTAAATTATGTGAGGACATATTACATCAAAAACTATGAGATACTTAATTATAATTAAGTAAATTTCTTTTAAAAAAGAGTACTGAATTATGAGATATAATATACTTACTATACTAACATTATGAGATTCTAAATTATAATTATATCAGTCAAAACTTAAAAAAAAAAACTTTAAAAATAGTCACAATGAACATAATAAGTCAAACTGAGCGACTAAATAATGAGATAAAAGTCATGACAGACGTGACCTTCCATACATCACAGCCCCCCCCCAACCCCACCCCGCCCCACGCGGCCACGGTGACGCTCCTGCTCCTGACAGACCGTCGATCACTCCGGCAGCGCGGCCTCTGATTGGCTGCATTTAGGTGTTCACGTGAACACCGAGTGGGGGTTTTAAAGACACGAGACAAAAATGTGCAACCAGAGAGAAGCTGGCGAGAGAAGCTCGCGACCACCGCACCTGCAGCCAGGTGTTTTAGAACAAACATATTAAAGTTTCAGGATGATTTACAGGTAAACTGAAGCGTCGCACCTGAAGACAAACCGGCCAATGGTTCACAGGAGCTGCTCCAGGTAACTCTGACCGACATAAAAGCTGTACTTTAAAACCTTTAACTGGTGGTGGGTAGACGAGGCCGCGTGAAGCGGCACGATAACCAAACTGTATTGATGCTACAGATATTGATCAGTGTGCTGCTCAATCCTGACACCTGCTGGATCATGAAAATCATACAGGTAAAAAACGGGCTGATGACCGAGTAGATTGAGAGATTGTTTTAATGTATAATCGTATCTTAATTTAAGTTTTAAATATCATTATATACAATAAATAAATAATGTGAACACATCAGAGGGGTGAGGTGTGTATGGAATACAACTTCATCTCTATGTCGCCAAATCTTACACACTGCACCTTTAATCAAAAGTTACAGGTGTTGGATGACGTGAGCACAGGTAGTGTCATGTCTGCCCCTGACGTGGACCCTCGTACATGTGGCGTATCAGAGGAAAGTGCTTGGTGTATATTCATTAAAGTCTGTGATAATTGTTTTGATGCTGTATGTATTTGTGATGTATTGAATCATATTTCTGTGTCTCTCAGCTGCTGTGTGTGCGTCCTGCCACCATGCTGATGGACATGGCGTTACCTCTGTTCCTGTCCAAAGAGGACTTTGTCTACAGGGCAGCTACTGGACCCTGCAAGCCTCCTCTGAGCTCCTGCCTGAGGTTTCAGCGCTCTCACTGTGTCGATCAGATTCGAGCTGAGGACGCCAGAAAAGCCAAGAAGCAGGTGACATTTGCAGACCACAAAGGCCTGTCTCTAACCAGAGTGAAGGTCTTCTCCCAGTTCAACGATCCGATTGATATTCCTCTGAACATCCAGGAGATGCTGCGCTCGGCGCTCTCTGTGACCGCTGAGGAGGACAAATTGGTGCTGGACTTCACTCAGCCTTCCTCAGACTACCTGCACTTCCGCCAGAGTCTGGAGAGGAACCACGTGAGTCTGGAGCGCTGCGTGCTGAAAGAGAAGGCATTATCAGGAACTGTCAAAGTCAAGAATCTGACCTTTGAGAAGTCAGTGAAGCTGCGAGTGACCTTTGACTCCTGGAAGAGCCACACGGACGTGGCCTGCGTGTACATGAAGGACACGTATCTCAGCTCGTACAGCGACACCTTCTCCTTCCAGGTGAGTCTGCCAGACAACCTGCGGCCGTACGAGCACATCGAGTTCGCCGTCTGCTACGAGGTGGGCGGCTGTGAGTACTGGGACAGCAACCAGGGCAAGAACTACCGGATCCTCTGGTCCTCCATGAGGAGGCGCCACCAGGAAGCATGCAGCCGCCGCAGAGACTTCGGGATTAATTTTGACCCATACGCCAACCCCACCTGCTCACACGGGATCTTCCCCGATTGGTCGAGCTATGCCGGGTACGAAAACCTCAGCCCGTACTACTGAACATGTGCACAGGGTTTATTGTCATGTTGTTGATTCGTCCTGTGTCATGTTACACACCTGTACCTGTCAGCAGAATCTGTTGTTTTTAAAGAAGAATTAATTATGTATATTGATTGATTGTCTAGTCTATACAATGTCACAAAATTGGAAGGAAAACGGGTATTGCAACTTCCCAAAGCCTGAGGTGACGTCTTTTAAACTGAAGATTTGTCATTCGGTACCAGAGATGCTGCTAAAAGTTTAATTTAACAGAAACTGTTGGTTCAAACGGTTTCTCATTTCACAATAATGTCAAAATACATGAAAGAAAATGTTTCACCATCAATCACTCACTAACTTTAGTTGGGAATAAAATGTCTTATATCATTTTTTTTTTTTTGAACCAGAAACTCAGCTGAATCTAAATAAGCCGGCAGTGAAAACAACCAGAGATGCTACATTTGTTTAATTTGTGATTTAGAAATAATTTTCTTTTTTTTTTTGTCATGTTCAGTGTTGAAGCTTCTGCTTTCATGGGATTGTTGTGAAGTTGAATATCAGTGATAACTAATGTAGGAAATGCTGCTCAATAAAGTAATGTATTTTAAAGCCCCTGTGTTATTAAAACGTTAAAATACATTTGGTCAGTTTTACATGAGCCTGCTGTGATCTTTCTTTTTATTGATCCTGAACATTAGAAAAGAGTCAAATCCAGCAGATATGTTTCAACGTTACAGTGTTTTTAGAGCCAAAGTCCCTCTTTTTGTTCCTATACTTCCACCACAGCTCAACAGGGAAACACAAAGAGGGAATTTGATGCTAAACAGACTGTAAATGTTATTTAGCTGTTTATAAAAACATATTCAGGATACAATTATATAATCAATATGGGCTTACAGTGCAGACTCTGCTGTAATTTGAGGCTGTTCACATCCAAACTGGATCGAGGGTTTAGGATTTACAGCTCTTTAATATGAAGTCACCTCTTTTTTTTTTATGGGACCAAAAGTAATTGGAAAAAAAAAAAAACAAGGCTGCATGGGCTCTTCCCTCGTTAACCTGTCATCAATTAAGAAGTTAAAAGGTCTGGAGTTGATTCCAGGTGTGGTGTTTGCGTTTGAACACTGTTGCTGTGAACACACAAAATGCATCAAAGAAGCTCTCAATGGAGGTGAAACAGACTTAAAAAAAAAAGAAGAAATCCATCAGAGAGACAAAATGTTAAAATGAAAGAAATGTTAGTAGAGGCCAAATCTACAGTTTGGTGCATTCTGAGTAATAAAGAGTGAACTGGTGAGCGTGGGAACTCAAAAAGGCCTGGACGTCCACGTAAGACAACAGTGGTGGATGATCCCAGAATCCTTTCCATGGTGAAGAAAAACCCTTCACAACATCCACTCAGGTGAACAACACTCTCCAGGAAGCAGGTGTACCAGTATCTAAGTCTACCACGAAGACTTCATGAGAGGAAATACACCACAAGGTGCAAACCATTAATCAGCCTCAGAAATAGAAAGACCACAGTTGACTTTACCAAAAAACACCTGAAGAAGCAGCTCAGTCCTGGAACAGATGAGACTAAGATCATCCTGCACCAGAGTGATGGAAGAAGAAGGTTTGGAGCAGAACTGGAACATATCATGATCCAAAGCTCATCTTCTGTAAAACATGTCATGTCAATATGTCAACGTGTCAGATCAGCGACTCAGCTGTTTATCAGCATCACAACATGGAGACATACTATATGGTTCACGGACATTTGAGTTATTTTCTCTTTTTTTGCGTTTGATGACTGTAAAACGTGTCCTGACCTGCCACAGATCCACCCTAACCAGCACCTCTCTGTCCTTTGTTCTGTCTTTCTTATTTTCTTTCTTTGGTTAACACTCACATATACATATTACAATAACAGCATTAATAACAGCATTAATAAGAGCATTGCTGTTTATTTGTTGTGTTGTTGTTTTTTTTTGTTAATACAAGAATACAACAACAGCAGCTTATACAAAAGAAAGAAGACAAAAATACAATGGAGACAAATGTAAATAACATCAGAGTGGAACATAATAGTAAAAATAATAATTGACTCAATAATGGAGTACTTCAACACACTATTATTACAGTGATCAAATGTCCTCAGGTATTTTCTGCTTCTGCTGTGTCAATAAAGTTGTAATTGAGTAGTTCCTCCTCCTGTCCACCAGAGGGGTATCTATCTATCTATCTATCTATCTATCTATCTATCTATCTATCTATCTATCTATCTATCCATCTATCTGTCTATCTATCTATCTATCTATCTATCTATCTATCTATCTATCTATCTATATGTCTCCTGAACGTTTTGCTTTTTTAAAATTGAATATTTATTTATATTCTTGTTCAAATCAACTCAACTCAAAATAAATATGATTGAGAGAGCAACACACAACAACAATAAGAAAAGTGAAACATAAGTAAGTAAAAGTGTACTTTACACTGAAAGTGTAAAGTTATTTTATTCAGTATTCAAGTTATTTCTTTAGAGAAAACAACACGTCATGATTGTCTTAAAGATTCATATGTTGTGCCCTCATTTGTTTATTTACACAGAAATACCTAAACAGGGAAATTTATGTGAAAACGCAGATAACACCTATATATATATACAAATATATACAAATTGTCTACTACAATCAGTACAATACATCTATTAATAAAAAAAAATCAAAAATCTTTACTAAAACATAAAATCATAACAACATTTTCACTCCCTCCTCCTCCTCCTCCTCCTCCTCCACTGGGAAGAGGAGGAGGAGGAGGAGGGCTCAGGCTCAGAGATCTGACGCAGTGTTCCTCACTTCCACTCCCCGCTGCCAGGAAGCCTCACAGCGGCTCGGAAAGCTCAGAGAAACACTCACTTCTCCGGATAGACAGACCCGGAGGACGGCTTCTGGAGGCGATGAGGACGGCCGCGAAGCAGTGCGCAAAACCGCGGCACCGGAGCGCGGATACGGGCTTCAACCCGGAGCTGTAAACGCGGAGGTTTGTTCACATTGTGTGCTGAGTGGCGCAGGAGAAAAGGATGCCTCCGCGGCCGCACACAGCCCTCCTGCTACCACCCAAATGCGTGTTTACTCCACGACAGAAAGTGTCTTCTCTGCCCGCCCTGACTGAGGGTTCACTGCCGCTGATTCCTGAAGGCCACCGTCCACCATGCGGCCCGCTCAGCACCCATGAAAACTCTCAATGAAAACAAGGAGCAGCAGGAGGAGGAGGGGTCTGGCTGCAGAGCCATGGAGGACAAGGAGAACAATCTGAAAACGGCCAGGTTGTGGAGGGATGCAGCTCTTCGCTCCAGGAAGCTGCGGAGCAATCTGCGCCAGCTCACCCTCTGCTCCAAGAACAACCAGATCATTCTGCCGGATGATATATCTGAGATAGAGGTGCTCAATCTGGGCAGTAACTCCCTACAGGAGCTTCCTGACGGGCTGGGATCCACCCTCAACAACCTACGTGTCCTTGTCCTCCGTAGGAACAAGTTCTCCTGTGTCCCCTGTGTGGTGTTTGAGCTGGGGCAGCTGGTGGAGCTCGACATGAGCCACAACTGCCTGAGAAGCCTCCCTGAGGGGCTGAGCAAGCTGAAGGGCCTGAAGAAGCTCTGCATTAGTCACAATAAGATCCAGTCCCTGCCCTCTCAGATCGGAGCGCTGCAGCTTCTCGAGGAACTTGACATCAGCTTCAACGAGCTGCGCAATGTCCCCAGATCCTTCAGCTGCCTCCACAAGCTGCGGACGCTGGACGCAGATCACAACAAGCTGAACCAGTTCCCCACCGAGATCCTGGCGCTCAGTGAGCTGGAGGAGCTTGACTGCTCCGGGAACACGTTTGAGGCTTTACCAGCAGACATCACGAAACTACAGCAGATCAAAATCCTCTGGCTTAGCAGTCTCCACATGTCCTCGCTACCTGAAGCTTTCTGTCACCTGTACAATCTGGAGAGCCTGATGCTGGATGGTAACAACCTCACAACGCTGCCAGACTCGTTTGGCAACTTGCAAAGACTCAAAATGATCAATCTGTCCTCAAATGAATTTGAGAACTTCCCCCAGGTAATTTTAAGCATCACAGGATTAGAGGAACTGTACCTGAGCAGGAATAAACTGACCCATATCCCTGAGGAGATTGTGCAGTTGGAGAAACTGGCGAACCTTTGGCTGGACAACAACAACATCACATATCTGCCAGACTCCATCGTGGAGCTAGAGAAGCTGGAGGAGCTTGTCTTACAGGGTAACCAAATAGCCATACTGCCAGATAACTTTGGAAAGCTGTCCAGAGTGAACATCTGGAAAGTGAAGGATAACCCACTCATCCAGCCTCCGTATGAGGTGTGCATGAAGGGGATCCCGTACATCGCAGCCTATCAGAAGGAACTCGGAGATTCCCAGCTCGCTGTGAAGCCATGGCTCAAACTGGTCCTGATGGGGCTGAAGAATGCTGGGAAGACGCAGCTCAGGCAGAGTGTGGTGAGCAGACAGCAGGACGCTGCAGGAGTCCAGGGAAACAAAGGGATCGAAGTCACCAACTGGGTAGCAGACGCTGATCGCTGTCTCACTTTTCTGGTGTACGATTTGTCAGGGAAGCAAAACTACGACCTCATCAAACCCTTTTTCCTGTCCCCCGGTGCTCTCTACGTTCTGGTTGTGAATCTCAAAACGTATTTGCCCAGGAACTTTTATGCCCACATTGGATATTTCCTTCACCTGCTCAGTGCCAAAGTTCCCCACGCTGTTGTGTGCTTGGTGGGCACGCACGCCGACCTGTGTGGGGAGATGGAGCTGGAGGAGAAAAGTCTTGACATCCACAGACAGATCGGCCTGCAGGAGAAGAGGGACATCCAGACTCTGAGGAACCTGGCTCTGCAGGTGGACCAGGCGCTGGAGCAGGGCTTCAGCGTCCGCACCTCCAGCCCTCATGTCCTCTTTTACGGTGTCTCTGACAGGAACCTGCGGCGGAGGAAAGCCCAGCTGCAGTACATGCTGAACCAGCGGCTGCAGATCCTGTCTCCTGTGCTGAGCGTCAGCTGCACAGAGACGCAGAGGAACATCCAGAGGCTGCGGGAGAAGCTCATGTCTGTCGCTGACCACAGGGACATCTTCCCCAACCTCCACCGCGTGCTGCCCAAGTCCTGGCAGATGCTGGAGGAGCTGCACTTTAAACCCAAAGACCTGTGGCTGTCGTGGTGGGACTCGGCCCGTTTGGGCCTGCAGGCGGGGCTGACAGAGGACCGGCTGCAGAGCGCCCTGTCCTACCTGCATGAAAGCGGAAAGCTGCTCTACTTCGACGACAGCCGCACCCTGAAGGAGTATGTTTTTCACAATCTTCCACGCTTCATCGCAATCCTCAATGTCTTCTTCCAGAGGGATGAGTCCACACTGCTGGACCGGCTCCTCTTTGAGGGGGAGAGAGGAGACAAGGGCAGGGTGAGTCTGGTGATAGAGGATGAGAAGGGAGAGAACCTCAGGGTCACCCATCTGCAGCATCATGTGGAGGGCTTTCTGCAGCACGGCCTCCTGCCCTCCAACGTCATCCGCCTGCTTCTCCGCCCGCTCATCCAGACCCAGCAGGACCTCCATCTCATCATGGAGCTCCTGGAGAAGATGGGAATCTGCTACTGCATCAACAAACCCCGCAGGAAGCCTCTGAACGGGGCCACCGCCTGGTACAAGTTTCCCAGCTATGTCAGCAGTGAGGAGCCCCGGGCGGAGGCCTTGGCCAGCAGCAGCTCTGTCCCTCTGTGCCCGTTGCTGTCTGTGGAGCAGCTGCACATTCAGTACAGCTTCCCCTTCCTCTTCCCTCCTGGACTGTTCGCTCGCTTCAGCGTGCAGATAAACAGCCACGTGGTTCAGCGGTCGGATGGCAGGCACCAGATCTTTGCCTACCGGGGTAAAGTCCCGGTGGAGATCAGTCATCAGCCTTCTAAAGGGAAGCTGCAGGCAGACACTCTGTCCATCACCAGCCAGGCCTCACTGCCCAACATCTGGACTGCGTGGCAAGCCGTCACCCCGCTGGTGGAGGAGCTGAACGTGCTGCTGCAGGAGTGGCCTGGCCTGCATTACTCTGTATATATTCTGTGTTCCAAGTGCCTCAAGAGAGGGTCATCCAGCCCACACGCCTTTCCAGGTAAAAGCTCTTTAATTAATCTCTATTATAATCTCTGTTGGTTTGAGTCACTTTTAGAAATAAAAGAACAGGTGACAAAAACAGCAAATGCATGTTTTTACTCTTCATACGCTCAAAAGCGAAACGAAAAGAAACAACACAGATCATCAGGTTCAAACCTGTAGCCGTTTAGTGGTGATAGCAAAATGAACATGTTTTAGGCCGTCTGTTTCCGTCATGTCATACACATTACCGTAAGTCTCTGCCTGCTCAGACACATTAGTTGAACCTCCGAATATGAAACACAACGAGAGAGAGAGAGAGAGAGAGAGAGAGAGAGAGAGAGAGAGAGAGCTGATTCTGTAAATAAGGAACCAGAAACAGCCTCAGACACTATTGAGACTTACACTCAGAGTCAGAAGATGCTTTTATAAAGCATGCAGAGGATAATTTATCAGTGTGAGGCTGAACAAAGGCTGCAGGAGTTGAGACATGATCCTGACGGGTGATGGAGCAGGATGGAGGATGTCACAGCAGCTTGACCTGCTTTTGGAGTTTCAGCTGAGAAAGCATCAAGCTCCAAAGACAGTCTGATGCAAGTCTTTAACATTGATTATCCACTGATAGCTTTAGTCTTCTGGCTTTGGCTCATTTTTCAGAAGTTATTATGGTTTAATTAATTTAATTTCAATAAGCTGCTGTTGATTTTCAGTCTGCTGATGCTTTATGTTATGATTTCCTAATAATTTCCTAGAGCGACATAATTGTAATTTGGCATTAATTATAAGTAAAACAATTAAAAAACAACACAAGTATATATTATACTGTAGTATAGCCATTCTTCATTTATTATCTGAAACTTTATTCCTCATACTTTAATTTATTGTTGGCTAAAGGGCGCTACTGGTTGCATTAGCAGTTAATTAGTATTAATAATATACTTCTATGTGATTAGTGCCAGATTACATTGAATATTTCTAAAATCCTGACTCCTGAAATATGTGTATCTTTTAAGAGAATATCACACAAGACAAAGAAAAGCAGCAAACTTTCACATCTGCAAAACTGGAATCAGCATTTTTTTTTTGGCATTTTTGCTTAAAAACAACATGGATGATTAAAATGATAAATATTCTTCTAATTGAATCGTTGCAGCTTTACTTTGATAGAAAGTGAAGAACATGAAGCAGGGTGTGTTTGGATGTGATCAAATAGTTCCTGTGAGATTACAGCGGCAATGTTTAATGAATCATTTTATATCCGGAGGCAGATAAGAGCTCCCATCACAGACACACAGACTTCCCTTTCTGCTCGGGCGCTCAACCAAACCAGGAAACGCTTCAGAGCTGCAGAAAAGAAAACAGCTGCGATTATATCACAGTGTGTGTTTGCAGCCGTGGAGGAATTTCCTCACTGAGTCCTGTGATGTGATGTGATGTGATCTATGTAGAACATATCAGGACCTTTACATATATGGTAGATACTACAGGTTATTTTCATCATCACGTTTCAGGTTTTATTTAATCGACGTCAGGACTCATATTTTCTGCTGTTGTTGTCTGTATTTACTTCTATGCTTTGAGTTGTTGTCCTCGTTGGGTTCATACACTTTTTACATGTACAGAACATACGTACAGCTACTATACTACATATATACTACACATATACTACACATACATGCATGTGCACACATCACTTCAGAGGAAATTTCTTTTACTTAACCTAATCTTAGGTTTAAACCAATTTTCGCTATAAAATGTAATGAAGTATATTTACATGTGACTGTGTTGATCTGTCAAATGAATGTAGTGCAGTAGAAGATAAAATATTTCCTTCTGAAATGTTTGCTGATGAGGAAAAAACAGCATCAAATGGAGATACTCGAGCAAAGTACCTTGTGTTGTATGTAAGTGCAGTACACACACACACACACCTTTTTAGACGGAGCTTGGCTGATTTGGTGCTGTGTGTTTGTCCTTTTATGGATGTTTCTGTCTGCAGCGTGTTGGTGTAGTAGTTGGCTCCACAGAACAGCAGCAGACTAAACAGTCTGTCACAACTTACAGAAACAACCTTCAAATGTCCACGTATGAACCTCGTACACACGTGCTGATTATTTTCACTATTTACATTAACATATAACTGCTTTACATGTAGTTACAGTTTCCCAAGTGTTGCATATGAACCTATGACATCATGTGAGCACTTGTGTTTCCTGTAGTATATTATACTGTATGTACACACTGTAGGGTTGCAGCACTTTCACTCCTGCTAGTGATCTGACTCCCTGCTGCTCAGTTTCTCTTAATCCATTTAAAGGATCCGCTGGATTAAAAACAAGATGAACAGTGAATGCAGCACAGCCAGTTTGAGTGGATCTACCTGTCTGTTTGTTTTAGCCTCACCTGCCAACAGGTGGATCACATGTCGGTTTTTATGAAGCTTCAGTTTAACCAACTTTATTTTGTTTTCTAACACAGGAGCATAAATCAGATCATTTGAAGCTGCCGGAGACCTTGTGAGGACATGTTTTATTTAAACTTTGAGATATGAAGCTGCTACTTAAATCTGTCATTAATAAAATGTCAGAATGTCGGGTCAATCCATATCTCTGACCATGTGATCAATCATGTGATCACTGGGCTGTCAGTAGGAGGAAGTCTTTTTCTGAAGTTAGCAGGATTGAATCTGTTTTGTTCATCCTGAGTTGAACCCTTTAATTTAATATATCCTATATGTATCCTGATGCTGCACTTTTCCCATGAAGCCTGTCTCAGCTTCATGTCTGAGCTGTTTTACAACACGCAGCATAAAGGATCTTCTGTTTCAGAGCGGACTCTTCTCCAACAAACCGTCTGTGACTCTGCTGTCTATGACAATGAGTCTGTTCAGAGTCCATCTGCTCACAAACTGCAGCTTCCTGCAGCGTTCAGGATCCACTTTAGCATCTTTTAAAGACATAAATGTGTCACCACAGCACAGTGACACATTTCTGACTCTGTCGAGTTTAGACACAAACTGCGGTAAATAAATCGGGTCATATTTATCAGGATTTACAGTCCTGCCTCACGTATTTTAAACCTCTATACATGAACTCAAACATGTAACTTTCAGTGGTTTTGTTTTTCTTTCAGTATTTGGATATTTTACTGCCTAAAACGTCATCATCAAACATCCCACAAAGATTTGTTTGCACTTGCATTCAGAGCGATGTTTCTTCCTGTATTTTGACATTGCAGCATACAATTGATGATGATCCATTCCTGCCGGTTCCTCAGCCTGTTCAGACACGTCTCACTTGTTTGTGATCAGATGTGGATTTCAGTTTGATGCAGAGACCTGAGGCAGTTGGCTCTCAGCCTGTTTTGATTGTCTGCTTTAGCTTCTTGTTAGCGTGTTTAGCTGAGTGAAAAGTGTTGGTGAGTAATCTCATAGAGAGGATGTCAATCCTGTTGCATCACCCTGCTGTAAGCTGCTGTATTATCTCAGACATGTGACTCAGACGGTGGACACAGGTCTGTGATGTCAGAGGCTGATGGAGTAATAAAAATCACAGAGTTGATTCACATGACAATTAATGGAGACTGAATGTGAACAGCATGGCAGCTGTGCTGTGATCTACTGATTGGTTAAAGGCTGATTTGAATAGACCGTCTACAGTTTTGGTTGGCAGCGATCAGGCTGTGTTTCCTCGTTAAAGACGGTTTGTATGTTGTACAGATTGTAAAACACCTTCTGTGTCTGTGAGAGATTCAAATAATGATTTATTTTCTAAACTAAACGATTAGTTGTCTATAAAATATCTGAAAATAATGACAAATGTGGATCAGTGATTCTAACATGATGTCCTCAAACCACAACCCAAAGATATTCATGTTCATGTTTACCGTCACACAAAAGGACTAAAAAACAGAAAATATTCCCGTTTTAGAAGTTGGAATCAAAGAATTTGGACTTTTGTTTCTTAAGAAATGAAAAGAAATAGTTGCAGATTAATTTAACAGCTGACAACTTGATTGATCTTTGCAACTGCAGATAAAGTCTGACTGAACACTGGTCTGAAATGTCTCTGTGGGCTCATTTTCCACTCCTGACGTGAGCCGGTGCAGCTGATAACTGCTCCCTGCTCAGGTCGCGTGTTGTGATATGAATATGAAGTTATGTTTGGTTTACTGAACACTGAAGCCGCGGCCTGTTGAGTCACCAGAAACAGGCCTGATGATTCCAGTCTGACTCCAGCGTTACGTAACATCTCGTCAGTCTGGACCAAAGTTCACAGTTCATGCTGCTCAGACATGAAAAGAAAAGACAAAGAAGATACACACTGACCACACACACCATGCTGCTGCCAGAAACACTCACTGCAACACCTAATGTGGATGCATCCGCCGCTGAAAATAGTCCCCAACAAATGCTCACATTGACTCACATGGTTTTTAGCAGTTTGTAGTTTCACTTTAGAGATGACAGATAACGACAGCTCATATGATTTATTGTTGTAACCTTTGTGTTTTTGGAAACGTTGCAGAGCTCTGAGGGTTCATGGGCAGAAGTAAACATCAGGCACTTTTAATGACGTCATCTCGCTGTCTTCTCCGTCTGCAACAGTTTAATGACGCTGACTGCAGAATTAGTTTATCTGCTAATATTCACACAACAGCAGTGGAAATTTGACTCAGAATCATGAGTGAGCAGCTTTAAGGTTTAAAACTAAATAGAAACAACAGATTCAAATGATAGACGCTTCTTCTCTTGTTGCCCTCTGTGTCAACTGGCTCAGACAGTATTAGTGTCTGACAGATCGCTGCTCAGCTGCACCACGCAGTTTATCTCATTACACAGCAGCTGTTTGCAGCTGGGGCACACACACACACACACACACACACACACACACACACACACCGGGGGAATCCCGTGGCTTTAAACAGCAGCAGATGTGAAGAGAGTTTCTGAATAACTGAACTGAAAGTTTGTGACAGTTTCACAAGTTGAATGACTCGTGTGGAGAAAATGATCCTGGATGGTGGAAGTAACCTAAAGTTGATAACGCTGCAAAAATGAGTCAGTTCATCAATCATTATTGATGAACAGATAAATCATATGTAACTGTTTTGATAATCAAATAATATTTCAGTCACTTTTTAAGCAAAATAAGTCAAATATTTGCTTGTTTCAACTCTTCAGACGTGATGAAACACTGTTTTGTTCGTTTCATTTCTGTCATATTTGAATCTCTGTTTTCTAAAGTGACTGCAGCTCCTGAACCACAGTGACCATCTGCACCAGAAACAGAGCTGAAGATGACATTTAGAGACTATTTTTATAAACATGATGTCCTGATGAAAAACTACTACATGGCACATTTAACAGCCAGTATGAACAGGAGCAAAGATTTCAGTCATCTGTTCATATGGACATCTGACACACTGGCATCCTTTAATCTTTGTAATTGTTATGAAATTCTCTCCAGCTTGTCGTGTGGCTCTGCAGTGCTTCAGTTATTTTTGCTGCATTTCCTGAGGATGCAGAGCTCTGACAGCAGCTGCTGGTCACAGCGGATCAAGCTGATCATATGTCGAGTCTGAGTTGGTCTGATTCTGCTCCATTTCACAGATCCGGGTTAATGTTGCTCTTCTTTTCAGTCCAGCTGTGTTAGAGCTGTTGGGTTTATAAGAAAGCAGCATCGAAAGAAGTTAAAACCCACTGCTGGATACAGACAGAAGCTTAGAGACAACACATCTCTAGTTTATGAACTACTGTAGCTGTTTTGTACACTAGGACATCTACATATTATAAATCCACACGTTTACTTCCATAAACATGAAGTCAAAAAGACAGGAGCTCAAAAGGCCTGAACTGAGGGGCTGCATAAAGGACCAGGATCAGATCAATAAGGAGGTTTTAACTGGAAACCATGCAGAGATATTCCTGTAGAGACAGAATAGAAATACAGAGCTGGACATGTGCAGGATATGAGTCCTTTAAACATTTGCAGTTCCTTGATTGTTTTATTGTCAAAGCATTGTAGTTTTATTTCATTGCACCACAGACACAGAGCATGTAACAACACGTCTTGTACACAATAATGAGAAGGTGCTCAGTCGTGAAGCTCACAATAGAACAGGAAGTGAAATGGGATGTTTGGAAACAGTTTGTTACGGATCTCAGCCAGACACCTTCACTGATTTCCCAAACCTCCAACATCCCAACAGGGGTTTATTGGAGAAGTGGCGGCTTCATTTTCTACCTCATTCTGACCTAATTCAGGACGTGTGAACCGTCAGCTGCTTCCAGTAACTAAGAACACGTCTGATTTCCACACAGAGCTGAGCCAGGAATGAAAGTGATGATGATGAGGATGATGATATTGCAGAATAAGCATGACTGTAGCTCTGACTACATGTGGCTTCAGTCCAGCAGAAATCAATAGGCTGTAATGGTTTAAGTGCTCCTGCAGACTGGGTGTGTGTCTAATGTCTGCTGCTGCCTGTGGTTTATTCCATCAGTAGCAAACCTGCTTCTTATCTTGACATAAAGATAAAACTTCATTGATTTCTTTCATAAAGGCTGAGAGCTCTCAGACCTACATTACCCATGATGCACCTGGAGAATGTGGTGTGCTTAACTCCATTTTGGCTTTGTGCAGCTGAACACAACAATCACTGCAGAGTGATTTAAATAAAACAATGTCATTTATTTTATTTTAGTTACCAAAACTAACAAAATATCACAACTGGCAAAAAATTAGAGTTGTGACAACAGAATGAACAGCTACAACAGTAACATGCTGCTCTAACACTGATGCTTCACTATTAATAATATAATGATGTCATATATAATAATATATCAGTCACTACTGATACTGCAGTACTTTAACTACATCAAGATCACTATACTTATGTACTGTTACTGCAGTACTTTAACTACATCAAGATCACAGTATTTATGTACTGTTACTGCAGTACTTTAACTACATCAAGATCACAGTACTTATGTACTGATACTGCAGTACTTTAACTACATCAAGATCACTATACTTATGTACTGTTACTGCAGTACTTTAACTACATCAAGATCACTATACTTATGTACTGATACTGCAGTACTTTAACTACATCAAGATCACTATACTTATGTACTGTTACTGCAGTACTTTAACTACATCAAGATCACTATACTTATGTACTGTTACTGCAGTACTTTAACTACATCAAGATCACTATACTTATGTACTGTTACTGCAGTACTTTAACTACATCAAGATCACTATACTTATGTATTGTTACTGCAGTACTTTAACTACATAATATCACTATACTTATGTACTGTTACTGCAGTACTTTAACTACATCAAGATCACAGTACTTATGTACTGATACTGCAGTACTTTAACTACATCAAGATCACTATACTTATGTACTGTTACTGCAGTACTTTAACTACATAATATCACTATACTTATGTACTGTTACTGCAGTACTTTAACTACATCAAGATCACTGTACTTATGTACTGTTACTGCACTACTTTAACTACATAATATCACAGTACTTATGTACTGTTACTGCAGTACTTTAACTACATCAAGATCACTATACTTATGTACTGTTACTGCAGTACTTTAACTACATAATATCACTATACTTATGTACTGATACTGCAGTACTTTAACTACATAATATCACTATACTTATGCTGAACTCCTTTTGTCTTCAGGATGCCTTTTGCTCTCTGGTGAATTTACTGTGTATTATTATCGTATAGCAGCAGCAGGTTAAGCTGTTAGCTGCACTGGAAGCACGTCATTCTTTCTGCAGCAGATAAACCCAGATCAGAATATTACTGATCTCTACGCGTCCTAAAAAAGAGGTTTATGTGAATGTAATCCTGGAGCCGCTTACAGCAGCTGTTGGTCAATTAAACTCATAACAAAACGTAAAGGTATATTTCAAACAAAATATTTACAGCTGCTAACTGGAGGTGGAACTAATGCTAAGCTATCTTAATTAACCAACTGACAGAGCTAACATTAGCATACTAATATCAGCAGAGTAAAAGAGATATCAGTGGTGGAAGAAGTACTCAGATCCTTTACTACAGTAGAAGTACCAATACTATGTCAGCTCATCACACATGCACATCAGCCATATGTTTTCTAACCTTGGTTACTAATGCTGTTACTGAGGTGGTTGCTAAGGTTGTTGCTAAGGTGGTGGAGAAGGCTGTTGCTATGGTGGTTGCTAAGGCGTTTCCATGTGTTGTCACGTTCTTCACTCTCATATTTCAGATGTGATTCAGCTCCAACATGTACGGATGGATGTGAGAAGTTGACATTTGGAGTAAAGAAGGAGAAACAGAAGTGAAACCCTGCTACTATAGTTTGTTTACGTGGCCTCCGGAGCCGGAGGAAGCTTCCTGAAGCTGACCAATCAGAACAGAGCGGTCTCATCAGGAGGCGGGCCTTAAAGAGACAGGATATGTGTCCTTCAAGACTTAACAAGCAACCTTAGTTAGTGAAACAGTCCAGGCTCTGAACTATACTGCAGTGTCTCCTGCATCTACATGTGACTTTACACACACTGAGCACATGATGCAATTATTTCTGAGCTTTGTGGAACAACAGAGACCATGAAGACTCAGTATCTGCATCCAGATACAGCTCACTGCCAGGTATTTACAGGTCAGATGTTTCCTCCCAAGTGGACACATGATCGTTTCCTGATCCTTGCTGCACCTGCACACACTGAGGAATATGTACTTTTTACTGCACTGCTTCTATGTGAAAGCAGCAGTACTTTTTCAATTCGTAGTTTTCTTAAGTAGACAAATGTACACTCATAAAAACAATCTAAAGATACAGAGATTAATGTCCCGGCCTGAAGCAAGATTTTAGGTGGCCTTGCATTGCAGTAAATTCTACTGCTAGTGTACATTTACTCACAAGAAACTGAATATCTTTGTGTTAGACACACGGACCTCCAAATCCTTGTTGCCATGTGATTATTATGCTTCTGGCTGTCCTCATGGACCTGATCAAGTGACTTGGATTTTTCCAGTCCTTTAGTCTTTCCCTATTCAGTTTGTACTCTCATTTGGAAAAAAAGTTTGCAGCAGAAGCAGTGCAAGCTATCGTCTTTTTAGAGTATAATCCAGCTTCTTCTGACTTTTTCTCCATTAACTAAGATCTGTTAAAATAGTCATGTTGACACCTTCGTCCATCCTTTTTTTTAGGGAAAGTGAAGCTTCCTATTTGAATGGACCACTGTGAACCAACTCTATTTATACCTTATCAGTTAGAGGAGATGGCCAGTCAGCCGAGTCTATTGGACTGGGTTGTGTTGCTGAAGTGGATTAGCAAAGGTGGGACTGAGGAATCTCAGCAGTGTATCTGGTGAGAGAAGTAACACCAGTCAAAATTAAAACATAACAATACCAGCTAGTTTTAAGAATAGTGGAAATTATATTTTTTACTTCCCCCTCTTCTGGCGCCCCTTGGATGGATGGTGCTCTTAGCATTTGCCTATACTGCCTATGCCACGGGCCGGTCCTGCTTATGGCCTTAGATTTTGTTAATATATATTGTGTGTGAGACAATACATCTGAAAAAAGAAGTTGAAAGAATGACAAATAAAATGAGACATTACAAATTATTTCACAACACAAGCAGGCAGCCTGTTTGAGTTCAGGATAAAGACTACGCCCCCTGCAGGAACACTGTGACATTACACTGATCTGCTGATCTGAACCCGTCACAGGATCCTCTCATAATTACTCTGAAATCTGTCATTCATTCATTTCCAAACAGGTTATTAATCCTTAAGGGAAAGTTTATTGTTATTTGTTTATGGAGAAAAACACATTAAATAAAACAGGAGAACCTGACAGCAGTCATGATTTTAGCCTCATGTTTGAGTCTATACCAACAATGAACCGATCTACCAACAAGTATTGAAATATCTTCTGCTGTTGTCCAGAAACCAGTCCAGAGGTTGTGATTATAGCACAACAAGCTAGTTTCTTGCACTTGTGCAGTGTCGTCTACCTTACACAGAACGACTCTCTGGAAACTGAAAACCTGCTTTCTAAACAAACTATCAGGCTTTGGATACTAATACTTGTTAGTAGATCAGTTCATTGTTGTTTCGGCTCTGTGTTGTTCTTTGTTGACAAGAAGAACCATATAGAACATCACCAGACATATCTTGAAAATGTTTTTTATTTTTAATGACTCTGATTGTTTAATTGATTAATTAGTGCTGTGTTGCAGGTGAGCTGCTGAGCCAGCCACGGCCTGAGGGTCTGACGGAGATCATCTGTCCAAAGAACGGCTCGGAGCGGGTCAACGTGGCTCTGGTTTACCCGCCGATGCCCACTGTGGTCAGCCCCTGCCTGAAGTGAGCCGTGGGGGGCCAGACTCTCCTAACGGCCTGCATCACCGGGTCCACCTCCGCCTCCCACACCTGAGACACCTGAAGACTGCTTCCTGTCCTCTTGAACTCAACCTGAAGGCAACACAGTGGATCACTGTTCATATGTACATACTGCGGACTGATTATCCTGCTGGTAGCATCTAAAATACAGACATAGTGTAGAGTACTGATTACCAACCTGAGGATCACTCTGATGCTGTCAAACATAAGGTTGCCATGATTTATTCAAAAAGCAAAAAACACGAGAAAAGAAAAATAGGCAACTCAAACACAATACGGAAAAAATGCTCAATGGATCTCATGCAAGAACATTTTCTTCTCCTAAAACACTGACTTTCACTGCGAGGCTTGTTCCAACACACTGAAACTGTAAATCTCACCTGTTCGTGAGCAGCTGAACACCCCTAAAACATCCATAAAAGGCGATGTGTTCTGCTCCATTTGTTGCATTCGCAGATATTCATCAGTGTCAGTAGTTGTATTAGAGGAGCTGAAACTATTAAAAAATATGACCCCATCAGAGCAGCTGCATGCTGTTAATGCTGAAAAGCATTTTTGAAGCAAAGCGCTCCGTGACTCATATAGAAGACAAAATATTACAGCAGCAGGGGATGTTATACTGTGGGGCTGCTGTGGCTCAGGAGGTAGAGTGGGCTGGTGGTCCGATACCCAGCTCCTCCATTCAGGATGTCAAAGTGTCCTTCGCCAAGATACTGAACTCCAAATTACTCGTATAAATGGGTGAGCATAGGATGATGCTGCTGATGAGCAGGTTGGCATCTTGAAGGGCAGTGCTATCTATTTACCATTTACTGTCAGCTGCAGCACAGCATGATACTGGACAGACAGCGGCAGAGACACAGTGGCAGCCATGATGACGATATGCTCAACACAATATTAAGTTTGTTTTAGTGAAATATGGTTAAATTTAATATCATATTCTGTTCATAGGACTCTGAAGCTCTAGAAGTCGTAGAAGTCCTTCGTACCTCAGATAAAATTCAGTACTTGCATGAGGCCCAATGTCTGGCATGAAGAGATATTACAAACTAAGCAATAAATGTTGATAATTGAATCATAAGAACAATAGATGAAATTAATATAATGTATTAAAGATAAAATGTGACATATGACATAACACTGAATATACCTGTTTATTAAATTACCTAATTTGTTTGTTTATTTGCTTGGATTTTAATGTCTTGTCTTCTTCTGTTGCAGGTTCAGCTTTTCTTCTGGTGTCTCATCATTTTAATATTTAACAGTATTTAAGGAGCTTGATGAACACAGACTTCAGTTCGAATTTATCCGCAGTATCTCTGGATCTTCTCTGGCCGGAAAATGTTTTTTAAAACCTGCAACTCCTGACAGTTTTATATATTTTTTAAAAAGGAATCCTACATTTTTCCAACCTCTAAGAGACTTGAGGATATTTGAATTGTTTAATACAGAAACATTCTTTTAAACACTGATGAACTTGTTAAATCGTGGGCCAGATTTCTGCCAGGTCTCATCTGATCAAAGAAAGACTCTGAAATCAGAAAAGAAGATTTTTTTACTGGACTGCAATATTTTGCAATATCTGATAATTAGCAATTTGTCCCATTTCTACTGTATATGTAAACAACAGCAGTGAAGAGACACATGGTGGGCTGAAGACTGTTTTACAACTACTTACACATGTAAATATTCTCTGTGCCTACTTTTTCACGTCCGCTGCAGACAACAAGACTTTCTGTCCTGTCATGAAAGATCCTCGGATTCAAACAGTCCAGAGACAAGGTTTCTCCTGTCCTTAGCTGCTCCAGACACTGTGACACTGCACACAAGGCAGGATATATACTATTAACTCACTAAGACTCATTAAACAAGCTCCATAGTGAATGAAACGGAGATGCAGTGACATCAAATGCACACAAAATATGCACAAAGCACCATGACAGAAACAGAGAGCTGGAGGTCCTTCTTGAGGCAGGTGGAGGTCAAACAGCTGTGGACAGATGCAGAAAATTCAGTGTAGATTCACGACTAAACTGTAGATTCACGACTAAAACTGTAGATTCACGACTAAACTGTAGATTCACGACTAAACTGTAGATTCACGACTAAACTGTAGATTCACGACTAAACTGTAGATTCACGACTAAAGCTGTAGATTCACGACTTAACTGTAGATTCACGACTAAACTGTAGATTCACGACTTAACTGTAGATTCACGACTAAAGCTGTAGATTCACGACTAAACTAGATTCACGACTAAACTGTAGATTCACGACTAAACTGTAGATTCACGACTTAACTGTAGATTCACGACTAAACTAGATTCACGACTAAACTGTAGATTCACGACTAAAACTGTAGATTCACGACTAAACTGTAGATTCACGACTTAACTGTAGATTCACGACTAAACTGTAGATTCACGACTAAACTGTAGATTCACGACTTAACTGTAGATTCACGACTAAAGCTGTAGATTCACGACTTAACTGTAGATTCACGACTAAACTGTAGATTCACGACTTAACTGTAGATTCACGACTAAAGCTGTAGATTCACGACTAAAGCTGTAGATTCACGACTAAACTGTAGATTCACGACTAAACCGTAGATTTACGACTAAAGCTGTAGATTCACGACTAAACTGTAGATTCACGACTTAGCTGTAGATTCACGACTAAAGCTGTAGATTCACGACTAAACTAGATTCACGACTAAAGCTGTAGATTCACGACTAAAGCTGTAGATTCACGACTAAAGCTGTAGATTCACGACTAAAGCTGTAGATTCACGACTAAACTGTAGATTTACGACTAAACTGTAGATTCACGACTAAAGCTGTAGATTCACGACTAAACTAGATTCACGACTAAACTGTAGATTCACGACTAAACTGTAGATTCACGACTTAACTGTAGATTCACGACTAAACTAGATTCACGACTAAACTGTAGATTCACGACTAAAACTGTAGATTCACGACTAAACTGTAGATTCACGACTTAACTGTAGATTCACGACTAAACTGTAGATTCACGACTAAACTGTAGATTCACGACTTAACTGTAGATTCACGACTAAAGCTGTAGATTCACGACTTAACTGTAGATTCACGACTAAACTGTAGATTCACGACTTAACTGTAGATTCACGACTAAAGCTGTAGATTCACGACTAAACTGTAGATTCACGACTAAACTGTAGATTCACGACTTAACTGTAGATTTACGACTAAAGCTGTAGATTCACGACTAAAGCTGTAGATTCACGACTAAACTGTAGATTCACGACTAAACCGTAGATTTACGACTAAACTGTAGATTCACGACTTAGCTGTAGATTCACGACTAAAGCTGTAGATTCACGACTAAACTAGATTCACGACTAAAGCTGTAGATTCACGACTAAAGCTGTAGATTCACGACTAAAGCTGTAGATTCACGACTAAAGCTGTAGATTCACGACTAAACTGTAGATTCACGACTTAGCTGTAGATTCACGACTAAAGCTGTAGATTCACGACTAAACTAGATTCACGACTAAACTAGATTCACGACTAAACTGTAGATTCACGACTAAAACTCTGAATGCACACAGAAAGCTGTGTTTATAAATCTTAAATCACTGTGGAACTTTGCACACAGAAACTTTGATTTGTTAGAAACTTTATCATCCATGTTGTGGAAAATGATCTTTGACTTCACATAATGTTAAAACGATATAATACAGGATGATGATGAGGACAAGCAGCAGAGACACCACATCAGCAAACTAATAAAATGGGAGAAGGGTTAAGTTTTGTGAAATCCAGACTCTTGTTTAGACTTGTGTACAGCACCTCCCTGAGGGAAAAAGCTGCAGTGCAGAAGGTGGGAAGCTTCAATCTTTACATTTAGGTCATACATATATATTTACTGCTTCAGTTTATTCCATATTCAATACTGAGGAATACATACATTGTACCAAATTATTTTTGAGTTTCTATACCAAGATTTAAATTATTTCTCTTCCTAAGCAGATGCAGCCTCTGTGTGGCTTTGTAAAAAAACATTCTGTGTGTTAAGTTAGAAATTTCAAAGTACTGACAGTTTCTACTTTATCATTACTCTATCCATCCAACAATAAATAACATCAAAACAGAATAATATAAATGGGTTGTTGAGTAAAACAAAATGACAATATCAGTTATTTGAAACACTTAGAGCAAAGAAATTTTAAAATCAATTCAATTTTATTTCTATAGCACCAAATAATAAGTTATGTCATGACACTTTTTGACTGTTTAATTCAGAGCCAACAACCCCCCAGGAGCAAAAAGCCCTTAAAAAACAAACCTTTATGGCCTGTGTGTTGATCTTTTATAGATGGTTTATAGTATATGGTCTGTTACAATGTTTGTTTATTGATAATAATGACAAACATAGACAAATCGACTAATTGTTTCAGCTCTACAGTGGACTAATCACCATGACAACAGTCTGGGATGTCCTGTTGGGACAGCCTCATGTCACCATGACAACAGGACAGAAAGTCTTGTCATCTGTGCGACACACAGTGTTCAGTCAGTGATAAACATGTGAAGTGAACTTTTTAACCCTCATATATTGTTCAGATCCAGACACAGAATCCTGCAACACGTTTACTTGTTTTTATTCTGTTCTGTGAATAACAATGCAAATTGAACAGTATGTGGGGTTAACCTCATTGGGCCTGTACAGATATCCATCTGACTATATACAGTATATAATGAACCAGAGCAAATATTTGCTGGCTTCTGGTGTTTTTCACTTCCTGTGCTCTCCTTGAATTGATTTCTGAATGTTCTTTTCACCTTCAGAGGAAACATTTCGACCTCTGTGAACACGTCAATGGAAATGTGCTTTTCTTTCTGATATAAATAGTATCTTTATTTTTGTATGTTGACACAAGCTTTGACATTATTTACAGTGCAATGTTGTGCATGACTCACTGAGAGTGCACAGAGGGTTTTTATATGTAGCTGGTTTCAACATCTCACATGAAACAACATGAAATACCAAAAAGAAATAAACCAATAACTTTTGGCTTTACTACCACGCCACTGTGTGTTCTTTATTTACCACACGAAGTCATTTACATAATGTACACAAGTTGTGTGTTTCATTCTGTGTGTTTTGTTGGGATGCGTGTGTTTGTGTGTATTTCTGCTGGGATAAATAAATACAGAAGAGACATATTAGTAATAATATTTGTTTGATACTGGATATGAAAGATTATAATAGTTTTGTTTACTGACATCCACCACCAATAAACGATGATGATATAAGCATTATTTGGTGTGAATGACCACACAGACTTTTCTGAAGTGTCATATATTATATTGTGACTGAAACAGCTCTCTGTCGTGCTCTTTAGAGGTTGCTATGGCTTCAGTTGTCCACCAGATGTCACCATCACTGAAGTCTTGAAGCTTTGAATTGTTAGGCAAGCCTCAGTGCTTTACGAGGCTTCACTAACCCACCACTACAACACAGTTCCTCAATTTATTCCATTAATCCAGCACTAAAGTGTCCTGAGTGTGTAGAAGATGTTGTTGTGGTCCATGTGTTCAAACAGGAAATGGAAGCTTCCAAAGAGCTTCATGGTGGGGGGAAGCCAGACTGTACCAGGTGGATCGGCACAGAGGGGGAGTATGTTAGGACCCTCTGAATAACATGTAGACATTGTCCATCTTGTTTTTAATTAGAAAGATTATTCTGATCACTTAATTGATTGGTTTGTCTGGGGAGGAGGGGCTCCCTGTATAAAAGCTCCTCGGGTTGTTCAGGCTTAGTTTAAGGCCTAGTTTAAGTCTTCTTTGGGTTGTTTACTTGTTTTTGTTTTTCATTCTTGTAAATAGTTTTTTCACAACTGTTTTGTTTATTTGGTGTCTTCTAAAAAAATAAAATAAAGGCACATCAGGTGAAGATGACACCTGCCACTACATGTGACTGGTATATCTTTATCATATTTATTTATGGACATTATTTAATGTTGAATGAAACATTTAACTTTTTATTGGCTGTAGTTTCTGAAATTTTTCCATAGTTTTTAATACAAATGTTCAACTTAAGGCACAGATTGTGTACAGGCTGCTGCAGCAGACATGTCTGAGGATAATGAACTTTCAGCATTTATTGCATGAATCTGACCTGCCTATTACATATATTACATATATTAGAAATATGTCTAATAACTCATCACTGATGTAGAGTTAGTCTGAGGCGAAATCAGTAACACTGACTGTGAGATTAGAAAGCAAGATTCAAGAGAAACAAGTGTGTTCAAGACACAGAGCAACACATGCAGACAGGTTAGTGTCTGCCTGTTTTCTTCATGTCCACAGATTACTGTGACTCTTCTGCCTCTACAGTCCTCAGAAAGAACTGACTCCATGTTTTATTAACACTCAGTCTGCTTGATGTTGTTGTTTTTGGTTTATTGCAACCATTTCTTAACCCCAACCCTGCGTCAGACGTCAGTTAGTTGCCGGTCTCCTCCCGGCCAGCAGGGGGCGGTGAACCTTAAAGCAGCGGAAGAAGAGGCGCGCTGCCCCGGCTCTTCCTCTTCCTTTCGCGGCCTCAGAGGTAGGAGACCCGTTCTGCGTATGAAGACAAGAATCTGTCATTTATCTCATTTTAATTGCATCATCCGGCATTTTAAACTGCTAGATTTTATGAACTATCACACGTTACGTGGGATGATGTTAAATTTCGGTGTTTGGGCCGAAAACGTAGCTTTAATCGTGATATTTGTGACGATGCCGGGTTGGAGGCTTTCCGCCATGTTGGCTACGTCTAATGACAGAAAATGAACTAAAGCCTGCTTAAAGTCAACTATCTCTGATGTTATCCAAGTGTCATGTTGCTTCAATTGACTAATAATGTTGATATAGACTCATTTAATGCTTATTAGTGCCTAACGTCAGCTAGCCTGAGTTAAAGCTAACAGCTAACGTAGCAAACAGTCATGAGGAGTCTCTGTAGACATGTTTGAATGTAACACTGAACATTTGTGTTATTTTGTAGATATCTGACAATGGTCCGCTACTCTCTCGACCCCGAGAACCCGACAAAGTGTGAGTGAAGTCAATATATTTCAGTTTTTGGGGCGTTTTGTGGTGCTTTGATGACTTCTTAGGACACCTTTGGATTACACATGAAAATAACTCAATGAAAAGTCTGAGCCACCAAACATTTAAAGTCTCATATGAGATGTGTGTTCATATCCTGTAAATGTAAAGTTGTGGTTTGATGTTTCAGCATGCAAGTCGAGGGGCTCCAACCTCCGTGTTCACTTCAAGGTAAGAGTTTGATTCTTGTTTTTACACCGTTTATCTGAGATCGTGTTGCTGCCACCACAGTTTCTCTCTTATTGGTTTAAGATTGTCTTTGCTAATGACTTGTTGAGATTAATTCTGCTGCTTATTTGTTAGTTGTGTTAAACTACATGTGAGAAAGTTTTGGATTGTTGGAACAAAATGAGACATCTGAACTGCAGAGTTGATCATTTTCTGACTTACAGTAACAACTAATCTTATTAAAGCTTCTATTATGTGTGTAACTTTCATTATGACACATAGTGAAATGTTCCTCAGTTTGCATATTAAAGCATATTAAATCTGTCGATCCCTACACTTTGATGCAGACATGATGGCAGCATGTTATGTATATATATTATATACTTGTGTGTGTTTACTACCAGATATTTGACAAGAACCAAATACGCGTCATAGTGTAAAAATATGTCATAGTGCAAAGGATACGTTCATCACTGGTTCATCACTGGTTCATCACTCAGTCCCCCTTTAAAAGCAGATTTGGTTTTATTTGTATGTAGTAACGGTGAGAAACAACAAAAAGTCTTGTTAGGAAGATGAACCTGTGACACTGGCAGCAACGCACAGCTCTGTTTACAGCACCAGTCTGTCTGTTTTAAGGTGATCACTGTCTGCTGTTCTTTTCAAGAAGCATAAAAAACACCCAGTTAACTTGATCAGCCTTTTGTTTTGAATTGTGATAAGTTTGTATGTCTGTCCACCTCCAGAACACCCGTGAGACAGCCCAGGCCATCAAGGGCATGCACATCCGTAAGGCCAACAAGTACCTGCGGGACGTCGTCGTAAAGCACCAGTGTGTCCCTTTCCGTCGCTACAACGGCGGCGTGGGACGGTGTGCCCAGGTGAGTACTGACAGCTGACGGTGGCGTTACTGAAGGCTGCGGTGATGACCATCTTAGGACACCTTTGGATTAAAGATGAAACTAATCTTCTAGTCTGAGCAGCTGATTCAATGACTGCAGTAAATTTTGTGGTAAATGAGACTTGTGTGCTTCGGAATAAAAAGTTGTTGTTGTTGTTTTCAGGCCAAACAGTTCGGCTGGACGCAGGGACGCTGGCCCAAGAAGAGTGCCGAGTTCCTCCTGCACATGCTGAAGAACGCTGAGAGCAACGCCGAGCTGAAGGTGCGTCCTGATGTCTGTGTAGTCACATGGTGCAGGCTAGGTGTACTTCACTTTATAATCTACAGCAGCACAAAGCAGATTGCAATGATGACCCTTTAGGACACCTTTGTATTAACCATGAAAATAAAACACTGACTCTGAGCAATCTGACCGTCACGCTGTGCGTAGAGGCCTGCTTATGCGAGTAATGTGCTCACCAGGTGCGTTATGTTATAGAGCTTCATAAACATTTAGTCTGAGTGAGGAATGGTTGTTAAATAACAGTGCTATAACGGTAATATAAAGGAGCCTGTAATCTTCAGTTATGGCTGCATGTTTTATCTGACCAACAGTCCAAAAACCGACAAATAGAAACTGTTAAAATGAGCTTGGTTGTCTCAGTTTGTCAACTTGATGAAATGTTTTGTTTGCTGTAAATGCAGCTCTGAACTAAATTAAGACATACATGATCAAACTTTTTTTTATTTTGAGTTAATTTGAGGAATATTTTCCCAACTAATGGGTTAAAATTAAAAGATTTGATCAACTAATTGACTCGTTATAGATAGATAGATAGATATACTTTATTAATCCCAAAAACTGGGAAATTAAAGATTTAAATGTGTTCAACAAAAAAACAGACGTGACGTCTGTTTTTTTGTTGATGCTGCTGAGTTTCATTATAGCTGCTTGAATGTCGTCTGTGCTTTAAACTCAGTTAAAGATTAACTTATGTGTTCTTTATTCAATCTGCATAATATCCTTTCATCTATCACTCCGTGAAGTGGAATAGTTTATAGTAGTAAAATGAGCATTAAATCAGAAAAAAAGAATTAAATAGGTGAGGGATTATTGGACTAAACATGTTTAAACACTTGTGATGTGAAACAGTTCAGCTCCAGTCACTTGTCTTTATAAGGGATGGAGTTTTATAACTAGCAGAGCAACAGGTGACGCTTTCTAAGTAGAGTCGTGTGCTTTCAGGGTCTGGATGTGGACTCTCTGGTCATTGAGCACATCCAGGTGAACAAGGCCCCCAAGATGAGGAGACGCACCTACCGCGCCCACGGCCGCATCAACCCCTACATGAGCTCCCCCTGCCACATCGAGATGATCCTGACCGAGAAGGAGCAGATTGTCCCCAAACCAGAAGAGGAGGTAGCCCAGAAGAAAAAGGTATAGTACAAATACTGAGCCAGGTGTGTTTATGATCATGTGTTGCTGTGATGACTTCTTAGGACACCTTTGGATACACCATGAAAACAAAGCACTAATGTACTGAGCAACTGGACTCTGCGGCACTCTGTGCTGTGTGAGCACACACTTCAATAACAGACTTTCTGTTCTGCAGGTTTCACAGAAGAAGCTGAAGAAGCAGAAACTGATGGCACGGGAGTAAAAATAAATAAACTGAGAACTTATCACTCGACTCTGGTTTCTGTCTTTACTTTACATGTACCTTCACATTTTGTCAGTCTCCATTAAAAGTTATCAAATAATGTGCAAGTTGCACTGAATGAAGTCGACTATTACGGCTGACGCAGGTTGTGCTCAAACAGTTTAGGTTTGAAGCTCCATACATCGTTTTATTAAAACCACTTTATTAGATGTTGGTTGATTAATAATACACTACTGATCAGTTGGTGGCTTAAACTGCTGAAATGGATGCAAAATATATTTTATTCATTTTACTGACTAAACGTCAAGTTTTCCAGCAAACATCTGGAAGGTTTTTTTTTTGTTTTAAACATTTGACCTTCATGGTAGCAATAACAGTACTGTGATTCTTATAGAAACCTGAGTAGGTGACCAGAAAGTCTTTTACCAGTTTACTGATCAGGGATTCAAGCACCTTTACTAGAACAGAGTTTAGAGATCGATCTGTGGTTATTTAAATTACTAGGGTCATCTCCCCCAGAGGGGAATTTGAAGACAGTGTAAGGTTAAATATGACATAGTGGTCTGCCTGTAGTTTCAGCTGAGTGGGTCCAACCTATCTGAGCCTGCTGGTTATTTTAAATATCTTGTGACCTCTGTTGTGCTAAATGGAATAAAGATGGCAGAACATAGTTAAACTATATAGAAAACCCGAGGAGATAAAATAATTTACCATTTCTCTTCTGTCACTCACTGATACATCAACTGGTATACTAGGTGGGAGATTGACTGAATTGCGACAAGCAGATGAGGATCTGATGATTCCAGAAATTATTTTTTTGAGGTTTTCTTGTCTAAAATTCAGCCAATCTACTTCCAACCTTGACATAGGTGGCATTACGCTCATGCAATACATCTGACAGGTCTGCTGTAAACATCTGGTAAACTGTTAAATACCAAAATGAAAATAGTGAATCTGTCCTTTAATGTTAACTTTCAGTGGCTCCAACCACCAAAGTGTTTATTTTTGTCCCCATGTGGAGGAAATAAAGTGTATTATGTGACTGGAGCTTTAACACCAGAAACACGCTGCTCCATCAGCTTCATCAGCTCCATCTTGTCTTTATATCTTCTCTCCAGTTGGAGCTTCAACGCTTCAACAAATAGTTTGAAGTGAAAACCCCTAATTTCCCAGTTTTTGGGATTAATAAAGTATATCTATCTACCTATCTATCTATCTATCTATCTATATCTAATAAAAACAAATTAATAACAATACTATGACTAATGTACCTGTTGGCAGAAAGTTTCCCCTCCCTGAGTACTGTTGTATGTACTGTTACTGCAGTACTTTAACTATCTGATGATCTGAGTACTTCTTACTTATCGCTGTAGTCAGTACTCTGTGTTGGTACAGTATAGAGATCAATAATGTGGGCGGGCCGAACTTGTTGACTATTCTATCTGGTGTCACTTCCTACTGCGCAGCCGCAGCCCGGGTGACGAAGATGGTGCTCATCAAGGAATAGTGAGTCTGAAGTGTTTAAAAAATGGCTTTTGGTACATTTAGAGATACAATTGTATCCATCCGATAACGAATTACAGATAATTAAACACGCGTGTGTCATTTAATTGTGTCGGTAGCATGATTTTACAGCTGTAGCCCGTAAAAAGCCGTCTTTGAGCGGGGTGGATAACGGGACACCGGTCTTTTTTAGGCGTTGCTAGTGCGAGCTAACGTTAGCTTAGAGTTGTAGCAGCGGAGCGGATAATTAGCGTCTTAATGAAAACGAGTTATTTAAACAGGCTGCACTCACAAGCAGTTTGTATATTCACATACTTAATGAGTTTTATGGTTTAACATATGTCCAACGTTAACGTTGCCGGCCTGTTATGTCTGTAAAGTACCGTGATGTTAAGCTTTGTGGTCCAGTGAGTGACAGATTAAAGGCTCCTTCTCCGTAGGATTTAACATCAATGCTAGCGGGCTCGGCTAGCTGCTAGCATTAACATTTTCTACCCATCTTTAATGCCCACATCTAACATTATTACACATTAAATCTTGTATTTTTATATATTACTTCCGCGTTAACCAGGAGGTCGACACAGTTTATGAACCAGCCTGATATTTCGTCGCTACAAGCTATCTTGAGGGTTAGTGTTAGGGTTGCTTGTACTTTGTTAGCGCTTTAACTGGGCGGCTAATACTAACTAACGTTAACAGTAATGCAATAAGCCGGCAGGTAGCTGCACAGAAATCTGTTGGAGCTGTCGTTTGGTCGTTTGGTGGTTTTTACTGTGCAGCTAACCTATATCCGCTATAAATAACAGTGCCTGCTAGCTACTGGTGGAAAGTAATTAAGTACATGTACTCAAGTACTGTACTTGAGTACAGTTTTGAGGTACTAGAGTATTTTCATTGGATTGTACTTTCTGCTCCACTACATTTATCTGACAGCTTTAGTTACTGTTCAGATGCAGGTTTGACTCAACGGATAATATAAGAAGCTTTTAAAACCCAACACATTGTTAAAGATGAAATCAGTGGTTTCCAGCTACAACAGTAACATGCTGCTCTAACACTGATGCTTCAGTATTAATAATATAATGATGTCACATATAATAACATGTCATTGTAATGGAGTATTTTTTACATTGTTGTATTTGTATTTGTATTAGTTAGCATATCTTAGTCCTTGTGTACTCAACAACATCTCCTTTTCAAACAGCAACATTTTCATCTGAATTATGTGTTTTCAGGTAGCTGGATCAAGCATGTTGTGTCTCCAGAGCTGTAATATTTATCCATAACTGTGGTACAATTTTCCTGTAATCTGGTCTCCATCATGCTCACAGTATAATCAGTAAGAAGAGAGGTCAGATCTGTTAAAATCACGTTATTACATCAGGTTTAACCACGGGCCACTTAATCACTGCAGTGTATTAAGGACTGTATTTGAGTATATTCAAATACATATACGTATATACATTTTCATTTAAACTATCTCTACTTTCATCAGGGGGCTAAATATGTTTGCCTTTATCTTCCTACCACTGCCTTACAGTTTTGGATATTGACTGTTGTTTAAAAGAAGCTTATTGTACACAGAAGATCATTTTGTGACAGTCTTCCTAACTTAGAGCAAGAATAAATAAGGTTTTAGTGTAAATGTACGTGTTTATTGTATCTGGAGTACAAACAAACAAATGCTTGTGTTTGTTTTTCTCTACTGCCTGATATTTATTCAACTTATTCTAATGCTGTTTTATTAACATTTTACAATTAAAAAAACATGTTAAAGAGATTTTGAGACATACATTTTCAGATGTTTTCAGTTGTTTTGCATTATGTTAATACAAAATAAACCTGCTGAACCTACTAACACATACTGTAAAAAGTCACAGCTCACATAATGATGTGAGAGTTATCTCTGAAGACACATGACGTCGTACATTTAGATCTGAAAATATCTGTATGTTTGTAATTAACTGATCTCTCTGCTAGTTTCTGATTAATTCAGAGCTGCAATTAACAGTTATTTCGTTATGAGTCATTTGAAGAAACAATTCATTGTTTTGCCAACAAAATGTCAAAAAAATTAAAATAAATTAAAATAAATTTAGGTAATAATTGAAAACATTCATTCAAGTGCAGCACATCACATTTAAGACTCTTAATATGTGATTTTATTTATTTACCTGAACTATTAACTGAATATAAAGAAAGTTTCTGATTTATTTTCATCTTGATGAGTTAATTGATTGGTTTTGTATTTCTGTTTTAGTTGGGTTAGTGTTTACACTGACGCTTATATAACTATATCTCTCTGATGGCGTTGTCACTGCTCTGTGTAACATAATGAATGCATGACACTGAAAACTAAGGATGTAAATAACAAGCACTCTGCCACGTCTTCCTAACAACACGATCCATTTCTTAACAGTGGTTTATCAATAACTGATTAATCATTAACGCACATGTTGCTGTAAGCTGAAGAGAACTGGATCCTTGCTGGTCTTTAGTAGTCTGGGTTTAAACACACTCTTTTTGTGTGTGTGTGTATGTATGTATATATATATGTATGTATATGTGTGTGTATGTATGTGTGTGTGTGTGTGTGTATATGTGTATATATGTATATGTACTGTATATATGTGTGTGTGTGTGTGTATTTATTTGTATAGCACTTCTAATAAAGTGGCAGCAACTCAAGGTGCCGTAAACATGGGAAAAATATTAAAAATACTTTATCAAGAATAAAAATCAATAAATAAAACTGGCACAATTAGATTTTTTTTTTGTAAATGCGGCATATTGATCAAGTAAATGGTGGTTCTCAGTTGTGTAAGATAAATTATTGTTGATTGATAAATTGGGGTGCAGCTACTGTGTGTGTATATATATGTATATATGTATATGTATATATGTGCTGTGTCCAGATGAACTTTTTGGGCCAGACTAAAGCACAGTTTAATATTGAGATCTTCCTCTTTTAGCAAAGCTGGTCAATGTGATGTTTATTCATAACTTCATGCTTTTCCATGTTTGTTTGTGATGTTGGTTAATGCATAATCACAGTATTATTTAAGACTTTAATTAAATGTTTGGGTGTAAATAATGAGCCCTGACTTCTGCTTCATTTATTTAACATTTGAACACCAGTATTAAGTTAATATTGTGTTATTTCTTTCTCTCCCTTGTTTTTCTGCTCTCAGCCGTGTCATGTTGCCGATCTCTGTTGAAGAGGTGAGTATACATTTTATTTTCTGCAGTAATACTAATAATAATAATAATAATACAGTGTATATTATTATTATTATCATTATAATACAGTGTATATGACAGCTGCAGTATGTTTGACTAGCCGTAGTTTTGATAGTTTAATGTTAATTTTCTCCTGTCCAGAGAAAGCTCCTCCACTCAGGCTTCGGTCTGCGCCTCATACTAAGACAATAGCCTTTGTTGGATGACTGTTATTGGTGTGACCGGTTGGTAGTGATGGATGCAGAGAGAATAACTGGACCACAATGTGGGCTCAACCTTTAAAACCACAATCATCCTGCTTTTAATATTGTATTTATGTTTTTATGTTCCCTCTAAAATGATTTTTCGTTTCCTTTAGTATTTTTTTTTTTTTTGAGTCCATTGTGAGATCAAATGACGTCATGCTTTTGCTCCTATTCACAGCCTTCCCTGATGGGGGGGCATTGTGGTCGGCAGTTAGCGTTTTAGTTTTTATGAAGAATGATTGTATTTTTTTGTAGATCAAACACAACCACTAGAGGGTTCACTACTCTCTCTATTGACATTTGTCTCTGCTGGTTAGACAATAATGAAAGAGGCAGGTAGGTGTCACGCAGCGAAAATAACTAATTTGTGCTCTTGATTTAATCATTTGTTCGCACAACTTAGAAATTAATACTCTAGATTTAATATCTTAATTAACGTTTTTGCCTATAGGCTCGATCCCTCGATCTCATGACACCTAAAGAAAAGGTGTCGACAAATGAGAGGAAGCCACAAAACCATGATGAGAAATATACAGCAGCGGCATTGAGGCTCCTGTGCACACAGGGCTTCCTCTTATTTGGTGAGAGACTGAACGCTGGTGTCTTGCACCAGAAGAGCAGGAATTAGTCATTTATGTGCACAAGTTGTTAAATTGTTCACATAAACAACATTTTTTTCCTCCTCCATGATGTCATGGATTCTTTCTCATAGACTGTAGAAAAACCAAAACAAGTCACCCTCAGGTTGATGTGCTGATAATGGATTAAAAAATACTCGATAAAGACCCACATATGTATGTATGTATGTATGTATGTGTATATGTATGTATGTATGTATATATATATATATATATATATATATATATATATATATATATATATATATATAAATCTGTGTTTTTAGAGTTGACTTTAATCCAGTTCTGTCACTCTGCTTTAACATCAGTAGTACTGCATCGTTGAAGCACATACAGTTGGATTCAGCAGCTAAGCGTCTCTGTGGTTTTCAGTCTGTCTCGTCCTTTTTCTCACAGTATCAAGTCGGGCAGCTGTACTCTGTGGCTGAAGCCAGCAAGAATGAGACAGGAGGAGGAGAAGGCATCGAGGTGCTGAAGAATGAACCCTATGAGAAGGATGGAGAGAAGGGACAATACACACATAAAATATACCACCTAAAGAGGCAAGTTTTAAAATAAGCTAATATCTAATCTTTGAATAGTTTTATCTTCCTCATATTTCTCAGGTCCTGTTTTGTTGCATTTGATGTGTTTTTATGTAACTTTGTGAATGTACGCTGCCATAAAAGAGATCAGTTATCTCAAGAGACTTCTGGATTAACTAAAGGTTAAATAAATAAATATATATAGATGTTCACAAGGTGGAAAAAACATTTGAAAGAGAACTAAGTAAGAGCTGAATTGAACAGAGATTGGCAGGTTACTTGAGCTTTAACAGCATGTGCCATACATAAGCAGCAGAGTCGAGGAGTGTGTTTAATGAAATTCTCACACACGGTGAAACAGAGACGGATGAGTGGGTGTATAATTTACCACAGAACTGAGATAACGTCTTTGTGACAGCTATAAATACCAGCTTCATCAATCTGCTGCTCAGAAATACTTATTGTTTATGGATAACCAACTTCACATAGCAGACATTAACAGCATTGTTGTCACCGTTTGGCTGACGCCCAACCAGGTAACATAAATCAAACCTGGAGCAGTAAGAGCAACATGAGCCGAGTGTTTGTTTGGATAACAGGAAACCGTTGGCATACAAAGCCTGTTGATACCTGTTTATTATGATGGTAAATCTATATTGGCAGCCATCTGAGGGGTCATGAAGTCTTAAACATCGTAACAGGAAGAGAAATGTCCTCCTAATCCTTCAAATAATCCAAACTGCATACAGAGAGCACTTGTCAGGTGTTATCTCTTATTATATTGTGTGACTGGGTCTTTTGATTCTGCAGGAAATGGTGTTGGATTCAAGCTTGTGGCTGCTTTGTCACAGTACTAACAAAAAGAACAATTGATTACAAGCAGATGCAGCCATTGGATGTAAGCAGACAAGATGAAATCATTCATCTGAAGTCCTGATTGTTTGACTTGTTTTCCTCCCGCTACAGTAAAGTCCCAGGTTATGTGAAGATGATCGCGCCAGAGGGAGCGTTGGTTTTTCATGAAAAGGCTTGGAATGCCTACCCATACTGCCGCACTAGTAAGTTTCATCTGAACAGCACGTTCATTCATATTTGGTGACATGAATATGTCATAGTTATATATAAAATCATGGTTTCACTTAAAGGAGTACTCCAACAATGTATTATTTATTATTACACTTTGATAAAGTTGCCGTATTTGCAGGAGACGGATTTAAAATAAAATGTTCAAAATCAAAACAGCCGAATTCAATTTATCTCAAGTTTGTGCACAAGAATCAGAATCATCTTTAAAGTCAAAGTCAGTTATGTATCTTTTTATATATTGTCTAAACTTAGTTTTTCTTTTTATACTGACACTGCTCATTTGTTTCCTGTTTTTTCCCTCTTTTTTCCCTCTCGCATCTGCAGTTGTGACGGTGAGTTGTTCATCTTTAACTCTTTCAGGTTGAGATGGTTTAAAACTGCTATAAGCCAGATTACATACAGACTGATGTGTGACAGATATTTGATACCGATATGTCTTTTGTATTATTACAGCCTGATTTTACTCTACCTTACTTGCAAGCAGATTAAAAATAGATCACCAGCGTTGTTTGAGTCTAAACATCTGATTGGTTATAATTGATCATACCTGGCTTTCTGAGTAATGATTTTTAGCAGAGTCAAAGACTGAGACTGAAGTTCTGTGTTTTCTCCTGCTTTTCAGAATGAGTACATGAAGGACGACTTCATGATTAAGATCGAGACATGGCACAAACCTGACATGGGAACACTAGAAAATGTAAGAGAGCAGAAGCTGCCGCGTGGAGGTGCTCAGCTGTTTTTATGTTGTACTTCCATTAAGTCAGAGGGCTTGTGAGAAACTGATTAAACAAAAACTTATGGTCTTTTATACTTTTACTAACATTAATATTCTTATTAATTATTGCTCTGCATATAAACATTTGTCCAGGGACAGTCTATTAAAGGACAGGTTCACAAGTGTGTCTTAAATCAACAGTCAGTAAATGAACAGTGAACATGTGTTTGTTGCTGTAATCATCCTCCTGTTCATACTGACCATTAGATCCCTTCATAATACACTTACAATGGAAGTGATGGAGACTAAACCCACAAACATGTAAAAGTTTTTCACAATACAACACAAGAGCATCTTTCATCAGATCCTTGCTGCCTGATAAATGCTTCTTTCCAACTGTACACCTCCAGCTTTCTATTATACATTTAAACTGTCATCAGGGTTATTTTCTCAGACTTTAGAAAGCTCTTTGGCTCCTACAAGTAGTCGAAACAAACCTCATCACACCTCTTGATGCAGGTGCACAAGGCCAAACATGCAGAATAAAAAATCTTCAAGTTACAATATAGCTGTGCGGTTTTAAATTTGAATGTAATGTAATAAGACATTTCCTGAACAAACATGTCCCTTCCTGTCTGTGTTCGTCTCTTTCTTTGTGCCAGGTTCATGACCTGGATGAGCAGACTTGGAGGACTGTGGAGGTGGTTCCTATAGATATTGCAAACAAAGAAGAAGTGGCGTCTGCGGTGAGTTTAAAACCACTGTACAAGCCCCTAAACTAAATAGTGAGCAAGTGGATCAGCTGTGAGGACACAAGCAGATGTTGGTAACTGACAGGTGTGGTTTACAGCAGCATGTCTCCACCCTGAGGAAGGGTGTGGTCATACAGGTTGACTGGAGGTCATCAAGGGGTTACACCATCACACTTAATTTATCCAAAGTGGTTATTCTCCATAAAGCGTAAAGTTCAGAGTTATGAAAGAGTTATACAGCTTTTCTGCAGCAATGGATGCAGGTTTAGACTTGTCCACAACCCAAAGATATCTAGTTTACAATGATATAAAACAGAGAAAAGCAGAAAATCCTCACATTTAAAAAACTGGAAACAGGTTTTTTTTCATTTAAAATAATCTCATGTGATTAATCATTTATTGAGACCACTGAAGAATGCAACTCTGTCGTCTTTTAAGACCTTTAATTAGTCCACTGGGGGTAGTTACCAGTGAGTAATAGCTAAACCGTCATGGTTTAAAATCTAAAAGGAGGCATTAAGCCATTTTCATCCAGGTGGGTCACAGTCGTCCCAGAGCCACAGCGTTTCCTCTACCAGCTTCTGAACTATAATGACTTAAGTGGATCAGTGTTGAGGCCAAGGCTTAATCTGAATGTCCATCTGCTCCAGGTATTCACCACTGTTTCCCAACAGATCTGATGGATTAAAATGGCACAACCAGCCTTAAGCTCAGGGGTCAGGGAGGTGATGGAGGGTGGGGAGCAGTAAAAATACAGTCCTGGAGAGGAGTCTGAACACCTGTATGTAACATATGTGTTCGGATTTTTAAATTCAGCCCTCCTGTTTGTCCTTGGTCTTCTTTTATTATATTGCAAAATGACCACAGGTGATCACAGGTCATAAACCAATAGGCTGTGTGCTTCTGTCAAAACCTCAATATGGCTGCCGTGAACAACACAGGAAGCCACACAGACTTTTCAAAATAAAACAAAATCAACTATTTAGAGCTATAAAAGATGGTGGCACTAAAAGTCCTGACAGTATGCATGAGTCAGCACTGACTGGTCCAAACCTGTTGTTTGTTGTTGTTTTTTAAGATACATGAGAACAAGAGAAAGTGGAGGCGGAGACACATAATGTTGCTCCAGGCAGAGTATATTTGTGTGATCTAATACCTGTCTGTCTGGAGGATTTTCTCATCAAACGAACACTTAACATACCCTGTGGAGTTTTTAAACACTAGTCTGTATCGTGTACTAACTTATGCATATTAGAAAACGGATATGAGTCATAGATTTAATCTAAATTCTGCACAAAATTTGGAGAGCTATCAAGTCTCCTTTCTGTCTGTCTCAACCCCAATCATCCCACCTGTACTCCAGCACACCCCCAATAATAAACCTAAAGTAGAATTATAACCTTTCTGACAGCATCAACAAAAACATACAAATGGATGAGCTTTGTAAAAGTTGAATTTCTAGTAGATCTGTTGTATTGGACTGCATTAGATTGCACAGGAGAGTGTTTACCTGTATTTTAATCTCATATTTTAGCACATTTGCTGGCGTCAACACAGAGCAACAGGAACAAATAAGATATCCACCAGACTTTGCGATCTTGTAAAATCTTTATGTTTTTATGCTGCTTGTTCTGTTGTAGGACTATAAGCCAGAAGAAGATCCTGCTCTTTTCCACTCCACCAAGACGGGCAGAGGACCTCTCGGCCCTGACTGGAAGGTACCTGACCAAGTAAAGATGAATGGTTGTTCAAAATCTACCAAGTGTCACATCTGTCATTCATTTTCTTTTCCTCTTTTCGTTTGCAGAATGAGCTGAAGTCAGATTGTCCTTACATGTGTGCGTACAAACTAGTCACTGTCAAGTTCAGATGGTGGGGTCTGCAGACCAAAGTGGAGAACTTCATCCACAGGGTAATGTATTAAATACTACAGATTATTTGCTTGTTAGACTTTGGGTGCTACCATTGTTTATTAAAGGATAGGTTTAAAACGATACTCTCATACCATATGAAGGAGCCACTGGTTGCTTTAACATAGAGACTTGATTCAATGTAAGTGATGGAAGACGTTAAGGCTCGTTTAACACATTTACACCCATTTCATGTCAGACATGTAGAGCTGAGAGACGAATCAGGGTTTCAACTTTCTTTCTATACACCATCACTTCTCCTCCTTTTTGAGACGATTTTCACACCACCTTCAACTATAAACACTTGGTCAGAAAACACATCGTATGAACTACTTCTTTTTCTGCGCAGCCAGACTTTTTTTAGTTCAGCTGAGAAGCTGTTTTGAGGCTTCAGCAGTCAAACTTTCATAGAATAAATACCTCTTACCCTCCCTCTGCTGCAAGGAAACACTGTCCAGGAAATCCTACGAAGACTTTACAGACACAACAACCAACACCTCCTTTAAATCTTGTAGAGTTAAAAATCTAACATTAATTTTCAGGATGTTTTTTCGGTTTGTTTTATTTTTGCTCAACAGAGGGAGACATAACTTAATGAAAATCTTTGCACCAGTTGAAGATAAATTACACTGTGAAAAAGCATAAAACAGTTCAGAGAAGAGATTATGAAGGCAAGAAAGAAAAAAAAAAGAAAGTTAATCCAAGTGCAATTATTTTAATGGAAAAACACCTGAATTAATGTTGTTTTGCTTCTTTTTTCCTTCCGCAGCAAGAAAAGCGTATTTTCACCAACTTCCACCGCCAGCTGTTCTGCTGGGTTGACAAATGGGTGGGTTTGACCATGGAGGACATCAGGCGGATGGAAGAAGAGACTCAAAAAGAGCTTGAGGAGGTAATTAACTCACCAAATGCACAATTATCATCCCAAGGCTACATCAGACCATCATGTCTTCTTCCTGCTGCGGTGATGAAGTTCAAGGCAGATGGAAGAAATGCAGTAATTGGTTGCTTTTGTCTTAAGCTCAAGTTTAGAGCTTTTAAAAACTAAGAAGAATACACGTGAAGGTTTTCTGTTTGCTCTGTGATTAGGAGACTACACAAGGAACTTTAATCTGCTCGAATTAACCCTTTTTACTCCTGAATTTCACATCAGATGCGTCAGAAGGGAGATGTGCGAGGCACCTCTGCAACAGACGAGTAGAGGCCTGTCGCTGTAGGTCAAACTCTAACGGCAGGCTGAGTAAGTCTGAACGGAGGAGGGGCGGCGCTGCACGCATCAATGACCGCCATCCAACTCACCTGTTTGTCCTTTTTTTTTTTTGGAACTGTCCAGTTTTTCTTTCGTGCTTCTCATTAAATCCTCTTTCGTTTTTAGTCTTTTCATCATATTCTTCCTCTGTTTTCATCTCATGAGCTCTGTTCTTCAACCACATCCCTTAAGTTTTCCTCCAGCGCCACCATGAGGTTAACATAAGTGGTCAGCAGCTGTTTGATGGATTACCATGAGGATTGATTCAGTCATTTATGTTCTAGATCTTTCATACTAACAAATCTAGTACTTTAGATCAGTCTCGGCTGTACTTCATATTCAGTGAAAATGCTTTGACGAAATGAACAATCAAGGCTGGTGCCAAATCTTAAACAAACAAATCAAGCTCATGTTCTTTCAGTCATTTTTCTCCTGCCTGGTGTTAAACTGATAAATGTGTCATCTTCACTCACAGATTAAATGTTACTTGCTGCTGCTTCACACTTTCAGCTTGTTTTTCTCCTGATAACAACTCACAACTCGTTCCTTTTTGATTTTTGCAAGCAAACTGATTTTTCTGCATGCTCATCGCTACAATTTTTCAAGCGTGTCTTAAAACATCAGTGAGAAGACCAAAGACATACTTGAAAAATTGCAAACCTGTCCTTTTAACATTCAATTTGTAGTTTTTATCCTCAAACTGAAAACAAAACCTGACGGCCTCCTCCTTCTCTGTCCCTCAGCTGCGTAAAACAGGTCCGATTCGAGGCACCAGTGCTGCTCATGAGCAATGAGGCAAATCAACCAAACCCTGTCATGATGATGTCATCAGAGACACGCCCACCACGATGGAGGAAGTGGCCCCGACGTCGCCTCTTCTCTTCCTGTCTCACATGATTCATTGGGGGGTTTAACAAGATTGGTTAACATCATTGTACAGATTCTACCCCAATCACAAGCCTCCTGTTCACTCAGAAAAAACAAAAACAAACAAACAAACATGGTTTTGCATACATATAAAAAGAAAAAAAAAAACTCTTTGCACAGAGCGTAAATTGCCTGATACGTAATTGTTAGCTGATTATTACAATGGGCTTTGTTTTTATTCAGGTGTGTAAACCGTCGACCGTCAAGCCTTTTAAATTAATTCAAATGTTGTTTTTCCCACAAAAAATTGGTATAAGATGACTTTAGCAGGTATTGGACCATTTATCCTCCGACCTTCCCTTGTATTATAACTGTCTGTCTCTACTTTTACAATCACTGTCTCTCCCCTCAGTATTGTCTTTATTCTTGTCCTGGTAAACATTGTCTAGATCCTCTTGTCTCGCCGTCCTCTCTGTCTGGCAGTTAGTCAGGAAATACTGATGTTTTTTTAGTTTTGAGGTTAATCTGTTAAAAATGGTTAGACACAAATGTAAATCTCAAGCATGTAGATCATTCTTTGCACACTTCATGTACACGTTTCGCATTTCAAACATGCTCTCTCTCCCTCCGCCTCCCCTCCTGTCACAAGTGCATGTAGTCAACAGCAACTCCTCACTGAACTGTCATTGCATGTGTGCAGCTGCTGCCGCCGCCGCTGCGTGTGTGTTAAGCTGCCTTTTTAAGGACCATCACTCTTGGGACTGAGATGGATAATGTTGATCTTAATATCGAGGCTCCCGCCTGTTGAACCGTTGTTTCCTTTCTCACTGAGCGACTGGGTCCAGGCAGATCTGCAGTGCTTGTGGGTTGACAAGGTTTTATTTTTTAACTTCACCATGTATAGTGATTTATTTTTATTTTATTTTTTTTATGAGGTCAGTCTGGACTTTTCTTGAGTAAAATTGCTTTGATTAAAAGATTAAACAAACTTGACTCTTATGGTTTAGATCAGAAAGCGGCTGTTTTCTGTTTTGCATCTCTGCTTCATTTTTTTTTCTTATTTTTGTTTTGCTGCGCTGACTTTAGGTTGTAGCCGTTCATCACAGCAAGGGCTCGATTTAGCCGTCTTTTTTATTTTATTTTGGGGATCTTGAGCTTCATGCGGATCATGTAAAATATAAAATGAAATTTATTGGGTAGTTTTATAAGATCATGACGTAGCTTAGTGCAGTTGTGATGAACACGTTGTTTATTGGATCAGGTATGAATACGAGCGTCTCCAAACAGTAATGTGTGTGAGTGAGAGAGCGAGCCAGGTTTTAAAGAGTCATAAGTGTACTTTTTATTAGGTCCATTGTAGAAATGCACAAACTGTACATAAAACCAGACTTGAATGGGATGTTCACAGCTACTAAACGTTGTCTGTACTGCTAAAAGTAACTTTAATTAAGTTGTAATATTTTCAGAGCAGGTGATGTCAGCTCTGTGGACAGTGTGTAAAGTACAGTGTGTGTAACGTGGAGCAAACTGTCCACATGTTGTTGCTCATACCATGATTTAACTGTACCTCATCCATGCTTATGAATGTACAGCTATACTGTTGAGGAGATGGATGTCAGGGCTGTTTCTACATCTGTACAAGCATGACGTGGAGCCATTATATCACCACCACATGAGGACAAACAGATTTACAAACAAAACCCCCAAATCTGCAGGTTTAGATCTGTATACTCAACACACTTTGTTTGAATTCCTTCATTTTTCTTTTGTCTCTGTTCGTTTGATCAGTGAATTGGTGCTTTTGAGAAGCTCTTGAACTGCATCAGACAAGAAGGGAAATAATTTATTTTTTTTTTCCTAGAAGGGTGGCATCTCCTCACAATCAAACTGGATTCAGCTTGACCTTGTTTTATGGATGAGAAGTGAAAAGCCTGACTGAGTTTGAGCATGACGGGAGTCGCCCTGTAGACTAGAATAGGCTGCGTGATGTACAGTTTTGTAGCATTACCAGTGTTGCCAGCCAGGATATGACTGTGAGGGGAGAGATAGAAGCTTAGGGAATAAATAGAGTCCAAAAATAATGTTTTCTTTATTGTAATCATGAATAAGCACTTGCAAAATCTACTGTTTTTGTTCTTTTATGTTTTTCTTTTCTTTTGTTGTTTTTGAAAGACAAAGATTTACAATATTCAAGTCTCTCTTTTCTGATAAGGCAAAATTCAGGGGAAATAGTAGTGAATGTAATGCGATTGGTTCCTTTATTTTCTTTTTACACAGCTTTCAGGCTGTGACTGAAGGTCTAGACAATGGAACATAACAGAATATCTAATAAATTTGATCAAATAAGAGAAGCAACGTGTTTCTAAATTTTGTGTGTGTATTAGGAAATATTTCCTTTTTGTTATGTGTTTATAATCTCTTTACCACACTCACTCAACACATATAAATTATATTATAGAAATTAATATAATAAATAAAAAGAATTAAATTAAATAAGTAAAATAAAATATAATATGTCTGGATTTTAGCTATTGTACATGGTGATGTCCCTGGGACAGATATAGGAAACGATGGAACTGTAAGTCTATTTGGGACTTGAGTTTACAGACATTTGTGGTTCGGTGTGCAGCTTAAACTAACATGAAGTAGGAGACATCTTGAAATGAGAAATCTTTGCATATTATAGATTATGCACAGAAAGAGTAATTTATATGTACATATATTTAAACGGGTGACTGAACTGTTTTTGTGGAAAAAACATACAAGACACAAATTATTAGTCACCCCACAGTATTTTATATCTTAAAATATGTCTTTACACTGAGATGAATGCAAGTTGCATATTCAATAGATTCTGAACGTTTTAATAATTTTAAAGATTTTTAACTTGGGAACTGACCTTCAGAGCTGCATTGATTAGTTGATTCAAAGAAAATGTATTAATTGAACTATTTTGATAATCTAACAATCTTTTGAGTATTTTTTTAAGATAAAACATCAAATATTTGCAGGATGCAGCTTCTCAAATGTGAGGATATTAAGCTTTTTCTATGTCATACATGACAGTAAACTGAATATCACAACATTGACACAGACATTGTCACCATGAGCTCTAAAAAGATTATAAAGGGAAATTTTAAACCATTTTATGACATTTTTGAGAAAATAATTGAGATATATGACAACAACAAATAAATAAATAAAACCTATTTGCAACCCTAAAATGTTTTTTTTAATATATCAGACAAATTATTATGTTTTACAACATGTCTGGAGGGGAATTTGATTCAGATTCAGATTGTCATTATTTGTCAAATCGAACCTGCAACCCACAATTATTTCCATCATTGATTAACCTGTTTATTATTTTCTCAATTAATTGATTAGTTGTTTGGGATATGAAATGTCATAAAATGGCAACAAATGTTGATCACTGTTTCCTTTGTTTTCTCTACAGTCCAAAGATATTCATTTTACTGTTTACTGTCTGCCAGAAAATACTTGAAAGAACAGCTGGGATCAGATCATTTGGAATTTTATTCTTAAAAATTACTCAAAACGATTAAATCAATTATCAAAATAGTTTCTGATTAATTTTATAGTTGGCAGGTAAGTGATTAATTGACTAATCGCATAAAAAGTTAGAAAGTGCATTAAAACGAAGCAGGACATTAAAAAAAGTTTTCAAACAGGTTGAGAGTTTCATGCTGTAACATATTCATGCATTCATTTAAAGGATCAGTTCACAACTTTTCTGTCTCAAAACAGTAGGGAGCCCAAATGATCATTGAAACATTGAGGATCCCTTCATAATGCGCTTACAAGGTACGTATAGCACAACAACAACAACAACAACAACAACAACAGTAAACACAATGTTTGTTGAGTTCTGTCTTTGGTTCCAGTTTTTCTTTATCACGTCAAGTTTTGTAGATGTTGTTCCTCATCAAGCATTGAACGTTTGAATGAACAATGATTACATATTTCACTGTTCATATGGACACCTGACTAATGGGTTAAGAAACACTTGAAAAGTTGTGAACTTATCCTTGAAGTGCTGTGTGGCCCGTTGATGTCAACCTTTAATCGCTCCTACAGGCTCTCAGTACGCATGTGCGAACATACCCAGCAGGTAAACTCCACCATGGCGGCGAGAGGCCATGTGCAAGACCCCAACGACAGGAGGCTCAGACCCATATACGGTGAGGACTCAGTGGGGAGTCATACATATTCCCGTGTGTGCAGGTTTGGTAAACATATTGGTGCTTTGTATCGGTGCATGTGCTAAAACTAGCGGCTGTTTGAGTCGGAAGGGCAGCGGCGCGGCCCCCTCCAACCACGGACTCTGTTGGCTGCAGCGCACCGATGACAGTGCACCGAACCGCGGCTAGGACACGACTGCCCGCACGCCTGCTACGTGTGTGTGTGTGTGTGTGTGTGTGTGTGTGTGTGTGTGTGTGTGTGTGTGTGTGTGTGTGTGTGTGTGTGTGTGTGTGTGTGTGTGTGTGTGTGTGTGTGTGTGTGTGTGTGAGAGAGAGAGTGTGTGTGAGAAAGTGTGTGTGTGTGTGTGAGAGGCCTGTAGATATTCTCTGTGGTGTTATCACCGGGAATGTGTCGCCCGGTGTGACTCACTCTCAAAGTCGAAGCGCTTTCTACGGTCGCCGTTTGACAGCTAGCTGGATGGCTAATGTGTCAGCTAGCCGGTCAGTCAGTCAGTCAGCCAACTTTATGTTCAACAGAAGAGTTGATAATGTGTCAGGTTGACGGGTATTTGTATTGTTGTTGTTGTTATTGTTGTTGTTAGCTGTCCGGGTCCAGTCTGAAGCTGTAACTAGTTAAATGTTACACCGTTAGCTTCCTGCTAGCATCAGGTTCATAATACTGTAAGGACAATGCTTCAAGCTAGCGTGCTAGGCGGCTAACTAGCATGAAGCTGTCAGAGCTGAAGGCTGAATGTGCACCGCTACATAATACATGATACATGAGAACAGTACTGATGTACTGTTACTGCAGTACTTTAACTACATCAAGATCACTATACTTATGTACTGTTACTGCAGTACTTTAACTACATCAAGATCACAGTACTGATGTACTGATACTGCAGTACTTTAACTACATCAAGATCACAGTACTTATGTACTGTTACTGCAGTACTTTAACTACATCAAGATCACTATACTTATGTACTGTTACTGCAGTACTTTAACTACATCAAGATCACTATACTTATGTACTGTTACTGCAGTACTTTAACTACATCAAGATCACTATACTTATGTACTGTTACTGCAGTACTTTAACTACATCAAGATCACTATACTTATGTACTGATACTGCAGTACTTTAACTACATCAAGATCACAGTACTGATGTACTGATACTGCAGTACTTTAACTACATCAAGATCACAGTACTGATGTACTGTTACTGCAGTACTTTAACTACATCAAGATCACTATACTTATGTACTGATACTGCAGTACTTTAACTACATCAAGATCACAGTACTGATGTACTGTTACTGCAGTACTTTAACTACATCAACATCACAATACTTATGTACTGTTACTGCAGTACTTTAACTACATCAAGATCACAGTACTTATGTACTGTTACTGCAGTACTTTAACTACATCAAGATCACAGTACTGATGTACTGATACTGCAGTACTTTAACTACATCAAGATCACAGTACTTATGTACTGTTACTGCAGTACTTTAAGTAGTACTGAGACTCAGCGTGACTCCAGACACACCTGCACTCTAGTTTGTGATGTTTTAAGCAGCAGTGAAGTTTCAGTAAAAATGCATTTCATTGTAAATCTCAGTATCTGTGCAGCTTCAGACCATGAACTTGTCAACCCTGAATCTATATATCTATATATTGATATATCACAGGTCATCTAGTGTTGCCAGTTTGAACAGAAAGAATAGACATGACACTGTCACAGCGACATGTCTGGCACAGTTAATTTTGACATACAGCTGTCCTGAGGAGTTTGAACTGGTGTGTGTGTGTGTGTGTGTGTGTGTGTGTGTGTGTGTGTGTGTGTGTGTGTGTGTGTGTGTGTGTGTGTGTGTGTGTGTGTGTGTACGTGTGTGTACGTGTGTGTACGTGTGTGTACGTGTGTGTACGTGTGTGTGTACTACATTTAATAACACAGTGACAGCATTTTTTAATGATAATAAATTTCTGTATATTTTGGGCTGTTTAATTAGAAATTATATATAAATTATATTTGACTATTTTCTTGACATTTTCTGGACAAAATGATGAATCCGTTCCATCATAAATATAAATGTTAAGTAATTATTCAGCTCTAAAGAAAAGCTTTAGCGTTTTACTGACTTAAATGTATTCAAGTCAAATGTTTAAAATGATGATCCGGTTTGAAGAAAACAACACAACACCACCAACAAAAGCCCCCGCCGACCCAGACAACACAACACTCTAACTGGATCCAGCGGACTTGAGGAAGACCTTACTCAAGGTGAATCCCAGGAAAGCAACATACCCAGCCATGTGCTCAGAGACATCATCAGTGACATCTACAACATCTCTCTGAACCACCGTGCCAACAAGCTTCAAAACCACCACCATCGTACAACTACCAGAAGTCACCAGCATCATCACTAAATGACTGCAGACCCATAGCACTCCTCCCATCATGATGAAGTACTGGTAAAGGTCCACATAACATCCAGCCTCCCTACTAATCTGGACCCAAACCAATACGCCTGCCGCCCCAAACGCTCCACTGATGATGCCATAGCAACAACACTCCACCTCTGCCTGGCTCATCTGGAAAACAAAAACAGTCACGCACAGATGATGTTCATCGACTTCAGCTTCTTTAACACAGTCATCCCCCAACAGCTGGTAGACAAACTCAGTGAAATAGGCATCAACACTGCACTGTGCAACTAGCTGCTGGACTTCTTCACTAACAGACCACAGACACACACATTTGCACTCTCCACCTTCTACAGGGGTGCCATGCATGGCAGCTGTTCAGCTGCTGACTAGAAGTCGTTACAGAGGGTGGTAAGGACTGCAGAAAAGATCATCAGATCACCCCTACCAGCCATTTAGGACCTGATTATTATTATTATTTATTTTTTATTTTACTTATGTGCACATAGGAGTCTGGTGAAACACTATTTCAATCTTCTGTGCAACGCCTGTTACAGATTATTGACAATAAATACTCTTGAATCTTGAATCGTACTAGTGTCGTAACTTCCTTTGTTTCCCCAGATTACCTTGATAATGGCAACAATAAGATGGCGATACAGCAGGCAGATAAACTGCTGAAGAAACATAAGGATCTGCACTGTGCCAAGGTGGGTGACTGAGGAAATGTTTATTTATTTGCTGTTTACTAAAGGTCACCGTGCACCTTTTAGAAAAATGCACATTTCTTTTTGGAACTGGCAGCAATCAGAGCAGTTACTCTTGTTCTTACCCTTTAAAATTCCTGCTCTCTGACAGTTGTCCATGTAGTGGTACGTCATCATAGGACACTGGTTTCACTAGAGGGGTCAGAGACACTGTTCAGGGACACTTGGACAGAGATGGACACATGTCAAAGCCGTGACCTGATGGCTAATGGACGTGTTGTCGCCAATATCTGAAAACATGCAAAGCAGCAAACACAGTTTTCTAAACTTTTATCAAAACTTTTAAATCAAAAATCTCATTGTGTAAATACACCAACCGTCATCCCTAAACTATTGTAACAACTGACGTTTATTTTCATTATCAATGAATCTGTGTTTGTGATATATGATTTTCTCTATTAATCGAGTACTTGTTAGTCCTACAAAATGTCAGTAAAAGTTGTAAATCGTCTGTTTCAAACAAACAGTCCACAACCCAAAGATTTTAAATTTTCTGTTATAAAAGACCAGAAAATATTCCTCTTTTAAGAAGCTGTATTTGGTTTGAATTTAGTTTCTGTCTCCCTCCTTCTAGGTCCTGAAGGCTATTGGCCTTCAGCGGACTGGAAAGCAGGATGAAGCTTTCATTTTGGCCCAGGAAGTGACCACTCTAGAGCCCACTGATGACAACTCCCTACAAGCTTTGACTATACTGTACAGAGAGATGCATCGTCGTGAGTACACACACACACACACACACACACTCTGTAAGGCTGGACTGGCCGCATGTATAATCTGGTTCCTGTTTTTAACAGCGGAGTTGGTCACTAAACTGTATGAAGCTGCAGTAAAGAAGGTTCCTCTCAGCGAGGAATATCACTCTCACCTCTTTATGGCGTACGCTCGTGTGGGCGAGTATAAGAAGATGCAGCAGGTGAGAAAGCTCCCATCCGCACCTGAACCTACACACACACACACACACGACTAACAGCTGTGCCTTTTGTGCTCCACTGGTAATTAAAAAGTCGGACATATAAGCAGAATAATGAAGAGGATGTTGATGACTGCATCTTGGCACTTTACAGGCAGGAATGGCCTTGTATAAAATCGTCCCCAAGAATCCATATTACTTCTGGTCTGTCATGAGTCTGGTGATGCAGGTATGGGCTCACTTTTTGTCTATACATTTATTTATATATATTTGAATTATTCTGAAAATAATACACATGTTTTTTAGGCCATCTCAGCACAAGATGAAAGACTGGCCCAGACCATGTTTCTGCCTCTGGCTGAACGCATGGTGGAGAAAATGGTGAAGGAGGAGAAGATTGAAGCAGAAGCAGAGGTGAGGAGGGCCTTAAATCCTTTTACTGATGAGTATACATTCAGTTTCTTGTATTTAACTACCAGATTGTTTCTGGCTTTTTAACTGTAGGTGCAGCTGTACTATATGATCCTGGAGCGCTTGGGAAAGTGTGTAGAGGCTCTTGACGTGATCAGGGGTCCACTTGGAGGTAGGTTTACTTCAGTTTGAAACACATTTCGATCTTCTACACTCACAATTCAAACTCATCCCGACTATGTTTCCATGCGTCCTCTAACAGAAAAGCTGACCAGCGAGCTGCAGAGCAGAGAAAACAAGTGTATGATACTTTACCAGCGACTACAGCGTTGGCCAGAGTGTAACGCCTTGGCCCACAAGCTGCTGCTCAAAAAGTGAGTCCAAGCTTGCACCAAGCATTTACTTTCATAGAGGAAAAAGCATAGAAATGTTTTCTAATCATGTCTCTCTGTTTGTAGTCCCGATGATTGGCAGTTCTACCCCTCCTACTTTGACTCTCTTTTCCATCTGATTGATCAGTCGTGGAGCCCGCCAGAAGAAGGCGAACAGTGAGTACAGAAATCAATTAATGTAAAAAAAACAACAAAAATGATGCTGATGGTGTTTTTGCTGTAAAGGTAACTTCTGTTGTGCATTTTCCTCAGTAGATAACCATCATGTTATCCAGCGTTGATCTGTGTGTGTGTTTCTGTCTGTCTCCAGCTGTCCGGAGGGTTTGGTACATCACACTGTGTCTGAAGTGGTGAGGTTTGTGGAGGAGAGAGTTAAAGGGGAGGACGGTAAAGACTCTCACTCACTCAGAGGACCCTACTTAGCTCGGCTCGAGTTGATACATAGACTGAGAGAACGGGGCTGTCCTGAAGAAAGCCTGCTCGGTAAAAATAAACTAAAAAATAATAAAAAGGTTTCTCCCTCTTCCAAATGTTTGAGCCCTCTTATGTGACTGTCTTTTGTTCTGTTTTTTTTAACAGGTGAGCCTTTAGAGTTAATGGTGCAGTTCTTTGGGAAGTTCGGAGACAAACCTTGCTGCATCACTGACCTAAAAATATACCTGCACCTGCTTTCTCCTGAGCAGCACGTCCAGGTGAGGCAGACTTCCAGCAGTTCTGTCGTCAACTGAAGGAGCAGTGAAGTTGATGTCTCTCTGTAACCTTTTCAGTTCATCAACCGTCTGAGTGAAGCCGTCCCGCTCGGGGAGCAGGGAGACGAGGGGTTCGCTTTTCCAGATGACACCAAAGCGCTACAGAGGCATCTGTGCATGTGTCAGCTGAGCCGTATGCTCGGGCTGCATCACTGTCTCGACACAGATGGAAAACTTCGGCTTATCACAGAGCTTAAAGCTCACTATCGTCACGGGCTAAAGTTTGGTAAGAACATTGCTTCTGTCTGTAAAATACCCAGAATATTCAGTCGTATGACAAAAAAAGCAACAGGATTAATTATTAAAAAACGGTCAGTAATGTGTGTCTGATACGTTGCTTATTATTATCGGTTATTAAAGCTACTATTATTATTAACTGATACATTTCCTTGCACCTGTTTTTATTAGCATCTTCACTTAAGCACATAAAAACATATGTAATATATATATATATTATTATTATATAAATTGGTGAATAAGTGAAACAGGTGAACGTAACTTAAACGTGACTCAAGCTTTTCTGTCGCTTGAGTTTCGCCCGCCGCTCTTTTAATGATATCATCTGTTTTAACAGGGAAGACGGCTCTGAAGACGGAGCTTCAGTTTTCTGACATGTATTGTCTCATGGCAGCTCATGTATATGTCGACTTATGGACAGAGACCGGTGAGCGTTTCTCTTTTTCTCTCTGTGTGTTACTGTGATGCAGCGTCTAAACATGCCGCTGTGTCTGTGTGCTGCAGGGGATGAGAACATGGTGTGGCAGGGTTTGGGGCTCCTTCAGGAGGGTCTATCTCACAGTGCCTCCAACGCCCAGTTCAAACTGCTGCTGCTGCTCCTCTACTGTCACCTGGGAGCCTTTGAGCCTGTGGTGGACCTTTACTCCAGCTTGGATGCTAAGCACGTACAGCACGACACCATAGGGTCAGTATATAAACAGTTTCCCCTCAGTTACACAATTATAACCAGCAAGAGGTTCACAAGTGTAAAAATACTGTGAATTCATTATTTCCAGGTTTCTGTTGACGCGTTACGCTGAATCGTTGGGTCAGTTTGCTGCAGCCTCCCAGTCCTGTAATTTCTCCCTCAGGTTTTTCCACTCTAACCAGAAAGATGTGAGTTGATCCCACTTCTTGAAGGCCTTATGTTACCTTCTTCATCCTTCTTCATTCCTTAATTCATCTCATTCCTTCTTTTCCTTCCTTTTCTGTCCTCCAGACCTCAGAGTACATCATCCAGGCGTATAAGTATGGCGCATTTGAAAAAATCCCAGAGTTCATTGCTCTCAGGAACAGGTTGAACCAATCGCTGCACTTTGCCCAAGTCCGCACTGAGAGGATGCTGCTGGACCTGTTCCTCGAGGCTGATATGTGAGAATATACATGCACTAACATAACAGCACTGTGCTGTGGAGGTGAAATCTTCATGTGGATGTTTTTTTATTTGTTTTCCAGTGTGTTGAGTCTGGAGGAGAGTGTGAAGGCCATGTCTCTGTCTGCAGAGGAGGATGACATCCCCTGGGATAATATGAGGGACAACAGAGACCTCACTGTTTTTACCAGCTGGGACCCGAAAGAAAGGTTCTTACTCTCATATTTAACAGAAAAAGAGGCGCTCATAGACTTTTCAAGAAAATGATATGTTTTAGTCATATTTTATTCCTTTTTTTTGTATTTTGTTCGTTTTAGTCAACAAAAACTAGCATTTAAGTCTAGTTTTGTCAGCAAAAATCACGGAAAGTTTTCACATTTTTTAAACTTTAATATTCTAGCTACATCGTGGTTACGGGTGTTGTTTATGTCTTTTGTGAGGTTGAAGGAGTGTTTACAAGGCTGTGCTCTCCGCTGCAGATAAGCCTGATCAGATTTCACACATTTGTTCACTAAAATACTGTTCCCGGGGAAGATCTACTGTACTGTTGAAATGAACACAAAAGCCAACTCAAAGTAACGATAGCTCTACATATCCTCTATACATTCACATATACTGATGTTACATCAGCTCATCTTTCTGCCTGCATGTTTTTTGTGGTTAGTTCCAGCTGTTTGCCACTCATTCAGGTAGATTAATAAAGTACAGGTAACATGTTAGCTGTCATTACTACTGACTGAGATATCACGTTGCTAAAATGCAGGATGCTGTTTATTAGCGTCAAGCACGTTTTCGACAACTCCAAATGAGTTTTAGTCTTGATGAAATGAAGTGTCCCAGATCAACTCACGTGTCTCTTCTTCTTACAGACAGCTAACTGAGGAGCACAGACGTCGCTCTCTAGAGGAAGAGTCAGTCTGGCTGAGGTTACGCTCTCTAACGCTTCGCCTCCTCGCCTCTTTGGCCGCGCTGGGACACTCGTCCTCGCATCAAAACTCTGATGTAGCCAACGAGAACGGAGTTGGAGACAAGAGCTCGATCCTCAGCAGCCTGCTGTCCCAGCTCAACCAGACTCTGCATACAGCGGCTCAGATAGCAGAAAAACACACCCAGGTACATTTTACACACCAGCGATGCATACATTTAAAGGACGTAATGATGATGATGATGATGATATGTGGATGTTTTTCTTGTGCTGTAGTATCTGCTCCTGGGACCGCCCTCCACCCGCCTGACTGCAGCTCTGTCCAGCGGGAGCTGTCAGTGTCAGGCTGCAGCCTTCCAGCTGTCTGTCCACCTGCAGGAGCTGGAGATGGTTGGACTTGGTGAGAAGAGATTACAGTAAAAATGAAACCCAGATCAACGCTTTCATATTAATCCCACTTTTGTTTTGACCCTCCTAGATGAGTCCTCCGAGCTTCAAACACAGATCTGTAACGCTTTCAAATCATTAGTAGTTCAGCTTCAAGGTGAGTCAGCAGCTGCATTTCTTAATGTTGCTGCACAATAAACAACAAAAGGTTTATTGTGTATCTATTGTGCTTCATGTTTTCTTCTCATTAAATCCACAGAAATACTCAAGAAATGCAAAGGAGATTTATTGGACATGAAAGAGGGCAAATTAAAAACATATCCCTCCTTATTAGAAAACCTAATCTTCTTTGTTGAGGTGAGACTCTCTGCTTCCACACATCAGGTTATATTTCCTACCTACGCTGAATCTGACACGATGACATAAATTATTATTATTATTATTATTATTATTATTCTGTACAGACTGTGTGCATAGTTTTGTGGATGGCTAGTTACTGTGCAAAGATCCTCCGACCACTCAAGACAAGTCTACAGAAGAAGAAAAAGAAGAAAAAGGATGCAAACACATCTCTGGTAAAGTTCTCCTGTTTTATCATTATATACATCCCTGATGTATCGATACATATATGAGCTGTAAAGATAACTGTCCTCTGATCTGTGTCCCCTGCAGCCGGTGGTGATGTGTGGCTTCCAGGAGCTGACGGGGAGCTTGCAGGACCTGCTTACCCAGGCTTTGGATTATATAAAGGGGCAAGAAACCGGCGTGACAGCCCTTAAATTGGCCAGTTTAACCTTGGAAGGAAACACAGAGGTTGGTGTGTAAATTCATGTACAGTTTTACAGTGTGAAGACTGTCTCTCATTCAGGAAAATACTGAATGTGATCGAATCAATTCAAGGTCCTAAAATGGATTTTTATATGTTTTTAATAACCTTGAATTAATAAAACTGTGGCTGTGACGGAGGAGGAAGAGCAAAATAACTGACCGACACACAAAGTTCCTGCAAAGAGGCTAAAACAGGATGAAGGTAATGATGGTATGAAGGTTATACCGTGTATGATTAGCTGACTTCGCCTGTTTGTTTTTTGCTTGTTTCAGGAAGAAGTGTTGTTTATGAAGGCTGCTGTGGACAAGGTGCATAGCAGTTACCTGCGCTCGCTACAGGAGGTGGGAGATCTGCTCAAGAAGAGAGCAGAAACTCTAAAGAACCTCAAGATCTGAACATCACCACACACCCTAAATCAAGATGACTGTACACCCACCATCAGCCTCCTCGTTGTTGTCCCTACACCACGTCTACTGTCAGCCAGCGAACCCACCAGTCCGGCAAACCTGCTTCCTCCTTCTGCATATTTCTCTCCGTCTGGATTTTCTTTTCTTCTTCTCTCACTTCAACACACACCTCTGGAACATTTGCAGCTCTTATAGCACACACACACACACACACACACACACACACACACACACATGCTTGTAAGTAAACTTATGACTTTATACAGCAACTATAAAAATGAGAAAATACACGCTCCTTTAAAGAAATAGAGAGAATTAGGAAGAATGAATACACAGTTTTAGATGAAATTAAAAATAAATTATTGTACATAGAAAAGAGCAACTACCAGAACAACTCCTTGAACGAAATGAGAATATATGACACAATAAACCACTACTCTGTTTGTTGGTCAGTTATGTTTCCCGTTATTCCTCACTTTTGTTGTTCCGGTGACTCCGAGAACGATTGCAGTAACACACAGTGACACGCACACACACACACACACACACACACACACACACACACACACTCGGGCTCTGAAGAGCAAACGGGCACAATTTCACATTTCCTGCCTTCAGGCTGAAGTTTCCCCATTCAATGAAAGTTGTCTTTTTAATTTTGCTTTGTGTATCGTGTGTTTCGCTTTGCTACTGAAAGTTGAACCTCCTCTGTAGTTGCAGTATTATAAAGAGCACTGTTGGGATGAGTTAAATAACCAGGAGCTTTTCTTTCTTTTTATTTTGGTCATACTAGTAAAAGCAGTGCTCATAAATATGTGGAAGTAGCACAAACTAACAGGAAAAAAAATCACCAAAAACTGTTTCTACTCTGATCATCCACGTTTCTTCTGGCGCTGAAGGAATGAAAACAATTTTTCTAGCAACTATTAGATTTTTTTTTTTTCATTTTGTCTGTCAGTTTAAGTTGTAGAGCGAATCATGATCCAAACCTTTCCATCTATATTTATGTATGTAGTTAATGTTCATATGTGTTTCAAAATGACAAATTCAAAAGCAAAATTTCTAAGATTTTTCGGCTCGTGTCTTCTACACTAACTTAGACATTCTTTTGTCTATTTTGACCCAGATCTGAAACAGACGGTTGTTTTCTGCCAACATGTCGTCGATATAGGATATAATGTTCTGGGATGGTTTCTGCACACAAACATTGGACCTAATTGTAAATAAATGTGGAGGCAACCTTTTGACAGTGTGCAAGGATATTTGTGTCTGTGTGGTTTTAAAAAGCAACTGCCATAGTTACTAAGATTTGTTTTGTGTTCATAGTTTTGTCATTCCTTCAACCATCGCCTCTTCTTAAGAAAAAGTCTCTTGAACCAAAACATCAGCTTTAGTGTCTTCTGCTGTTTAGAAATAACCAATGAGAGATTACCTGAATATAAAGGCAGACAGACAGACGGTTTACAACAATCACCAAGGAGCACTGATGGGTGACTGTAAGCACTACAGGTAGTGTGCAGTTGGATTGTTTTACTATTTTATTAAGAATTTGGCAGAATCCTCTCCTCTCTCTGAGTCTTGTGTATTCACACAATCACACATAAATCTGCTAATAAATGCTTTTTTTTTTCTTTGAAAGACTTAAACCCAACTGTTGGAAGAGAGTCATGGCTGGAAAGATTGTTATTGATCTGACTACATGTGTTTTTGTTGTTGAGGTTCAGAATAATGGTTGACAATCTGGAGTGTCATCTCATCACCTTTTGTTAGAAAATGGAAAACAGAAACACTGGAATGTCAAAGCTTTTTTTAATAAAGAAAAAGAAAAAAGGTAAATGTGAGTTTTGTTTTGCAGTATCTTGATTAATCATCATTTTTCAATTTAAAAAATGCCAAACATTCACCTGTTTTAGCCCCAATGTAAGAATTTACATTACAATACAAGTTTTGTTTGTCATATATGATAATGAGCTGATTCTTTTTGGATTCAAAACTATTGGTCAAACAAAATAATCATTTTGAGGACATCGTGTCGGCTTTTAGGAAAGTTGTGACATTTTCTTGTACAGACAAACTTGTGGTCAAGTTTTTCCTCACTAATCGAGGGTCTAAGGACAGAGGGTGTCACTCCCTGTACAGATTGTAAAGCCCTCTGAGACAAATGTATTCTGTGATTTTGGGCTATATAAATAAAATTTGATTTGATTTGACAAAACAATTGATTAATACTGAAAATAATTGTTAGTTGCAGCCCTAAGAAGTTGTAATCTGAGTGAATTATTTGCATGGCACTTTTAAAATTTTATACTACAAGGATCAAAGTGCATTTTGACACTTGGTTATAATACATAAATGTAGTGGAGTGGAAATACTCAAGTATAGTACAAGTACCCCACAATGAGTACAGTACTTGTAGTAAATGTATTTAATTAGTTTTCTATTCAAACCTGTTTAAGTTTTAGGGGAAGTTTAATTGATTTTCCTGAGCTTCGTTAGTTCCTGCAGATGGCAGCAACACGCAGAAAAGAAATTATTACTGTTTCATTTTAATTAAGAAGAAGAGCAACATGCTAGAAACAGCTGTGAGCACACAGATGGACTCAAGTATTTACAGTTATAAAACATTCATGTAATGTTCGTATTTATGGGCGGCGAAGACAAAAACAAACTACTGTCCCTCCGACTTTGTTAACGTAGGCTATCTGACGTACAGTTGATAGCTAGCTTACCCGGCTAGCTTACCCGGCTAGCTTGTTCGGCTAGCTTACCTGGCTAGCTTACCCGGCTAGCTTGTTCGGCTAGCTTACCCGGCTAGCTTGTTTGGCTAGCTGTCACCGGGTTGTTTTGTTCTTTGTAACAGTGGCCGTTTCTATTAAAACACATGAGTGTGTCTATGGTCGTTATCCGTTTGGAGTTAGCCGACCAGTCTCCTTCTCCACGGGGTTTCCAGTACTCAGCTGGTAAGTAAGTTTTTCTCAAAACGGCGGTGTTATAAGTTCAGTAGTCAATATTGTTTTTGTTAGCCAGGAAGCTAATGAAGGAAGCAACAAAGCTAAGACGAGGACGACACTACTTGATATAACTCAGTCAACTACAGCAAAGTATATGTTTATAATGCAGTGGTGGAAAATAACTTTAGACATTTACACAAATACTGTGCTTAAGTACAGTTTTGAGGTACTTGTACTTGAGTATTTGCATTTGATGTTTCACTACATTTTAGAAGGAGATATTATTGTACTTTCTACTCTATTACGTTTATGTGTCAGATCTAATTTAATGATATAATAATATATCAGTTAGAAGAACCAAACTACTACTTGTACTGCAGTACTGCAACTACACCAAGCTGATAATACATACAGCACTTTCACTTTAGTAGGTTTGTCATGCAGGACTTTTTAATTGTAATGGAGTATTTTTGCATTGCTGTGTTGGTAATTTTACTGTAGTAAAGTGTTTTATTACGTCCACAACCACCATGAGAGTAAGGCTGCATCTCCGGCTGTCTCTGCTGGTCTCTTCTGCAGTTGGAGGCATGTCAGATGAGGAGCTGCAGGAGAAAGCGTTGGGTTTATCCAAGCTGACTCTGGGTGGAAAGACAGAGCTGGAAAGAACAGCCATCCTGCACCAACACATCGGCAGCAGAGCCATGGGTGACATGGTTATAGAGACCTTTGAGCCCAGCCCAGGTAAACACATACATGTACTAATGTACTAAAGTTACAGGATCATCTAAAACCAACAAGATGGAAAAAACAATTAACGTAATATCGTTTGCAGATGGCCTCAGGTATAGTACAAGAGTCTAGATAGTCTACATGTTTATTATTGTATAAAAAACCCACAAATACACAAACCAACAATGAATTGATCCCTCTAACATGTAGTGTGTGTGTGTGTGTGTGTATATATACAAAGTCTGATATCACCCTAAACTATTACACTACTAAATGAGAACTATAAGTGACGTGCTGATCTTAAATTATAGTTACTTTTTTTCAAAAATATAAAGGATGTATTTGTGGCCTATTTAACACACAGGTTATCATGAGCAGGTTATGAAAGTCAGAATATCGTCATTCTCAACCTGTAAAGACATGAAGTGATGTTTTCAGATTTGGGATATCTGAATCTTGTCTGTAGATAAAGGTAAAGTTGAAGACGATGGTGGCTCAGCCCAGCAGGACGCTGAACCTCAGGCTGAAGCAGAGACACAAGCTGCAGGCCCCACCCCAGATTCCCCCTCTAAGCAGCTGCCAGACCAGATCTCTTTCTTCAGTGGGAACCCCTCTGTGGAGATCATCCATGGTATCATGCACCTCTACAAAACCAAGTGAGGAACGTCTGACACGTTCGGTGTATTCATTGTCCCAGAGTTTCACTGCTGACATGTATTTTCTTGTCTCATGGTAGCAAAATGACGTCTCTGACTGAAGATGTTAGACGTAGTGCCATGGTGTGCATCCTGACTGTCCCCGCTACTATGACTAGCCATGATCTCATGAAGCTCTTGGCACCATTTAATGAGGTCATGGAGCATATGAAGATCATACGGGACTCCACTCCTAACCAGTACATGGTCCTGATAAAGTTCTGTACACAGGTAAGGTCTCTGAGACGTGAGTCATGACACGGTCAAATCTGAACATGCAGACATCATGCACACATTTTTAGATTTAGTGTAACTTACCAATTATCATTATCTCTGATGATGCAACCTAAATAAACATCCAGAAATCAGAGAAAAGATGCAGAACTTGCTTGAGAATCGTCACATTTTTAGGTTTCCAGTGATAGCTGTCTCTACATCCATGTTTCTGCAAACAGGAGCTGCTAATTAGCTGATTCTTCATACTTTTAATGGCCAATTTAACAAAATGTAAACAAATATAGTCGCAAAATGTGTTGTAGCTCACACTCACTGAACCCATAAAGATATTATCATTCCTGTTTACAGCCCCCAAAGCATTATACACTGTATTTCCAAACCCGAGAGCCCAAATCAAAATAATAATAATAGGAATGATAGATATGGTGTGCATATATAATGTTTTTCTTTTTTATTTCTTTATAACAGTAGGGTCATTTAATTTTAACTCTGCTGTTCTCCTTTCTTTGTTTAGGCAGATGCAGACAGTTTTTACACAGCGTGTAATGGCCGCCAGTTCAACTCTATAGAGGAAGCGGTGTGCCAACTGATCTATGTGGAACGAGCAGAAGTTATAAAGTCTGAAGAGGTAAATATATGCTTTCTAAGGTCATTTTATTATCACTTCAATATTGATTATGTAGAAGCAGATTCCCTTGATGATTATTAATAACTAGAGCTAAACTAACTGGTTTGGTTCCTTCAGGGAGCCAGTCTGCCGGTGATGGAGCTGACCGAGCTGCCGAAGTGCACCGTATGCCTTGAGAGAATGGACGAGTCGGTTAACGGCATCCTCACCACCCTCTGCAACCACAGCTTTCACAGCCAGTGTCTCCAGCGGTGGGAAGATGCCTCGTGAGTTTCACACATACAACACAGCACTTCTGGACTTCATGTGAGCAATAATCACATAAAGATGGTGGTTCTTGAAATTTGCACTCAAGAAATTTTGTTGGCTGAAATGAAGTTTAATTTTTAATTAATTGTTTGTCGTACCTTATTTCTGACCGGCTTTCAAGAAGAGATGTTTGTCATGTATGTGTTCATGTAAATAAATGAGCGAGTCACTGGTTATTTCTTCTTCATTTCATGTGTTGTTTGTTTCTGGCCTTTTTTTTTTACACACATTCACACGTGTGACAAGAGATGAGTATGTGCTCTGTTTTCAGGTGTCCTGTGTGTCGGTACTGTCAAACACCAGAACCAGTTGAAGAGAACAAGTGCTTTGAGTGTGGCGTGCAGGAGGTAAATGATATCAGTCTATCTGGCTCAAATTGAACCTTTTCCTTATCTTATATTGATGTTTTCTCTGTAGAACTTGTGGATTTGTCTCATCTGTGGGCACATTGGTTGCGGTCGCTACGTTAGCCGACATGCATACAAGCACTTCGAGGAAACACAGCATACCTATGCTATGCAGCTCACCAACCACCGTGTCTGGGACTACGCAGGAGGTACTGGGTGTGTGTGTGTGGGTGTGTTTGCATAGTCACATGCTGCTGGTAGAGGATGATGATTGTAAAGCACAGGATTAAATGGTAGCACCAAAGAATGTATGATGATTATTCAGTTCTGTCCACTAGAGGACGGAAGAACACTAAAGCCAGCAGAGGGAAGTCCTGTTAATCATGTTAGCAAACAGAACGAAAGCATTCATTTGGGCAAAAAAGGTCCATTTAGTAGCAGTTCTGTAGCTTTCAGACAATCTTGATCAACAAATGGGGGTCTTTTGCCCAGTTGGGGTTGAAATCTAAGCACTTGAAGGCGTTTTTGTTCACTTTGGCTTAAAGGAAATACAGTCAAAGTTCATCCTTGGCCTTGGAAACGGTTGTTTGAGTTTGGTGTTGTGTTTTCTGATCAGGTAGTGTACAGTGGGTTTATAGCTGAAAACAGCTTATGACGTGTTTGTGTTTATGGTATTTATAGTGATATGCTGGTCACATGATTAAACCGACCACCTCATGTTGACCTTTTATCATCATAGATAACTACGTGCATCGACTGGTGGCCAGTAAGACTGACGGGAAGATGGTGCAGTATGAATGTGAAGGAGACACCTGCCATGCTGAGAAAATTGATGCACTTCAGTTAGAGGTAAACAATCGATTGTTGTTGCCCTTTTTACTGAATCAGTGCTGAAATGTTCTAATTAACTATCACTACCTGCAGTATTCATACCTGCTGACGAGTCAACTGGAGTCTCAAAGGATTTACTGGGAGAATAAGATCGTTCACCTGGAGAAGGAGACAGCCGAGGAGGTGCTAACAACCATATACAATACTGCCTTTGAATGGATTTAATTGCTAGCTGATAATATCTCCTGTCTTTCTGCACATCCTCTAGATCAACAACATGAAGGCTAAGTTTAAGGAGACCCTGGAGCGCTGTGATAACCTAGAGCAACGTTTTGGAGAAATAAGCAAAGATAAGCAGTCCATAGAGAAGAAGTAGGTGAAGTCTGACACGTCCCTCTGGTTGCAGTACAGTTTACGTGTATAACTTTGTGTGTGTATTGTCCTCTCATTAGTTAGTTAGTGACCATCTGTGCTGTGTCTGTTTTGACTTAACACGCTTTGTCTCTGTGTATCTCTCAATTACAGACTAGATTAGGTTTTACTATTATTTGAATATTATTACTTCCTGGGAATGCATCACTCTTTTCTCTGGATTTTAAAAACATAACTGCTGATCTAGTTTCTAGTATCGTATTAGGATGAGGGATGTTCATTACTAATCGTTTAACGTTAAAAACAAAGTAGGCTTTGGTATCGACCAAGTTTAGTTGCTAAGATTATTAGTCTATTTTTAGTAGTTAGTTAGTTACAGGGAAACATGGGGAACTCAATTCTAATATTCAGCTTGAATACAGACTAGTGCTGCTTGAACCCTGAATGTGCAGCAGTAGACCTTTTGATCACCAGACAGTGTTACTGGTCAAAAGAATCACAGGTGTAATTACAGTAAATGTTAGTCACAAATGACTAACATGTTGCTGTACAAAGTTATCAGGCAGTAAATCTCTCTCCACTGCATTTGTGTCTTCAGATACACTCAGTTGAACAGTCGAGTGGTGAAGCTGAGTCAGGAGCTGAAGGAGGAGCAGGAGATGAACCACTGTCTAAGAGCCAATCAGGCGCTACTACAGTCCCAGCTGGCAGAGGAGGAGCACAAAGGAAAAGAAAGCGGTGAGCGGGGATAGATGATCAAAGCTTTCATCACAACACAACAGTCTCGTCCTCATACACCACGGAGCAGACACAGTAGCACGCCAGGTTAAATACACATTTATAATGGCGTCTTTGAAAGGTTTTAAACCTGTTTAACAGACGCTTATGTCCAAAGTGCCTTACAATAAGTACCTTATAGTCAGAATAAAATGAAATATATTGCAGTATGTACAGCATAAATGGATAAGATAGGATGCTACACGATGCTGAAGTGCCAGAATGTACAAACATATAAGTGCATGAGTTTGTTTGTTTGTATTTTGGGGGAGGGGCAGTGTGTACAGGTTGAAGGTAAAGTAGTGTTGTTGCTTGGTAACCAGTTCACCTTTACATCACCTGCTGCTGCCAGCGCTACAAAAAACAAAGTATGAGTAACAGGAATGTGTAGCATACTGTGAAGACCCTGGGTTGTATTTGTCCTGCAGTCATAAAGAACTTCCTCTTTTAAAAAGTAATATTTGCAAATCACAAACAAACTGCAGCTACGCAGGAAGCTGTTCCTACGGGCAGACGGGCTGCTCACACGCAGGTAAAGCTTGAAGTAATTTGCAAGTTAATTTTTAATAATAATAATACATTTTATTTAAAAGCACTTTTCAGGGTACTTTTTTTTTGTTAGGAAGGCACGGTCACCCCAGGTTCAGTGCTTGGTCCTTTACAGTAATGGTGGTGCAATTTGGTGCAAACTATAAGAAAAAAACAGAATGGGACTTTGGGACATTGTGTTTCGGTCCATTAGGCGCCGACAGGTTGCTACTCAGACTGTACAACAGCTCAGGGATGCCCTCACACAGATCTGGGAGGAAATGCCACAAGACACCATCCGTCGTCTCATTAGGAGCATGCCGCAACGTTGTCAAGCATGCATACAAGCTCGTGGGGGCCACTCAAGATACTGAAAAGCATTTTGAGTTGCAGAAATTAAGTTTGGGAAAAATGGACTAGCCTGCCACATCTTCATTTCACTCTGATTTTATGGTGTCTACACAATTGAGCCCTCTGTAGGCTGAAAACTTTTATTTCCATTAAAATACTTGGCATCCTTTTGTTCCTGAGACACTGCCCTGTCGTTATTTGTATAGATATCCAACTTCATATTGAGGTCTGATGTATCTAATGTGTTTCTTTAAAGTGCTCCTTTATTTTTTGTGAGCAGTGTATATTACTTTCTAAGCCCCAATAAATGAAGAAACCCTCCTTCTCATAAAACATGGGAACCTACCGGAGCAAAGCACCTTTGCCCTGCATACTTCATACTTACTGATATTTCTGTTTTGGAAGGACTTTATCGCTACGTTCCCTGAGGACAGTTTAAATGTCAGAGTGGAGTTCACAGTTGAGACATGCCTGTATTTTTCCTTCAGCTTTGGGCTCTGAGGATGAGGACTGTTTAAACAAACGTCCTCTGCTGCATGTCTCCCTCTGTTTATGCACAGGACACACACAGTTTGTGCCATTTCACTTGTTTTGATGAGAAGGCTTCAGAAGTGACTTCAGTCAGAGTTTGGTCAGGTGATGTTTTGGTTACACTCATATGTCAGATGACTCAAGCTAAATGAGCACTAATGTAAATAAATGCATGCTGTTTCTTCTGCTTTGATAATACTGATACTAGAAGTCATTCAAACACATGTTTATTAAAGCTGAACGATGTTTAACCTCTTTAAAGTTGTTGGATATTTTCAGAGTTTAATGAGGCGCTGCTTTGAGCTAAATGCTAATAATGACAGTGCTAGTCCTGTTTGACCAATGTAACATCTAACTGTCAGTAAAGTCAACAGGAGGGTTCAGATCTGTAGAGGTCACAGCTTTATAATAGACGTAGCTCTAAATGTTTATGACTTTCAGGCCTTTCTCATACATTCACATTACATATGCCTTTTCTTCTGTTTACATGTCTCAGAAGCTGTTCATCTATCATACAAATTTCTGATTGTTTCTGTTTTTCCAACATATTAACCATCTTTCTGTCATCTGATGTCTTCTTCAGGAGCCCGTAAAGACGAGACGATAGCAGAGCTGCAGGAGCAGTTGAGAGACGTGATGTTTTACCTGGAGACGCAGCAGCAGATTGAACACCTGCCTCCTGAGGCTCGCAGTGAAATTCAAGAGGGACAGATCAACATCCCGGCCGGCCCATCGGATCCGGCGGGAGCTGGAGCCACTGCCAGCAGGGGCAGGAGAGGCCGCGGCAGGAAGAGGAAGTAGGGTGTGGTGAAAATGTACTGGAACATGCCAGACAGTGCTGCTTCCTCTCAGTGTGGACAAATGTAAACGACTGAATCAATGTGGCTCCCCCAGAAGGCACTCGACCCAGGATAAGTGAAGGAAGAGTAAATAGTGATGATATTTACCACCTTAATTTAGCTTCTGCTTGAAGAAAAGTGATGAAGCAGGCGAGGTGTGGCTCACAGTAATCCTGTGTGATGTTAATATATTCAGCTGTTTTAATCAAAATGATGCTCATACTTGCCTCGTTAATATTCTTCTATTGTGCCCAGTTTAATCCCGATATAATCTTATCAAAGTCTGTTTGACGTCCAGTGTCACTTTCGTTTTTCTTTTACACACAAGAGAGGCAGAAAGAGGCTGGTAGATGAATGTTTGCTTTGTGTGAGGAAAAAGTAACTTTTAACATGTTTGACTGTTTTTTGCTGATTTTTTTATTTTTATTATTTTTTGGATCATTATTTTTCAACAGTTTAATTGAAAATGACTCAGGATGGCAAAGATAAAGATGATGAATGCACTTTCCTTTCACATCAGTGCAGTGTATTGGTGATGGAAGGTCGAAGGGAAAGACGGCAGCACATATTCACCAACAGGAAGCTTTGATGCAGACATAGGAAGCACATTCCCAAACTGGGGAGCGTGTATCCTGGAGGAGGGAGCTGTTGCCACTGCAGGGTGTCTGTGGAAAGATAGATGATGGAGTCACATTTGTGTTCACGATGAAAATAAACACAGTTTCGATGCTGATCTTTAGTATATTTATGTACAGCAATATTAATATCGTGATATAAATATTCTGAATTTACCACAACACTGTGAACCCCGTCTTCATATCCACATTATTGATATGATTTTATACACACACACACACATATATATATATATATATATATAGATTGAGTCATAGTGTGAAATTGCTCTCACACCTTATGCATGAGGCTATAAATACGTGTACCATGTTATAGCATGTGTCAGAGTGCAGTGAGTCAACGTTGATGTTCAGACGTCCGAGGCCTCGGCTCCTCTCTTCCTGCTACTACATTAACAGTTTACTTACAGCAGCTTGTTGAGAGTAAACTGTGTACACAACCTGGATGAGTGATGTTCTCCTACGACCAAATTCTGTTATATGTGGCTGGATACATACATGTATGTATACACACACACACACACACATACACATACACATACATACACATATATATATAAGTTATACAAAGTGCAATCATGTTCGTACAGTGTAACATGCTTTATGTTTACATATATAGTTGTAGGTAAATGATCCAATATGCAAACTTTAGCTGCACCTCTTGGTTTTCTATTTATATCCTTTAAAGTCTATACAGCTGTAGCTTTTCATGCGTCATTTTTTCTTTATGGGTTACTTTGATGTTTATTTTCTTGATTAATCGTCGTGTCTATAATATGTCAGAAGAAAAAATGCAGATCTCACACACCTTTATTTTCACAACCAATATTCCAGAGATATTTAGTTTCACAACCAAGACAAAAAACACATTTTAAAAACTGGAATCATTGTTTGGCATTGTTTACTTGAAAAATGACTAAAATGATTATCAGTTATCTAAATATTCGCTGCTGGTTTTAGGTCAGTAAACATATCAGTTAATGAACTGTTTTAGACTACAATAAAATACACAGAAATACTGTAAATCAATTACAAACTATATACTATGTGTACGCAAACAGAAAATATGTGGAAAACAGTCGAAGAAAATAAAAGGATTAAAATGTATTATTAATCATTTTAATGATTTTAATTTGTTCAGGGATAAAAATGTTTTTGTTGATGTTTTTTGTAGGAGGAACTAAGCAAATAAACTAAAAAAAATACTTATTTACATAAACAAGAATGTATAAATACTCCTATTACACATACTTCATGCACTTACTGCAAGTATGGAAGTATTTTCAGCAGAAAGTATCAAAAGTAAAAATGTAGGTTTTAACATTTTATTCTACACGGTTACTACAGCTCGGAGTAAAACGTATAATGTTTCAGTAGTTTGTACTAGTGTTAATACTTAGTTTAGAAGTGTGTGGTTACATGAGCAGACATGTTATTTGGAGATGAGCTCAGGTTCACGTGTCTATAATTCAAAGATAAGTGAGAAGCACAACGACAACCCACATCTTCATCTAGAAACTAATGACACAGTTAAAGTATTTTAACACGCCGTTAAAATTCCTTAATACAGATTTGATGCTCAAACACAACCTTAATGAATTAAAAGTTGTTTCTGTAGATCTAATCAATAAAGTAATTAAATACATTAAGTTTTTGATTTAAAATTTTGATTTTCATCTTTAAACATGATTAAAAAAATATTTGAGCTGTTTTAAAGTGAAATCAGATGGCTAAATGGTGGATAAATGAACCCAGTGTAGTTCAGCAGAAACTAAAGAAGGAGAATAAAAGAGGAGGAGCCAGATACTGAAGGAGGGTTGTTCCTGCCTGCTGCTCACTTCACTCCCAAACTATGGACTGAACACACCAGTTATACATTCGAGCAAAATCAAAGGTAAGTTTTGTCATCTGTTTTTCTCTCTGCTTCCAGGCTGAAGGAGATAAAATCAGTACCTCCCCACAAAAAAGAAAAGAAACAAAAACCTTTCTATTTTTACAGTTGGTATTATGCATGTTACATACAATATTTAAGAAAGAGAGGGCTTTGCTTACACAGAAAAATGTCATCCAAGTGTTGGAGCACTCTGAAATGTTTGGTATGCAGCAAACCTCTCAAGTTCCTGCATGCCAATAAAGCTCTGTGTGCTGCTCTGGACTCTTCTAACACAAAGAAACTTTATTATTTATAATCAGGAATGGCTCCTCAACATCTGTCTCTACTCACACAGTGAACACATGAACCTTTCTGCTGTTCCAGAAACCAAACCAAACAAATGTGTGTAACTCATAGTTCTCCTTTTCTGTAAGGCATAAAATACACTGTGACTCACACTATGAGCTGTAACACAAAGACAATAATGTGACTGATTGATTTCACTTTATTCTCTGCAGAACTTAAATATTAAAGAACCATTATTACCAAATAACAGTCAGAATTGGATGTGTGCACCTACAGTTTGGTTTAAAACTATTACACTAAAGTTTGCAAACCTGCAGTAAGGTCATGTTACATACAAAAGCTGCTCTAATGCTCACTTGTGTGTATTTTCACTGGGACACAACACAACAATTTACCAGAGAACATTTCTAGATGGATTTCACTTCTGCACAAACATTTCAGAAATTGAATATCATGTTTAAAGTGAAATAGCTGCTCTATTCCTGGAAATGTGTTGCAGTCACACTGGAACAATGTCATGTTACACTATGATCAGATAAAGATGTAAATGATAACACAGCTGTTCTGGTTTGGATATCAACCACCCTTCTTTGAATCTGCATTATAAAAGTCAGGGTGGGAGTTGACCCAATTTTACCCTGACTTTTGAAACACTGCTATTATTTTACTCTGTTACTAACCACACTGTTCCTGTCAAACAAAAGGAAATAGCTGACGTGTGGTAGTATTTCACACACTCCTCCTCCTCCCTCGCCTGTTTTTCTGTGAAACCATTTCCTCATGCATCTGTGAATGTGTTGCAGCAAACACACTACGTCGTCCAAAATGTTGCACTATCACTGCTCTGTGGCTGATGACATGACTAATCAATTTTCTGTTAATCAACTAATGGTCAGACTTATATATTTTATATATTAAAACAGCAAATATTTTGTTTTGTTGAAACAAATGGAACAAATTTAAATAATTATTTTTCTGCAGTAGAGGCTGAGATATTGTGACTTTAGACTCTACGTATCAACACCGGATCACAGTAAATAGTAAAGTTGTTTTGTTGTGCCATCCTGGTCATGACGCCACGTGTTGCTTATCTTCTTGGTCCAATGGGTTGTTTCTTTGATTGCAATGATGTGAAGATGGTTTGAAGACATCTCTGTGACACTGACTTGTTCTTTTAAAGGTTTTTATTACAAAGTGTTGCAGAAACAAGTTACAGCATCTTGCAGGCTTCTTGCCGATAAGAAACACTGACTCAGATCTCCTGTCATACAGTATTTAAAGATTTCCCTCAAACATCAGCCCTACGGCCACAGTGACCAGTCATAGATAAGAAAGCATATGTCACCTTTGACCTTATTGTCCAGAGGGTCCCTTAATGTTTTGACCTACCTGTCTGCTCCTGACCTGGCTTTTCTCTCTGACCTGAGTCTACTTTTCCTGATGCAGCATCTTTTTAGAAAACCAAATCCTACATTCATAAAAACGACAATGAATGACTCAGATGCTCAGTAGAGCTAAAAAATACTGATTAGAGCAGCTTTAAACTTTTCCTTTTCTCTGCAGATGAGTGATCAAGACAGCACCTCAGCCTCCCAGACAGAGGGAGAATTTGAGGAGGAGGTGGACGGAGAAATGGACAGAGAGGTGGAAAAGGAAGGAGAAAGCAATAATGAGAAACAGCAGCACAGTCCGGTACCCAATCTGTCAAACTTCACCTCCCTTCGCGCTGTCATACGCATCAAACAGAAGTACCAGGCCATAAAGAAGCGGCGGCAGGAGATGGCCCTGGGGATGGGAGGAGCAGGGGCTCTCACAGGAGCCCCGACACGCACCAGCCCCAAAATCTTCACCTTCGATGGCTTCACCCCATCTGCCTTCCCTGCCCTGTCATCCTCCGTCCCTCAGAGGAAAAAGAGGAGAAAGAGGAGACGGGTGCTGTTTCCTAACAGAGGAGGATGCAGGGCGCTGCCAAAGCCGAAGCCCAGCCGAGCCAAATACTGTCTGTACCTGCTCTTTGCCATCGTCTTCATCCAGGTAAAATAACTACCTGCAACCTTTATACTGTTGCTGAGAAGCTTTTTCCGTCCATTTGTTACAGTTTCATCGACTCCTGAAGAGGTTTCAAATAGTCAGTGTTCATTCAGTGGAAAAATATATATTGTATATTGTTTTTTTAGACCTCACTGGAAGACTTTTGTCAGACTGTTGTTGTTGTTGTTGTTGTTGTTGTTGTCATGGCTGGATTAACAAGAGAAGGCTAAAGCAGGCAAAGGGCCTGAAAAGGTTCAGGTGTTTCAGTGTTTCTCAGCATTATGAAGCTTATTCACAGCTTCAAACATAACAACAGAGTACTGGGATACATCAAAAATACTCAAACTGTTTCTTTATGGATTATTATGTTTCTTACATGAAATGTCAACATCTCAAACACATCTGTACATGAGTGCTGGTAACTTGAACAACACATGTAAAAATTCCTTAGCAACAACCTTAGCAACAACCTTAGCAACAATGTGATGAGCCGATACCAGCTCGTCGTCATGGTGAAAAAATAAAATGTTGCAAACGAGTTCAGACTTTTGACTTGCAGGGAGCATTTCTACATACGTTAACTTTAAGTTTTGGAAATTTAACCATGTTTAACATAGATATCTGACATCATAACAGGATGTAAATAATGTCCTCTTTAATATCTGTGACTTGTTTGTTTCCAGGTGTACAATGCCATAGAGAACCTAGATGACCACGTTCTCAGATATGACTTGGAGGGGCTGGAGAAGACGCTGAGGAGGGAGGTGTTTGGGCAGCAGGCTGCGGTGGAGGGTCTGCTGTCCCACCTACAGGACTACCTGTCTACATATGTCCACAACAAGCCCCTCGTGGTGTCCCTGCACGGCCCCAGCGGAGTGGGCAAAAGCCACCTGGGACGTCTCGTGGCTGGACACTTCCGCTCCATGGTGGGAGACGCGCTGGTGCTGCAATACTACGTCCTCCACCACTGTCCCCAGGAGGACCACTCGCTGCAGTGCGCCCACGACCTCTCCACTCTCATCTCAAAGATGGTGGAACAAGCTGAGGAGGAGGAGAAGATCCCACTCTTCATCTTCGATGAGGCTGAGCACATGCATGACGAGATCCTGGACGAGCTGTGGCAGCTTGTGGCCTTCAAACAGTCCAATGAATACCTGAATGCGATCTACCTGTTCCTCAGCAATCTGGGTCATGCACACATCACCAAACATATGCTACACAATTCTTCAAGTATCTCCATCTCTGGACGCCATAGTAACCTGGTAAAAGAGCTGACTCCAATGTTGCACACCACTCTGGAGAAGCTTCACCCGCTGTGGACAGAAGCTGACATCTTACCTTTGGGCCTATTGGAGAAAGGTCATGTGATGGAGTGCTTTCTGGATGAAATGACTCGAGAGGGGTTCTACCCGGATCATACCAACATAGAGCGCCTTGCGGGGGAGATTGAATATTATCCCGCTGTCGGGGGCCATGAGTATTCTCTGACAGGCTGCAAGCAAGTGGTGGCTAAAGTCAATCTGCTGTGAAATCGTCTGCAGTACATGTAATAAACATTATGTTATGTTAGTAAAGAAACCATTGCGTGAGGAGAGCAACGCTGGTTACGAAACTTGAATGATGCAACTCGGAGCCAAAGTTTTGTAAAGGTTTTTGTTCTTTTGGATGGTGATGACGTCCGGTGCTGTTGTGGGAAGTTTGCATCCTGTGGAGAGGTTTGAAAACGGCCAGTCCACAAACACAAACAGTCCTTAAATTTCACTATGATTTCAGAAAAACATGACAGGAAAAGAAACTTTCATGACCACTTACTAGTATTTTTCCAGAACTTTTAACATCCTCTCACATTCTTCAGCAGATGGAGTACTGAGGTTGAGGCAGAAATCTCAGACACAGATATCTGAAACCTTATTTCTGGTATCAAACAGAAAAATAGACAGTGTCTATTACTAAAACTCATTGCAGCGTTGATTCTTTCTACAAAATCTATAATATATAAACCTGCAGATTTACTTAAGTAATATACATAATAAGTACATTAATAAGGATGAATTACACCTTCAAGTTAATTTCTTATCCCTGACAAGTTTATTTATGCATTTATACTTAATGGTCATAATTTTAAAATCAAAACAGATTATTATTAATTTTTCCTGAGATTATTAATGTGTATTGAGTGCCTTGAAATAAAAGACACTATTTAAACAGTGATGATATTGTGAGTCTTCTTGCTGCAACCGAAGGCGGAAAAGCCTCTTGCACCACATTCATGACAAAAATAAAATCTCTTTTTGATCTGTTTTAGGAAAGAAGTCATTTCCTCTTTTGCTGAGTCAGATGAGAAGATTGACATGTTTACAGTAAATATGAAACTGTCTCCAGCTAATTAGCTTAGCTTAGCATGAAGACTGAAACCCTTGATAGACAAAACCTTTTCAACTTCAGTTTTTGTGCTTATTAAATAATATATAAAGTATTTTGCTACATTTGTTGACTAAATAAGTAATCAATCTACAGAAGATTGTTAAAAATCACTAACTACTTTGATAATTGATTGAACTAATTGATTATGATTGTTAGCTGCAGCACTAGGGTGGAGCCAGGCTAGCCTTTGTGCTCAGCTAAGCTAGCTGTGGCTTCATATTTACTGTATGGATCTTCTCATATATTAATAATATTAATATATCCAACTCAAGGCCCTCTTACTAGCTTGTTTTATCTGTCATCTGCTGAGGAAGATCTTAAGATGCGGTTCAAAGTCACAGAAAAGGTTTTGAGTTACGATCTGTTTTTGACCTTCACACACAGAATTACAAAAGCTTTCAAACTTTTTTGTTTTGTTTTAAACTTTTTTATTTATTAGAATTCCCTTAGCTGACATTGGGGAAAAATGAGGTACTGTGTCTAAATGACAAAGAAATGAGCCTTACTATCATGACAACACAATTAGATGGAAATACACATTGATGCTTAATTACCAAAAAAAAAGACATTAATAGGATAGTGATGTGGGACTCATTCAAGCTTTTTGAATGGAATAATTTAGAGGATCAACTGCATTTTATGTACAGATGTGAGGAGTCTAGATTTGAGCCGAGAGCACTGACGGTAATGAGTTGCTGGTGCCACGGTACAACCACATCTATGCAAAACATCCTCAAATGACGTCCTGACCTCTGTGACAGCAGATGAAAACAATACTGCAGAAATGCAAAACTAACTACATAAACTACCAGAAGATTCCACAACATTGATTTCACCTTCCAAAACATCACAAAGGATTAAAAGATCATTTGAGAGCCTCTGCACTGAACAGTTTCAATGTCAAGCGAAGCATGCCAGCAGCTTTAAATATTTAACCACCAGCACTTCAATAATAATCAGTATCTTCATGAAATGTGTTGTATCAAAACATTTAAATGGATTTATTGATCCACAGATTGCAACAACACAGCCAAAAGTGTTTAAACCAATACAAAACAAAAGAGAAAACAGACACTCAGCACCTTTTTAACCAAGCAAATAAGCTTTCAGCTCTGCATTCACGTTCTTACATGCATTTAGGAAAACAGAAGCTTTCATGAGAAACACATTTACACCAACGACTACTTCATCCACAACCTACAGAGAAATAAATAGTGTGAGTTCAATGTCCAGAAAGGAGGGGCTACAGATGATGGAGGAGGACGGACGGGGGCAGTAATGTGAGTTGGGTGTATGTTGTTGATGGCTTCTCCTCTTTATGCCTCCAGCTCAAAGCCCATGCCCACTTTGTGTCCACCGGCGTTGAAGTTCTTCCCGTCGATCAGGGCTGAGAGGGTGACCTTCACGCCTGCAGGGCCACGACAGAGAACCAGAGTTAGTGAAAGATCAGCATCATCACACTGCTGCTTGTTTTCAACTGTGATGTTAATATGTCCTTAGAGGCTTTTTGAAGTGATAAAATAACCAGCATGAGATCAGATAAGTCAAACGTCATCGACTTCCTTCCCTCAACCAGCATCTTTTTCTCTTTTGATGTACTTGATGCTAATCAGAGCATTATCGCCTCTTAGATCTACTTCTTGAGCCTTAGACAGCACATCTGGCAGCTTTCTTAAGATCTTCTGTTGCACATTATTAGCCTCTCAATACAGACTTCTCATGCTTTGGTCCATCTTGTTCTTGCTGGTAATGTAAATATATATACCTATAATAAAATACCTGAGAATGTCAGACTACATGCACATCTGATAAACAGCTCTCCTCAAACCATCCACTCTTTATGCATTTTTCATCTTTTTGTATGAACTGTGTCACATAGATGATATTATTACTGGATCCTACCTGGCCGGAGGCTCTGGGTATAGCCGACTCCAATCAGACTTGCATTGTTTATTTTGGCCTGCAGGAGTGAAACAAGATAAGACATGAAACAAAAACAGCAGAACTATAGTAGAAGAATTTCTTAGAGAAAATAAAACCAAAAGGTCTGCACGTACAGACAAAGAGGTGTCTTTATCCATCTTATATTTGGCAGCGATGCCGAAGCGGGTGTTGTTACTGCCAGCGGTCCAGGCCAGAGTGACGGCCGTCTCCAGCTCGTCGTTCACCTTCTGGTAGATCGAACCGCCGAACTCGGTGCCATCATTACTGAGAGAGAAGAGACGCCGAGTCACAAATATTCATGCACACACACGTTATCATCAGGATGTATTCAGATGAAATAGGACCAAATCCTGCAGATCCATCAATATTGTTTCTCTCCTGGGTTATATATTTTTTTTACAGATTATTGGAATACTGAATCACACCTGTAAACAGCATCACACAGTGATGTCTGAGATATTTACCCAGCAAATATTTATTATTCAATTCACTATACTTTCATACTAGTCCCTCAGAAGAGTTTGCATACAGACGTACACATACACAATTCATTTATACACATAATGATCTATAACAAAATGTGAATATGACTGTTAAAAACGAGTATAACAGTGTGGTTATTGACGGCATAGGAAATTTCAGAAGGATGTCAGAAGTAGATGTTTTATTTTAAAACAGTTGTCAATCTATTTTATAGGATTAAATATTTAAACTAGTGGTGGGCCGTTAACAGCGTTAATGCGCTGCGATAATGTGAGACTCTTATCGAGCAATATATAAAATACCGCCGTTAATCTATTATCAAAATTGGGTTTGGAGCTGGGTCCTATAATAAGCAACCTGATGACTTTCACTGTATACATATTTGCACTGTAGGGGGCGAGAACTAGTTTTCGAACCTCTACGCGCCTGTGAATTACCCAAACTACCACACCAAACGTGATAGTCTATCATGATGCAGCCACGAAGCTGCAAGGCTTGCTTCAGGGAAAATTCATGTTTAAGAAGCTTCCCGATGGTGGCATCAACAACACTAAGGTTGTGTTCACCTTATGTAATGCAGAATTGGTTTACTGTAGGAGTTCTTCCAGTCTCAAATACCACCTGAACACAAAGCATCCCTTTGATATAAACAGTCAGTGATGCATTTTGGCTCCTGTTCTAATGCATCCTCTGGATTAAGAAACCTGTTCTCAAAGACTAACTTTTGGATATATATATATATATATATATATATATATATATATATATATATATATATATATATATATATATATATATATATATATATAATGTATTTCACATTTTGAACGAGCCATTTTAATCTAGATTAATTTCAAGATTTCAGTGAGATTGATCTAGATTTAAAAAATTAATCTATGCCCACCACTAATTTAAACTAAACACTTAGTGCACTTCGTATAACATAAGCACTTCTATAAAGTTTGAGGACTAACAAGAAAGATTAAAAACTCATTTATGCAGGAGGGGAATAGACATCCTGACTTTTAGCCCCCAGCATGGGACAAAAATGCTGAATTTTATAATTCCCACAATGCCTGATAAGTCAAACTTTAAAGGTTTGTACAGACGTGTAGTCTCCCAGTAAAGAAGACTTCATCAGGGTCAGGGTTACACCGAAGGCTGGACCGAAGTACTCACACATTGGTGTGCAGCTGAAAGTCCCCAGCCCTGTATCCGAGGGCGAAGTTGTTTTGGGCCAGTTTGGATTTGGCCGTGTCGAAGCCCATTTGGTATCCAGCCAGCCAGCCCTCGTAGCCCAGCACGCCGGCGGCATGGATGATGGGACCCTCGAAGTCCACGTCACAGCCCAGGTTCACAAAGTCACGTTTGTAGCTCGTCTTCAGCTTTCCACTCTTCTTACTGAAAAACAGATCCATGAGGTTAAATACTCCAATATTAAAAGAATGAGGAGTTATGATTTATACGTTTCTTATTATCAACAAATCCCACATCAACAGTGAATTGATGTACTAAAACGTATTATGTTTATCCACAGCCTGATACATCTTCATAAAACTACTGAGAAATTATCCAGCATCGTTTTGTTTTTAAATCCTCATTAACAGATTTCTCCACTATGGTTCAGTTTTGACCCATAGTTTCTACTTATCACATAACATTTCATGACATGGTATCACTAACTCGTACAAAGAAACGCAGTCTCACCCTGTGTTCGGTACAAAAGACGTGTCCAAAGCAACCTTCAGTCCTTGAGCCAGCTGTGGGTGAAGCACTTTGTGTCAACACTTTTTAAACAACATACAGGTGAAAGACAAAATAAGGTGTGGAGGCTTTCTGTACCTGGTCCTCCACAGTGACTTCAGTAGCCAGTGTGTTATCCGTGTTCCACTTCTGGTTGAAGCTCAGGCCCAGATCCTTCATCTTGTATTTGGTCTCCAGGCTCCCTGCAGCCTTCCCTGTGTCTGTGTTACTGGAGCCAGACGTGTTAAACTCCTGACAGGAAGACACAGTAAATATAAACAGACTACTCCAAACCAAGATGTTAAATTAGAGAGAAGGAGTTGCTCAAACTTCAACTGAGCCAAAACTTAAATGTCCATAAAGAAAAAAAAATGAACAGACTTTGCATGCTGTATTCATTCATACCATTCATTATGACTGTTAAGAAACCATTTAAAGCTAAAATTTCAATGTAAGTGAGGTGGTACAAACTCCAGAGAGAAAAATGTATTTATAAGTTTATATAAAGCTAATATGAAACTTCAGCAGTCTCAGTTAATGAAGATAAGTGGATATCTTCCACTTTATTACAGTGTTTTAGTGTATATGCAGTACTATGAAAACGTGTCAGGAACTTAATGTCATAAAGCAAAGCGTGCTCATGCTAAATATCTAGCTCTGTGGGTCACTGTAGGTGCATGTGATCTGTTGTTTATACAGTTAGAAATCTACTTATGGAACAAATAAACATCAGGACCATCACAACAACAAAGCAAAAACAAAAAATGATGCATAACTGAATAGGATGACGACCGTTATGTGAAAACAGAACGGGACAGAAACCGTTCTTACCATCTACAATAAAGCGTGAGCAGTCCAGAGCAGCAGCGTGGAGACAGAGCAGGGGTTAGGACAGACGAGTCGAGACACAGACAGGCCACAGACACTCACACAGGCCTGTTGTGTTCCTCTAGAACACATCTTAAAGCAAAGCAGCGCCGCTTGTCAACCTCCGAACCTTCAAGCTCAGGGTTGCAGCAGGAGCTCAGTCACTGAAACTTAAAAGGACGAGTGTGTGTCTTAAAACAACAGTCAGATGTCCACATGCACAGTGAAAGAGGTGTTCTGGTAATCACTGACATCATCATTAAATGCTAATGGTCAGCATGAAAAACGTGTCACTGTCCACGTGGACTCCTGGCTGTTGTTTTGTGAATTCGTCCTTTATAGTGCACCAAGTGCAAGATGATGGTGTTTTTTGTCTTTGGAAGTGTGATCAGGGCTGTAGAGGCCAAGTGATGGCAGGATAAGACAAGGCAGGTGAAAGGATGGGTAAAAACAGGTAAAAACAGGTAAAACTCACCACTCCACTTTGTGATTTGGTCTTTAGGTCCAGCTTCACAACACCAAAGCCTGAAGGATTTTAAAAAATACACTTGTGTGTTATCAGTAATTATAAAGAATCAAATACAAGAAAATTAATGGGTCAATTTGAGAATTACGCTTGTTCACTTTTGAGCTATACTTACTTTCATCTTCGATCTAATATTTTCATTATTCTAAAATATGGGCTGCACACTGAACAGGAGTCTCACATCCAGTCACACTGTGTCTTTCAGGAACTGCTAACAGGTAATAACTAACAGTACTCACCATAGCCCTTGCTGAAGATATCCTTGGCGGCTTTGCCCAGATCTGAGTATGAAGGAGGGACAGCCATCGTGTTGCAGAAGACAAGACTTCAAAACTAGACAGCAAAAGTCATGAGTTAACAAAAATCAATTCATCAAGGTTTTATAATATACTGTAACATACAACAGCCAAGCCTGGCAGTGAGGTCCAGCAGAAAGGAAGAAGCTGGGAAGCTGCATCCGAACATACATGTACCTCTAAGTATGAGCTTAAATTAAAAACAGAAATACATGAAACAGAAAAGCATCAGATCAAAAGAAAGGTTGTAAACTGCTTGGAAAACAAATGCACACCGCTAAATCTAGTTATGTGTGCTTCCCTTAACTTTTCCTTTAACTCTGAATCAGAAGCAGCGTCGTGTGCTGCATCCTTTATCCGGGACAAAGGGACAACAGATGGGCCACAGACAGAGGGACAGAGGGACATTAAGTGGACACTAAACAGTTAATGTTCAGAGTAACGTTAGCTGGTAAAACACAAACACACAGCCATCCAATAATAGGCATAAATCTGATGATATACCTGCTAACCTGGCTTCATCATCCTCGGATTAAACGGTGCATTACAAGGCTAAACGTCATTACATAACAGAGCCACCGTTAGCTACATACATGCTAGCTATCTAGCTAGCTAACCTTGGGGGGAAACGTACTGCTATTGGATTAGCAGCTAGTAGCCTAATGTTAAAACAGGTATAATAAAGCCCGGAGCTTTGTGTGAGTGAGTAGCGCTATTAAAGCTACCTACCAGTGTAAATGTGTCTGCAGAGCCTGGACAGTCCCTGGTGTGATGCTACGGAGAAGGATTGACAGCTAGCCTTGTTAGCACCGTCTATAAGGGGACAGGCAGGGCACAATGAAGGAGACATACGGCGCATGCGCAGACCGTGGGAACCCGTGAACAAAGAGTCAAAGCTGCAGCAAGAGATAATTCCCCCGATCATAAACGAACTCCGTTTTATACACGTTAAAACGATTTTAGCTTTATAGTTACTCACTATAGTTAGTAACACTAACTATCTATAGTTAGCTAGTAATACTAACTATAGTTAGTAACACAGTATGCGCAGTATTCAGATCCTTTACTTAAGTAAAAGTACCAATACAGCAACGTAAACAATGTAAAAATACTCAATTACATGTAAAAGTCCTGCATGAAGAACCCTACTTAAGTAACAGTACATAAGTATAGTGATCTTGATGTAGTTAAAGTACTGCAGTAACAGTACATAAGTATTGTGATCTTGATGTAGTTAAAGTACTGCAGTAACAGTACATAAGTATAGTGATCTTGATGTAGTTAAAGTACTGCAGTAACAGTACATAAGTACTGTGATCTTGATGTAGTTAAAGTACTGCAGTAACAGTACATAAGTATAGTGATCTTGATGTAGTTAAAATACTGCAGTAACAGTACATAAGTACTGTGATCTTGATGTAGTTAAAGTACTGCAGTAACAGTACATAAGTACTGTGATCTTGATGTAGTTAAAGTACTGCAGTAACAGTACATAAGTATTGTGATCTTGATGTAGTTAAAATACTGCAGTAACAGTACATAAGTACTGTGATCTTGATGTAGTTAAAGTACTGCAGTAACAGTACATAAGTACTGTGATCTTGATGTAGTTAAAGTACTGCAGTAACAGTACATAAGTACTGTGATCTTGATGTAGTTAAAATACTGCAGTAACAGTACATAAGTACTGTGATCTTGATGTAGTTAAAGTACTGCAGTAACAGTACATAAGTATTGTGATGTTGATGTAGGTAAAGTACTGCAGTATTTGAATGGTATTTTTACCCAGTATGAACAGGAGGAATTATTACAACAAATAAAACCTCTTTTACTGTTCACATGGACACGCTTGAAAAAACTGTGAACCTGCCCTTTATGATTTATTTTCTGTACAGGAGTGAGGTGGAGATAGCGCCCTCTATAGGCGACGTGTCGCCGTTGAATCCCTCCAGTCCACCTTAAATGTTTGTGACATACGCAGCTTTTCTCCGTCTCTGGAGGGGGGCTGCCCCGCCCTGAATGAGCACTGACTCGACGCTATCAGCAGCTGTGAGCCACGGAGGGAACTTCACTGTCAAAAGTACACAGACATATCAAGATCTGCACTAAAGTCCAATGGTCAACACTGCCTGCACAGAGCATCCAGACTGTATGAAGGCTTGAGGACTGGCGGGGTTTCTGCAATCGAGCACGGCTGTGTTGACACTAAACATTGAAAAGTTAGGCCGGAGTATCTGCAGCCATGTCCGGACAACCAAGATTCGTGAGTCCGTTTCACAGACCGCAGTGTCTGGCTGCTGCAGCTCCTGCGGGGAAAGCGAAGTTCACGCACCCTGGCAAAGCGATCCTGGCGGGTAAGAAACTTTCATCAAGATGTTCAACTAGTTAAGTTTCACTGCTGGGCCTGAATCTTTTTTATCTTTTTTTATAATTTTAAAGTCCTCCTCCACTCATGTTAATTATTAGAGATGTTTAACTTGAATGTTTGAGCTTCACTGTGAGTTTGACTCTGGGGGTTTTGTGCCTGTTAATATTCTCATTCATCCAGGTCACAGCTGGTTGTTTGGCTTCATCAGTTCATGCTAGCTTGACTCTGCTGGGACTCAAAGTGGAAAGTTTCTCGGTGCTCATTTAAAATCCCATTTAAGGGGAGGGGTTACGAGCATGATTTGTGACGTCACACCTGGTTTGGCGCCAATCATGACCCAACAGAGACGCGAAGTCCCTCCCCCTTCCGCTTTACACCGGAAGTCGAACTAGCCATTGTTAGCAATATAAGTTGATGGACGGATAAAACAGCATAACAACATGTCCATAGATGTAAGCTGCACAGTCCTCTGTGTGTACGACTGATTAATGACACACAAATAACATGCTACATTTCTGTCAATCAGCTAATAAAAAACCCTGTTAATGACTAATCTCGTTAATTTTTATAATTAGATTATTAATACCTTATTGGTTCTACCAGACGTGTCAATCTCAGCCTCGGCTTGGCGTTGGAGGTGGGACTTCCTGTGTACGTGTAAACGAGACTTATTCCAAAGTAACCTGATTAACACAAACTTTGATATTAGTCAATGAGTGACAGATGTTCAAACTCCACACAGAGCACTATGAGGCGATCAGTCATTATTGGAAATATTGCGTCATCAATAGGAAATAAGAGAGAGCTGCAGACCACTGAACCTGCTGCTGGTGTTCATGTTCAAACCTTAAAAGTTGGAGAGGAAAGCTTCTAGCTTGTTGCTAGTTTTACATTCATACTCTCAGCAGTTCAGTTGGTTTTTGACCTGCTGCCCTCATGCTGTGTGCTGAGGACTCAGTGAGGCCGTGACTCCATGTTCAGCTCCATGAGCCACGAGGACAAAGGACACGCTCTGTCAGCCCCAGCACACCTTCACTTACAACACGCCTGTAACATGTTCAGGTCCCGACCTTTTGCAAATGAGCATGAGCAGTCGAGATGAAGTTTAGGGCACATGAAGCGTGGATCATAAAATACTACTAGATAGATTTTAGTTTTTTAGTATTGTTATGATTTTAATATAGAGTATGGTAATGCCGGGTTCGGGTTACAACTGCAGATTCACATTTGTGTCTCAAAGCTCTGATATACTATGTTTGATTCTGCACTTAATTATATGCCTGAAAACAGTTGAGCAGAGGTTCAATTAAATCAACATTTAATGGATATAATGCCGCATTTTAAACCCTGACATGACTGACTGTCAACATACTACTGAGTTATCATGGATACCGCTCTCATGTGTGTACAGTCAATATGATGCTAAAGCTTGAAGATTAGCATAAACCTCACAGGAAACTGCTAGCCTAGCTCTGTCACAGGAAGTCACTGCGAATAAATTATCTGGCAGAAAACCAGTAAAACTGCAACTGCGGTGTGCACAATTTAGTGGCCTCAAATATTTTAATTAGTGTATGATCACCTGAAACTAAGAATTGTTGTGTTTTGTTACCTTATAATGAGCCTTTTATATCTACATAGTGACCAAATTTCACCGCCATGTTTCTACAGTAGCCCAAAAGGGACAAAAAGTGGCTCTCAAGACGGCTTTTTCTGTTTCATGTGTTTCATGAGTATTCAGTTGCTTCACTGGTCCTCCACTGTCTGATAAATGTGATAAAAGTGAGAATAAATATAAAGAGTAGTAATGTTCATGTAATCCTAATGAATTAATAACACTTATTATCATACATAAATCCTCTAATTACTGTAATCACTATGCTTGGCTTAATTCAAAACAAAAATGGACTGATTTGGCTCATAGATATTTATACATTTTGATACAGGTGAGCAAAAAACATGACAGGCTCTTTGTATGTCAGACATCTGCAGCAGGGACAGCTCAGCTGAGACTAAATCTCTAATTGATGGCTAGTTGATGCCAGTGAGCCAGTGTGGCCTTCTGGGTTAGGACACCACATAACCACAACGTCTGCAGTTTGATTCCCACCTCAAACCTTCAACTATAAAATAAAGACCAAAATATCACCTTAAAAGATCTTTACAAAGAATAAATGTCTTTCCAGATTTACCATTTGTTTAACAAAAAATCTGAAAACTGTGAAAAAGGCACAAGGTGTCAATAAGTGCCTTGTTTTGTCTCTGACCAAAATCCCCAAAATATGCTTGAAGAAGCCAAACATTAAATAATCGAATATAAAAATATTTGGCGATTAATTTCCTGTTGATTGACTGATTGTTGCAGCTTCTTTTGTTGAGTTTTGTGTAACTGTTGTGTTGAAAGTAAGTAAGTGAAATGTGTGATGGTCTTTACTTTTACAACACATGTCAAAGTGTCCATACATGTTGGACTTGATAAACTGGTTCCTTTATCTTTTTCCAGCGGCTTGAATACCAGGATGTGATGCAGGGGCAACTTGTTTACAGCTGATGGTGATGTAAAGCTGGTCTCTAACTAAAGTGATGCCTGGGTGTGTCAAACACTGTTATACAGCTCCAAAACAAACAATGATTATTATAATATAATATGATCTTGGGATGCACAAGGAGCCTGACTTGCATGTCTGACTGTAGGCTCCAACCTAATTTGTGTGTTGGATTTCTCTGCATGTTATTTTAGTAGAAAGATTGTACGTTAAAGATCAGGCATCAAGAAAGAGCCTTTTATGAACTGCTAAAGATTATGAAAGCATGCTTGTAAATGTGTTTTCTACAAGTTCTGTTCACATTAAAGATTATTTTATCAACTTTCAGTTGAACTGCTGCAAAAAAAGAATAAGTTGCTAGTTGAGTCCTAAGTAAGTTAATATCTGAGCTGATACTGTTTATTGTGTGCTGTGTCAGAAACCAACCTTTAGTTTTCTTTTCCTTCATATTATGCAACCATATGTTGGACCTGACTGCTGGTCTGGTTGGTGAACAGTAACATGGTGAACAGTATTTGATCTGATGGCTACACACCCCCTTGAATTGGCCTGAGGTGGCCAAGGGGAGTTTCTCTACGCCCAATCATACTGAGATCAGCCGAGCCAATCAGCGGCCGGCTGTGTGTTGGCCGTTGAACTGCAGATGTGTGACAGACAGGATTTTAAGGTGGATCCAGTCTGTTGATGAAATATTGTTCACTCTTTTACATCCTAGACTTCCTCTGATGACTTTAATATTTAAATAGATGATGTTCTGCAGGGGGGACAAATATTATTCAAAGAAATAGTAGATTGTGAAGAAAAACTATTTTTTCATTATTATTATTTTTATACAATCAGTAATTTTGTGTATATATTTTTGTCTGCAAGGGTTTGGTGTGTTTGTTAAATTAACACTTTGTTTCTAAAATGCACTTGTGTTGTGTTGACAGATGAAACGTTTAAAATCTGTGATTAATTGCATGTTTTTCTGATATTTCAGGTGGAATTGCAGGAGGTATAGAGATATGCATCACCTTCCCCACAGAGTACGTTAAAACACAGCTGCAGCTCGATGAGAAGGCCAATCCTCCCAAATACAAAGGCATTGGTGAGTTTATGTTTTTATACCTTAACTATTTCAATTAGTTGTTGGGTGTAACTTTAATTTTATTGCTATGGTAACGTGTGATGTTTAAATGCTCATATGTCTATATTAGTTGATGCACTCTCTACCATTCACAGCTTTCCTAGGAGTGCATCTTATTTTACAGAGATGTTGCATAGTATTATTATATTTGACATACAAAAGTATCATGTAATCAAATAAAAGGCTGAAACTCATAATTTTAAGCCTGTGTATTGTCAAGAATCTGATCCGTATCACGATACGGAGGTTACGGTTCGATATATTACAAAATATTGCAATACTGTAAGTAAGGAATTGCAATTGTTTTAATGAGGCTGTGATTATCAGATTAGGTCATTTTATACAGTGGGCATCATAAAACATAATATCATGATACTTACGTGTATCAATATCTTCTTACACCCCTATAATTATGATATTTTGATTATTAATCGATTATCAAAATGGATGCTGGTTAATTTCCCTTCGATCCAGTAATCGATGAAGTTTTCTCTGCTCTACTCCCCAAATTACTATTTGGTTAAAGCTCTCAATCACGCTGTTAAAGACTTTTTTTAAATGAGGTTGACTTACTACTTACTTTTATACACTTACCCAAACATTATTGAATATTGAATTTCCACAGTTTACATTTAGATCTACTCAGTTGCTGAGACCAAAACAAGAGGAAGTGACTGTTTTGTGTGGAATTGGTGTCTCCAGTTGTTCTCAGTGGTTGTTGACTTGTGTCTGATGTTGATTCAATCAGCAGTTGACTTTCAAGGTTCAAAGTATGGACGCTGCACATGCCTTTTGGTTTCACTGTGTAAGTTCTGTCGGTTAATGCAGATTTCAGTAGAAACATGAACAAACAGACGTGTGTTTGTGTTGTAGGTTAGTCTTTGTGTGACAAGAGCTTGTGAACTTTGACATGGAGCATGTTTTTCTGCAGAAACTCTGTATCGTATCAGGCTTGTTGTTTTAGCTGCAGTAGACGTGTGGAGCCCAGACGCTCTCTGTTTCTTCTCTTAACAACTTCAGGATTTCTAGAACAATGCAGCTTCTGATTACATTCGCCGAGCAAGCTTTTCTTGGCTTTACACCAGTACAAGAAATCAATATCTTGCCTCTTTTTCAACTTTCTTATCTCTTCTTTCATTTATGCCCCTCTTTCTCCCACAGTTGACTGTGTGAAGCAGACAGTGAACAGTCATGGTGTGAGGGGTCTTTACAGAGGCCTGAGCTCACTGGTTTATGGCTCAATACCTAAAGCAGCTGTCAGGTACGTCAGGTAACATACATGTGAAATAGGGCTGCCGCTGACAGGTGATTGTATCTGTATTCATTCATTGTTCGGTCTTTAAAATGTCAGAAAATAATGACTTAAAGGTGATGTTTTACGATTATTTGTACAAAAATGTGCAGATTATTATTATAATTATCTAACTTTTAATTCTCCATTTACAGATTTGGAGTGTTTGAATTCCTTAGTAATAAGATGCGGGATGAGAGCGGTAAACTCGACAGCAAGCGAGGTTTCTTCTGTGGTCTTGGTGCTGGAGTGGCAGAGGCTGTGATTGTAGTCTGTCCTATGGAGACAGTAAAGGTAAAAAAAAAACTAGATTAACACTCGTGCTATAATATCTCCTGATACAACTGATATGTGCTCAAACAATTGACAGCTTCATTAGTATTCATCTGGGGCCCCTTGGCAAATGTAAGCAAACTTTTATTCCTCGTTTTTGCTCAGTTTTAGGTTCATAAGCTGGATCGTGGATTTATCACAGAGATTTTGCTGAAAACAGCTGCCTGCATCCAGATAAGGTTTAATGAAAGGTGCTAAAACACTTACTAGAGCTGAAACAGAGCAAAAGCAATGCAAACTTTATTGTCATAGTATATTTCATTCTAGGGGAGATTCAGTGTGTCTCATATTAAAAAACGAAACACGAACATGTGCTGCTTATGTTTCGTTAGCAAAAGAAATGTTGGATCATCTAATACAATCTGACAAGTTTTCAAGCAGCTGGGAGAACAAAAACCGAAAGCTGCTTCACCAACTTGTGTTTGAACTTTTGGGACAACTGCAGGACCTACGAGGTCCGGTTAGTTTTGATTGGTCAGAGAGTTACCGTTGAGCAACACCGTTCAGTCAATGAAGGGTTAGTCTTAGGATTCAACACTGCATTGTTAATATAAAAATATTGATTAGTAGCAGCTTTGATCCTGTGTCCCAGGTAGAAAATTAAAGGACCAAGAAAAGCTGCATAATGTATAATTGGCTTGTTTAATGTATTAATTATGATAAATTATTAATTATGATGGAATTTTAGGTCAAGTTCATCCATGATCAGACATCAGCCAACCCGAAGTACAAGGGCTTTTTCCATGGAGTGAGAGAGATTATCAGAACTGAAGGTAAGGATGGCGGCTTCATTTGCACGCAGCCAGTAGCTTTTTACTGCCACCTACTGCTACAACTACTCATGTTTCTCACGGCTTCGAGTCATCCCATCTGTAATTTGGAGGATAATATTCTTCCATAGCCTCTTTACTGCTCAAAGTTAATTAATTTAAATGTTGTTGACTCAGAAACGATAATGCTGTTGTATGTTCAGGCCTGAGAGGGACTTATCAAGGCTTAACCGCCACGGTGCTGAAACAAGGCTCCAACCAGGCCATCCGCTTCTATGTCATGACTTCACTGAGGAACTGGTACAAAGGTGTGTGAGGGAATGAATGGTTCTTTATTATCACCACATACAAGCATTAACGCAGCCAAGGACTCAGCTCTTGTGCTTCCCCCCCCAACATTTAAAGGTGATGATCCCAACAAAGCCATTAATCCTCTGATAACTGGACTGTTTGGAGCTGTTGCTGGTGCTGCTAGCGTGTTCGGAAACACTCCCCTGGATGTCATTAAAACTAGGATGCAGGTCGGTTGAGTAACTTGTTCATTACGTAACCATCTCATAATTTAACCAGGAGCATGTTGACTTATATGTGTATGTGTATTACTCAACAGGGTCTTGAAGCTCACAAGTACAAAAGCACGTTGGACTGTGCCGTGAAGATCATGAAGCACGAGGGACCGATGGCGTGAGTTCATACGTAGTCGATATGATTAATAACTGATATACGTTTTGTTTTTGTTTATGGAAAGTTTGTAGCGATTGCACAGAAAATACGTCACAATACTGACAGTTGATGCAATGATTCATTAATTAATTGATTAATTAAGCAACAGAAAATTTATTGGTAACTATTTTAATAATAACATAAAAATGCCAAAAATTTGATGGTTGCAGCTTCTCAAATGTGATGATTTGAGAATACATGATTGTATGATAAGTAGTTTTAGACTGTTGGACAAATGTTTTCATCATTTTACTGATTAAATGTCAATTAATTGGTCAATATAATTACCTAGGGATGTGACTAACAATTATTTACATTATCCTTTAGTCTATTGATTATTTTCTTGAATAATCGATTAGTGGTTTGGGCTATAAAACGTCAGAAAATGGTGAAAGATGTTGATTTCTGTTTCCCAAAAGCCCAAGATGTTGTTCTCAAATGTCTTGTTTTGTTTTGTCCATAGCCGAGAAGATATTATTTACTGTATAAGAAGCTTTAACGAGAGAACTTAAAAAATGACTCAAAACAACGAATCAATTATTAAATAGCTGGTGATAGACTAATAATTTCTACTGTAATATTGTAACTGGATTCAGTATGGGCTCAGTCTTGACTGATTGAAGTACTTCCAGTCAGTACTTCAATTTTCTAATAGCTGCATTTTAAGAACGTCAGAAAAGTTATCTTTTGATAAACTGTTTTTTTTCTGATAAAAGCTGCTGGACACACAGTTATGTCAGGATCATAATAGCATAATAACATTTTGCAGTATTTTACCAGGAACATTAGTCGCAGTATTTATTATATTTAGAATACTTAATTTGAGCAGCACCCAGAAAACCAAAGATTTGGTCTTCTCCATCTGAACAATAAAGGTGCTCATAAACATACGCTGATGTGCTAGTTTTGTTTTTTGGCTATTTTAAAATAGTATAAATAATGTTATTAATAGTATAGTTGTAGTGTTTGCTAGAATCACACATAACCTCTGTGACTGTATTGAGACCTTTTATTCACATCTTTTAGTGCCCGTTATTGCCTTGCAGTAACATTCAGTCTCTTTGGGTCTCTTTCTTTGTGCCATTCAGGTTCTACAAAGGTACTGTTCCTCGGCTTGGTCGGGTGTGTATGGACGTGGCCATAGTCTTCATCATCTATGAGGAAGTTGTGAAGATCCTTAACAGAGTTTGGAAGACGGACTGAAATGGACACCATGGTACTATGCAAGCAGGAGTGTTAGGACGGGTCACCCACGTTCTAAACTTAACAATGGCCACATCCTAAACCGATCTCCTTAAACCCTCTAGGTTCTAATATCTACCTCTAAGTGATTCACAAAGAGAAAAAGGGATTTGTATGCTCTAGATTTTATTTATAACCAAGCTATTGCATGAAAAAAAAGCTCCATGATGCAGAATCACTTTTATTTCCAGGAGGGAGTTCCTGCTTGATTAGAGAAAGGGGAACACTGTGGGTACATGCAGTATGTAATCAATACCCGACCCAACATAATGTGATTTAGATACTATAGACAAAGAAATTGTACTTGAAGATGAGGGAGAATATCAGAGCTCATACATCTTAAATTTAAAGAATTTAGATTTTAGTTTCTGTTTTATCAAATGACTATTATTTCATTCTCAACCTGAAAAACATTAAATTCGGATGTAACATGCTGCAGAAGCTAAAGGGTACATTAACAACTAAATGCCTTAAATACAGATTGTTAAATTAGTCAAAAATTTAGGATTAATAGAGATGCAGGTTTAAAAAAAATGATGTTGCATATATGCACATTTTATTTTGAAATGCACATTTCCATAAAATATTAGTTCACTTTTAAGTTGCAGAGATGTTTTAAATCAATTAAAGTGCTAGATCAGTGCTATAAAAAGTGCCTATGTATTGTATGATGAATTTTGAATGATTGAATGTTGTATGTATCTAGTCACTACAGATCTGTTAAAAATAATGTCCTCACACTGCAGTGGTGCCAGATGTTTAATTCCAGGTGGTGTTTTCTTCTTGATTTATTGTAATTGCTACTGTTTTGATTATTATTTTCCTTCTAAAATTTGAATTGCCTTTACTGGATAGACAGTTGGAGAAATGCCTCATATAATGGTGCCTTCCATCTCATTCCATTGAGGATGAGTAGTTCAGGATAGATTTTATTGCAGATTGTGTTTTTAATGTTTTGACTGTGATATTAATTGCCTTTACTTTTACTGATGCCTTTACTCAGCTGATAATCTAGTGTGCCAACTGATGCTCAGAGATATAATCCCACATCGCTGACTGGAGTTTGTATCCTGTACATGTTTACATCCAATGCAGTTAATTGTTTTACTCATCACACAATTAAATGTGAAGGACACACAATGTTTATTTTAAGCTACATATTTCAGCTTCAACCTGACCTTGCTTACATGTCGACGCGTGTCATAGATATTTAAATATCCTTTGAGTTTTCATATTGATGGATAGATGTTCATCATGTTTTAAGTGTGTCTTAAAACAGCAGCCAGGTGTCCGTATGAACAGGTCTTCCTCGCTGTAATCGTTCCTATTGTTCATACTGGCCAATAAAAGACCCTTCAAATGCTCTTATAATGTAAGTGATGTCAAACAATATCTACAGTCCTTATTTTGTGCAGAAATATATTCTAAACTTTATGTGATGGTTTGACTCTTCAGCTACTTAAATTAAAGTCAAATCAACTTCTTCCAAAATTGCTGTTTTTTTTGTGTAAATTCCCTCTTTGTGTTTCCCTGTTGAGCTGTGGTGGAGGGAAAATAACAATAAAAATAACGATTTGACTAATTTGGACAGCCTCAAGCTAGTTTTGGGTAAACTTTTGAATACTTTTTTGCATAAAACAAGGCTTGTAATTTTGTCCCCATCATTTTAGTTGTTTTTGAGACAGACATGAAACATTGCAAAGCTTTCCTTTTAACAGATGGAAATTACTAGTTAAAATTCAATACCGTGCCTTCAGTCTAATAATTCTAATATGTATGCTCACAAATAAACTGGATCAGACTGTTAACATTGTCGTGTTTATTTCAAATGCTGTAATCATCCTCCTGTTCATACTGACCATTAGATCCCTTCATAATACACTTACAATGGAAGTGATGGAGACTAAACCCACAAACATGGATTTAAAGTTTATGTGAAGCTAATATGAAGCTTCAAATCCAGCAGATATGTTTCAACGTTACAGTGTTTTTAGAGCCAAAGTCCCTCTTTTTGTTCCTATACTTCCACCACAGCTCAACAGGGAAACACAAAGAGGGAATTTGATGCTAAACAGACTGTAAATGTGTCAGATATCCACTTGATATGACTAACTCACACTGATGAAGCCTCAGAGAAGCTTCACATCTACTTTAAATGACTGTGTGGACACACTATAAATACAAATATAAAATATGTATGAACAGGAGGAATGATTACAGCCTCTTTCCTTGTTTATATGGACACCTGACTGTTTTAAGATAAGAAAAATAAATAGTGAAACTGTCCATTAAAAGGGATCTCGCGGTTGTCTGCTGTGACCTTGTTTCGCGCTGTTTGGACCCTGCGCTTGCCGTAGTTGTCAGTGCGGACTTCGGGAGAGATGAAAGAAGATGTTTGTGTTTGTGCAGCAGTATTAAGGCTTCAGCTTTAAACATGTCTCCCAATGGAGGAGGAAGCAGAGGGTTTTACTTCAACACCGTGTTATCTCTGGCCCGGTCTCTGGCGGCTCAGCGGCCGGCACCGTTAGACAAGGTAACAGTACAACAAGCTACACGGTCACCGCCAAGCTAGCACCTGTAAAGTCTGTGACATTAGCCCGGATTTAACTTCACCTCCCCGCTGGTGTGTCTGTGTTGTCACTCTGAAAAGCATCTTTAAAATGTGCCAACGTGGGGTTTATTGTGTTACTGTGTCATATGATGTCCACTTCAAAGCTAACGGCTAACGCTCATCTGTTAGCTTCTATTGACCTGTGTGTATATATATATATATATATATATATATATATATATATATATATATATATATATATATATATATATATATATATATATATATATATATATATATATATATATATATATATAGTGGTGGGCCGTTAACGGCACGCGCTGCGATAATATGAGACTCTTATCGAGCGATATAAAAAATATCGCCGTTAATCTATTATCAATATTGGGTTTGGAGCTGGGTCCTATAATAAACTGATGACTTTCACCGTGATATTTTAGCGCGGATGTATACATATTCGCACTGAAGGGGGCGAGAACTAGTTTTTAGCTAAAGTCTTCCATGCAAAATGATCACTGGAGTCGCAGCATACTTTTTATCCATTTACTGTGGCTCTTGTAATATCACACAGACAGAGTGAATGGATACAAAGTTTGATACGACTCCAGTGATCATTTTGCATGGAAGAGTTTAGCTAGTTGGATAACTGCAGCCTTGCGTTGCAGTGAAGACAACATAGTGACAAGACGTCGCATCTGTGGCGTTTACAGTGTGGTTTGGAAGAACATAAAAACTGCTCCGTAACACACTTCACTGCACATTTACTGCAGTTAGAGGCTAACCGGAAGTGCTCTGCACTGCAAGCACAACAACACTCTTCAAAATAAAAGCCTAAAAAAGGAAGCATACATTATTTTGCATTAGGGACAAAACAGTCAGTACTTAAGTATGTCGCATTCTGAACGAGCCATTTAATTCTATTTTTAATTTTTTAATTAATAAAAAAATAATCTATGCATATCGTCGCCGTCATCATTGTTGCCATATCCCCATTACAGTTTATAGTTAGTTAATGATTTGCTGCTGTGCATCTGTATCTTTACCACTAGTTTCACTGTTACTGTAATAATTCATCATTCATTGTCATTATTTATCACTATTATTCATTGTGAGTGTACAATATGTGTGTGTTGATTTGTTCTGTACATGTGACATCATTGCACGTCTGTCCGTCCTGGAAGAGGGATCCCTCCTCTGTGGCTCTTCCTGAGGTTTCTTCCACCTTTTTCCCTGTTAAAAGGTTTTTTGGTGGTCAAGTTTTTCCTCACTAATCGAGGGTCTAAGGACAGAGGGTGTCACTCCCTGTACAGATTGTAAAGCCCTCTGAGACAAATGTATTTTGTGATTTTGGGCTATATAAATACAATTTGATTTTATATTTTTATATATATATATATATATAGGAGGATATATTACAGGAGGTGAACTGGCACCTCTCCAGCTACCAGCCCACCTTCCATATTTTGGTCCATGTGGGACTTGAACCGCCACCCTCCGGTTTTTCAAGCCAAGTCCCTATGGACTGAGCTACTGCCGCCCAAAACTTGTTTGTGTTTTCTTTAGTTTTTTTCTGCCTTAAAGACGTTTAGATGTAAACATAGCAGTTTGATCTTTGACGTACAACCAGCTGAAAACTGGAATCTTTTTTTTTTGTATGTATTGTTATAAACAGCTGTTTTGGAGCTGACTTTAACTTTTGACAACCAACATTGTACTTGTTTATGTGATTGAATCCTCTATTCATCCTTCAACAACATCATCAGTTTAAACGATCCTCTGCATTGAGTAACATGTAGGCATGAGTTTCCACTCTCTAATTTTGAATGGTTGCTAATCACTCTCAAAGCTTTTATCTTCTCCTTTAGCATTAGGCTAATAATGCTGGAAGGTTCCTGAAACACATTTAGGACAAAAACAAAAATCATTATTTAACGGTAGCAGACATGAAAAAGTCAAGAGACACTAGAGATTACACAAAGCTGCAGTACCTGTCAACTAAGTTTTGTCCTCCTGCAGGTCCAGAAGTTACAGTGCATGTGTCCTGTGACCTTAAGAGGAGTCTTCCAGCTGGACGAGAGGAGGAGAGATGCTGTCATTGCACTGGGCATCTTTCTAGTAGAGTCAAACCTGCAGGTAAACCTCACTGCTTTATGGTACTCTCTCACTGACTGTGAATTTACAGGATGTTGATATAGCAGTTATGTATATCATATTTCTGTTGCAGCACAAAGATTTTATCGTCCCCTACCTTCTCGGATTGCTTAAAGGGCTTCCTAAAGTTCAGTGGATTGAAGAAAGTTCAGGGCGCAAAGGGCGAGGTCATATATCATATAATATTCATTCATGTACTTGCCTGCTGCTCTGCGTGCTTCATTTATGGATGCCACTGTATTTATGCCTCTTAATGTTTGGTGAACTTTCCGTCCTACAGAGACTCTTCCTGTTGCAGAGAACTTCAGCTTTAGTCTGGTCACTCTTCTCTCAGACGTTGCCCAAAGGGATGAGACTTTACGAGGGCAGGTGCGTGTCTTTCTGTTTGGACCTATGTTTGATAACTTTAAAGACATTTAGAGACATATTATGTTTTGTTTTTTTTGTTTTTATATGTTTTGTTATGTATGTATGAATGCTCCCCACATGTCAAAAGCTTCAATCAGCTCTGAATGCTTTGTTTGCGAAGTTGCCTCCACTTTCTCCTCAAATAGCATATAAAGAAGAATATACATACAGAGCTGGAGATAATGCATGATTTAAATATTATCTTGCTGAAAGTGGTTGAGTTGTGATGATGTAACATGTTTGTCAGATCCTGGAGGCGATCATGGACGTCATGCAGGTCCTGCAAGATATCTGCAAGAACCCAGAGGATCATGATAAAGGTACCGACATGACACACCTCATGCTTCCTCTGTATGTTCCTTAGCTGTTGTGGATATTAATATTTACATCTGCTCTGCTTTCTGCGTCTCTTTTCTCATACAGAATACCTGTGCAGGTACACAGTGCCCACCCTGTTAGGTGTGGCCAGAGCATTTGGCCGATACAGCAACACCGATGAGCCGTTACTGTCCAAGCTGTTCCCTCGACCGGTCGCTCCCGTGCTGCCCACGGGCGATGATAGCGATGCGGTGCGCCGGCGCTCTTTCAATGATTTCCGTTCTATCCTGCCAAGCTCTCTGCTCACAGTGTGTCAGGCAGACACTCTGAGACGTAAAGGCTCCTCCCTGTCCAGTGTGTCACAACAGGTATTTATAATGTGACAAAAACTAAGGAAGATAAAAACACAAGGTAAACCTTACCTGTAATATAATGTTACAGGTATACCTGTTTGTCCGTGTTTTTAGGCCAGTCCAGAGAGAGCAGGTTTGATCCCCAGCTCACCTGCTGATTCCTCTGCACAGTATTTTGAAGGTAAATACCTTTAACCACTCCTCCACCACTCCTATAAAATATTGTGGGACTCAAGATGGAGTTTATGTCAAAAAAATGGATAAAATGCAACCAGATTTAACATATGTTGTATTCAACACTTTCTTCTGCCTACATTACCCACTTTCACAGGTGAGTTGAGCAGTTGAGCATCTTATCAGGAAACATACGTGACCTTTTGAGGAACATGCTTTGAACTAATCTGCTGTCTTTGGTCAGGCTCGTACCTCCCTGATGGCAGTGCGGTGGACCCGGATTACTACTTCTCTACCATCAGCTCCAGCTTCTCTGTCTCACCTCTTTTCACGGGAAGCAGCTCCGGAGAGTTTCACGTCTCTCTCGACATGCTCAGACAGCTCCTCCAAATGGTCAGCATCATCAACAGCAGCAGAACGTGGAAGTATAGAGCACATACATGCACTTGATGTGATGTAGAAAACATTAATTCACTTGTTTCTCCTGAATAGGTTGAACAACTTGTGTCTGAATCATTTTTAAAATCACTGGATGAGACCTTAGCAGAACTGCTAGAGGTATGACTCTTAAATAAACACACACACATGAACTTTTTCTTTTTTTCCACCACTGGTTCATTGATATGTTTCTGTTGCCAGTTGAATCCTGTTCTTCATCTGTACTACAAAACCTTCAGTGATCCTCTGTATGTAGCCATATTTAAGATGCTAAGAGACACTCTGTACAATTTGAAAGGTAAGAGATCCTCCGTTCCTTTCTTTCTTCAATTTATTCAGCAATTAAGCCTCCAATTTATCTTCCTAAATATAACTAAAACAGTACAGATGTATTCTCTGTGCTCACCAGACCTTCAGACAGATTACGTGAAGGAGGTTCACGACTTTGTGCTGGAGCAGTTCAGCAGCAGCCAGTCGGAGCTGCAGAGGATCTTGCATGACGTGGAGTACCTCCAGAGTGAACTGAGCCCGCTCAAACTGCGCTGTCAGGCCAACGCTGCCTGCGTGGACCTCATGGTGTGGGCTGTCACAGAGGAGCAGGGTGAGACTTCTTTTAGATGAGAGGTTGTCTCAGATTTCATTATCAAGTAGTCTGCAGCACATAAAGAAAAATGGAAATCAAAAAAATGGTTATCAAATACTTTACATACCAAAATGCACATTAAACAAAAACTCTTGAATAAGACTGAAAAGGTGTCATTTTTAATTCATCCTGAAGTTTGTTCCATTTACATTTGCCTTTAATCGTATTTAAACTTGAATGTGAAATGGTGATGCCCTCCAGTCTGGCCAGTTGGGGAGGGATTTGAGCTCCCATGCAGGAAATATATTGTTTGTTAAATTCTCCTTTTATAACTGCACTACAAAGATTGTGAGCGAGGTTTCTGTCCCTGCTGCTTTTGGCCGCACTATGAAAGTATATTTCTAACTTTATTTCTTCACCAGGAGCTGAGAACCTTTGCACCAAACTATCAGAGAAGCTTCAGTCCAAGACGTCCAGTAAAGTTATCATCGCTCACATGCCCCTCCTCATCTGCTGCTTACAGGTAGCGGTTTTTAAAAATAATCTTGGTGCCCCTACTCTTCTTCTCATCCTCTCTAATGCCTTTCATTTAGATTTCATTGAACTGTTTTGCTGAGAAAATGTACATTAAGCTTTATTTATTCAGGAGCTTTCAGTGAAGTCAATCATATCAATACATATCACATTGAGTTTCTGAGCTGTTTGTGTGAAGAAACCTTTGAAGCCAACCTTCCTGGACATTAACTCTGAGTCTGTGTCCTCAGGGCTTGGGTCGCCTGTGTGAGCGCTTCCCTGTGGTGGCCCACTCTGTCACCATGTCACTCAGAGACTTCCTGGTGGTGCCCTCTCCTGTCTTGGTGAAGCTGTACAAATACCACACGCAGTACACTTCAGGTAACAGCACAAAGCTCCAGCCACTCAGCAGCAGTGTATTTTCCATTTCAATGCTTTGCTATCAAATCCTAAAGCTCTGCACTTCTTTGTGTTTCCAAGGGGGTGGTGAGATAAAGATCCATGTGACCAACGAACACTCGCAGGCGACCCTCAGCACTCAGAGCAAGAAGTCACAGCCCTCCATGTACGAACAGCTGCGAGACATCTCCATAGATAACATCTGCAGGTGAATTCATCCACACACAATCCTGTACAGCTTGTCCACACACACACACACACACACACACACATACACACATTTCTTCAGCCCACAGTGTGTGTGTGTGTGTGTGTGTGCGTGCGTGCGTGCGCAGGCTGCAGTCATTGATGGAGCTGCTCCGTCACTGGTATATAATATTATTACACCCTCACCCCCTCAAAATGGAAAACCCACGAAGCAATTCCTCTGATGCAGCTTTTAAGTTGTTGAATGAAGCCACTTTAATAGTTGCGCAGTTGCACTTTAACAGTGTGCAGGAGGAATTCATATTTTAGTGGACGTGGCTTTAATTTCTCTTTCTGTGCTCAGGTGTCTGAAAGCAGGATTAACTATGGACAACGTCATTGTAGAAGCTTTTCTTGCCAGTCTATCCAACCGTCTCTACATCTATCAAGAAAATGATAAGTAAGTCAAACACATGAAGTAAACTCTTACGTTTTTAAAAAGAGCATGAACACGTGTTCCTTTCTGTTCCTCAGGGATGCCCACTTGATCCCAGACCACACCATCAGGGCGTTGGGTCACATTGCTGTGGCCTTACGGGACACTCCCAGAGTCATGGAGCCCATCCTGCAGATCCTACAGCAGAAGTTCTGCCAGCCTCCCTCCCAGCTGGATGTCCTCATCATAGATCAGCTCGGCTGCATGGTCATCACAGGCAATGCAAGTATTTATTTCTCTGCTCATCATCTGTCATCACTAATTCTGGAACAAAACTTAAATTAAATTTTTCTTTCGCTTCAGCAATACATCTACCAGGAAGTGTGGAATTTGTTCCAGCAGATCAGCGTAAAGGCCAGCTCCATGGTCTACTCTACCAAAGACTACAAGGATCATGGATACAGGTGACCACCAGTTTTGAAAGTGCTGAACGATGTGATTTTTGTCATGAGCCACGTAGTTAAACTAGTGTTCCCTCCTCTGTGTGTAGACACTGTTCATTGGCTGTGATAAACGCTCTGGGCAATATAGCAGCGAATCTTCAGGCTGAGCACATGGTCGACGAGCTGCTGGTCAACCTGCTTGAGCTTTTTGTTCAGCTGGGTTTAGAGGGAAAGAGAGCCAGCGAGAGGGCCTCTGACAAAGGCCCCACTCTGAAGGTATGTCACACACACACACACATACACACACACACACACACATACAGTATACACAAAACCTGTGACTTCCAGGTCAATCAAATACATGCAAGCACACATTCAAGTCACAGTGTCTCACACAGTAGCTGGTACATTTACTTCTCCAAGCTTTGAGATGGAGGATGTGCTAAATTCGCAGAGTTAAGCAGAAAGAAATATGTAATTTAAAGGTGCCCTGTTGTTAGTATCATTGAGGATTTTAAATCCTGCATTGTTGACATCCATGTTTACTACCAGACTTCTTCTTTCCTGCCTTTGGTGGCTTTACAATCATCCCCCACTGCATCACTTTGTTTCTCAAAAACACTTTTTGACCAGATGGTTTCGGGAACTATGAACCCAAAGAACCATAAAGACTCTATAAGTTTGACCTGTGACTGATTACGTAACGATGACGTCTGAAAGCGGTTTAACAACAGTCAAGCTGCTGTTCTGAGATGAAACAATTAGCATATTAAGTTTTATTTTTTTATTATTTAACTTAACCAGTCGTGAAGCCGACAACATTATCTCAATATTATTTGTTTGTTGTCTCTCCAGGCATCAAGCAGTGCTGGAAATCTCGGTGTACTAATTCCAGTTATTGCAGTGGTAAGTGATGTGATAATATGTAAATATTTTTAATGTCAGATTTCATCACAGTGGTGTCTTTACCTCCTTTAACAGTCGTTTTAAGTCAGTTAACACTAATACTTTGTGTCTAAACTGTTGCACACAATGGTCAGTTTGGTTTTAAATCTTCAGCATGTCTCACATGGTGATTTTCAGCAACTAGATCATTTACTAACTACAGAGATTTATTCTTTCTTGTCTCCTGTTTCTGCCATTAGCTGACTAAGAGGTTGCCACCAATCAAGGAAGCAAAGCCACGTCTGCAGAAGCTCTTCAGGGACTTCTGGCTCTACTCTGTTGTCATGGGATTCGCTGTGGAAGGTTCAGGTAGAGAGTTTGCTCAGTGAATTATTCAAATTTAACGTGTGTCACACCTGTGGTCATACGTCATGATTGGTTTCTGTTCTGTTAAACTCTTCAGGTCTGTGGCCTGAAGAGTGGCACGAAGGAGTTTGTGAGATTGCGACCAAATCGCCGCTGCTCACGTTTCCCAGCGGAGAACCTTTACGCTCAGAGCTGCAGTACAACTCTGCGCTGAAGAATGACACCGTCACTGCGGTAGTTACACTCCCATGTGCACACACACACACACACACACACACACATCTTCTCCAACACTAGCTTATGGTTGTCTGTTGAATTTCAGGCAGAGCTGAATGATCTGCGTAGTACCATCATCAACCTGCTAGACCCTCCGCCTGAAGTGGCTGCTCTCATCAATAAATTGGACTTTGCCATGTCCACATATTTGCTGTCTGTTTACAGATTAGAATACATGAGGTATGCAAATGTGATGTCTACATACTGTTATGTCTATTATATAATATTATGTTGGATATAATATGTCGTTTTCTCAACGTCTGTTAGGATGCTGCGTTCGCTGGACTTGGATCGGTTTCAGGTCATGTTTCGATACTTTGAAGACAGAGCAATACAGAAGGATAAATCTGGTATACTGAATACAAAAGACATAAAACTTTATAAAAAAAAATGCTGTTACTGGCTTATTATATGCATCAATACTTAATATATTCTTTGCAGGCATGATGCAGTGTGTGATTGCTGTTAGTGACAAGGTTTTTGAGGTCTTCCTGCAAATGATGGCTGAAAAAGTAAGAAGGAACTTCTATGCTGATGTTCACTTAGTGGCAGATATTTACCAAGAACGTACAGCCCCTATTTAGGCCTATTTAGGCCTATTTAGGCCTTTTTTATTAAAATAAAATGTAATATTTCAGGCAAAAACGAAAGCCCACGAGGAGGAGCTTGAACGCCACGCTCAGTTCCTCTTGGTCAACTTCAACCACATCCACAAGAGGATCCGCAGAGTTGCTGACAAATATTTGTCTGGCCTGGCTGAAACGTGAGAGTGCATTGATAATGCTCGCTGCTTTACTTTTAAGATGCAGATTGGTACCGGCAGTGTCAACAGCGTTATCTCTCTCCTCAGTTTCCCTCACTTGCTGTGGAGTGGCCGTGTGCTGAAGACGATGTTGGACATCCTGCAGACGCTCTCGCTCTCGCTCAGTGCAGTAAGTGATGATCATTGGTGTAGCATCTGTTCTTTGAGGCTGTCTTTATACTAATAATGCTGTGTTGCAGGATATTCATAAAGACCAACCTTATTACGACATCCCAGACACGCCGTACAGAATCACTGTCCCAGACACGCATGAAGCCAGAGAAGTATTGTTATCTTATTCAGCTTTTACTCTACGTGTAAGTTATCTTACATGATGAACAACTTGCTTTAAAACATGACACATGTGTATCTGTGATTGTAGAGCATAGTGAAGGATTTTGCTGCTCGCTGTGGGGAGATCCTTAAGGAGGCGATGAAATGGGCTCCATCTGTGACCAAATCCCACTTACAGGTAACGTACTTTATTTTTAAAATGTCTAGAGGACACATAATGATAGATAAGGTTTGCAATGTGGCCTTGAACATGGTTTTAACCAGTGTACTGCGTGTTGTGTTTTTCAGGAGTATCTGAACAAGTATCAGAACTGGGTGTCAGGTCTGTCCCAGCACACGGGCCTGGCCATGGCCACAGAAAGCATCCTGCACTTTGCCGGTTACAACAGACAGAGCACCACACTGGGGGTGAGTGAAGACGAAGACGAGGGTTATTTTAACTTGATATCCAGATCAGATAGATTCAGAAGTCTGGAAACGGGCTGAAATCATTGGTAATGAGTTTAATCTACTGCCTTTAACAATGTGATTAGAAATTGTCTGCTCAGTTTACAGTGTCCAGCGTTGAGTGTTATATACAGCATTTATAGTAAACTCTGCCAAATATATACATTATAGGAATAAAGGACGGAGTAAAGTCCAAGTTTTAGACATTTATCATTATCGAATACAATCTGTAGTGCTTTTTAGTGGTTTATCTCCTCACTTTCTTTCACCTTTAGTCCACTCAGCTGACTGAGCGGCCTGCCTGTGTGAAGAAGGACTACTCTAACTTCATGGCTTCCCTCAACCTCAGGAACAGATATGCTGGAGAGGTAAAACCACCTGATTGTATCTGTTATTATTTTCTGTCGCTCTCTGTCATCATCTACGCATTCACAATTTAGTTGTTTTTCTGTTTCTGTTGTCAGACAACAACTGTGGTTCTGTAAACCCAAAATAACCAAATCCTCATTTTATGAATCTGCTATTGTTTTGACAAAGTAAATATAAATCCAGATTACGTCTGATCTGAAAATGTTGTGTATGACTTTAAAACACAAACCATGGTAAGCCAACTAAAAACTAAACTCATCATACTTTTCCTCCGGCTCATATCTCTTCTTCTTAGGTATCAGGGATGATCCACTTCGTCCAGGCAGTACGTGGACAGTCCGATCTGAGCCGACTGATGATCAAGCAGATGGGAGATGCTTTGGACTCTGCACAGCCTGAGGCCTTCACCGAGGCCATGTTTAAAATGGCTGCCCTGCTCATCAGCACCAAAGGTTTGCAGTTTGCTTTGTGGATGCCAGATCTACGGCTCTGTGTCTACCATAGTGTGCTTTGAATTTGTTGTCTGACTGCTCTCGACTGGTCTCTAGACTGCGACCCTCAACTCCTGCACCACCTTTGCTGGTCTCCTCTCAAGATGTTCACCGAACACGGCATGGAAACTACCATCGCCTGCTGGGAGTGGCTGCTGGCAGCACGTACAGGAGTGGAAGTACCGGTACGAACATCTGTTGTCTCTTTCCTTGTCTCTCTGTGATTTTCTTCAGACTATCAATCACTTCTGTGTCTCTCTAGTTCATGCGAGAGATGGCAGGAGCGTGGCAGATGACCGTGGAGCTAAAGATGGGCTTGTTCTCAGACGCTCAGGTGGAGGCTGATCCTCTGGCTGCATCTGAGGAAAGTCAGCCTGTCCCCTGCCCTCCAGATGTAACCCCTCACCATATATGGATTGAGGTCAGAAAGAAAAAAGACGTTTAACCTGTGTTGTTATTACATGTTCTAATCAATCTTCTCCTCCCTCGACTTGTGTCATTGTTTTCTCTTTATGTCTCTTTCCTTATAGTTTCTAGTCCAGAGGTTTGAGATCGCCAAGTATTCCAGCGCAGATCAAGTGGAGATCTTTGGCAGTTTGCTACAACGCTCGCTGTCTCTCAACGTCGGTGGGGCAAAGAGTAGCCTCAACCGCCACGTAGCTGCCATTGGACCTCGCTTCAGGTGCATACAACACACACGCAAAGCCTAAAAACATTTTATATCAGCTTGTGATTTTATGTTTCTCTGTGCTTCAGGTTGCTGACTCTGGGTCTGTCTCTGCTCCACTCCGACGTTGTCACCAATTCAACAGTAAGAAATGTGCTCAGAGAGAAGATCTATTCTACAGCCTTTGATTACTTCAGGTAGCTACACACACACCGTACTGTACACACACGTTCAAATCTAGAACAGCAAGAAACTGTTATTTTCATCAGACTGATTAACTTTTCTGCTTTTTTTATTTTTCAATTCATTAGTTAATAAAATGCAGCGAGACTGAATTCACACTGATAAGAGAAGAACATGTCATTCGTAACATTTTAATTAACTTTAGCTTTTATTGTTATTGTTTTTGTATGTTTGGTGAGATATATTCATCAGTTTGTATTTTCTGAATCGCACCAGCAGTCTTCTCCTTCCTTCCTTTTTATTAGCAAACATTATTAAAATAATTTCCACTTTATTTCAAATCTCTTCAATATATATACATATGTATATATTTTACTGAATCAAAAAGGATATCTGAATTTGACACATAATACATAATAATTCATTACTGACTAACACAACCATTGATAAAGTGTGTCTCTTTCGTCTCCAGTGTGTCTCCAAAGTTTCCCACCCAGGGTGACAAGCGTCTCCGGGAGGACATCAGTATCATTATCCGTTTCTACGCCAGCATCCTGTCCGACAAGAAGTACCTGGCCGCGTGTCACTTGATCCCACCTGGTGAGCTTGGTACTACACCGGCCCCGAGCACGCTCTCTGCCGGGATATTTGGATCGCTTATCGTGTCCAGCACTTCTCCAATATCGATCTTAAGTAAGCTTAAAGCAGTGGAACTCAGACTGCACTGCAGCAGGGGCATGCTGACGCGCGTCAAAGTTTGTGCTTTTTTTATCCTCACTACACTGCTGATAGATTCTGGTTTCTATTTATTAAGTGAACCTAGAAACAATTTCATAGCTTTTAATTTTTCACTCAATTTTCTTGTCTTGCTTACTTTCTCTGCATATTCTCTTCCTCTTTCTGTTCTGTTATATACTCCTAATACTATTAAAACTCAATCTGTTCTACCATTTTATGTTTAGCAGCTGTGAGGAAAAGCACAAATTTGTCAGCTGCGTTAAGATGCATGATTATTTATAATGTCAACCCCCCGTCAGCCCTTCCCCTGGCTGATGTTCTCTCGTCCACCCCAGAAAATCCTCTCCTCTTCATTCTAGATGACGCAGAGAACAGACATGGTCTCATTCTCATAAACATCGAACTGCTTCAGGTAGACGAGTCCTCTAACCACAGATCCTGGATCAGTTTAATTTACCTCCAGCCCCCCACATTAATGAGATAAAATAATATCAGACCCAGTATCAGTGGTTCAAGGCAACTTCTCCCTTCTTCCAAATGCATGATCATCAGACATCAGAGGACTAACTGATACAGCTCATCTCGCTCTTCAGAAACTCCCCCATCATCATCATCATATTGCTGATGTTTTTCACTGTTTAGAGGTTGTAATATTGACTGAGGTTGATGCTTAAAAAGCTTGGGCACATCTTAATTTCTATCTTGTTAAAAAATGCCTCTTTTTGGTTCAATTGGATGATAAAGAGCAAAGTCACAGGCTATGAGTGGTGATCGTGTCTCAGCCATCCTAAATGTATTTGTGTGCATTCAGATAACCAGGACCCATCCTTGAACAGTCTGTCAGTAATGAACGCTGCCGACCTCAGGAGCAACATGGACTCCAGCTCCCGCTCCCAGCAGAGCAGCCAGGGGTGGATCAACACATACCCGCTGTCCAGTGGCATGTCCACCGCATCCAAGAAATCAGGTAGCGCTCAAATCCAGAGAAAATAGGCCAAATTCAAACTCCCGTACGGACCACATATTTCTATATCAACAATGAATCAAGTGACGTGTACGTGAAAGACGTTGCTGTTGGAAACTTTACAGATCTTTTTAGGATCTTTAAGCTCATTGTTTTGGTTTTTTTCTGCTTGGCACCAAATGACAGTGAAGCATTTAGCAGCCACACGTTTCCCTCAGGAGTTGGTAGAGAGCAGAAACACTTACAGAGTGAATATTGGACACAAACACGACTCCACATGATGATGATGATGCTGCTGGATGTGGAAGTAAACAACTGTTTACTAACAGGTTCAACACATCAAAGCATTAATATTTGTTGTTGATAAGTCAATAATATGTTACAGCTTGCTTCCTCTTTTTCAGTCCAACATTACGTGCCCAGTGAAACAATGAACCTTAACTTTACCCTCAAACAGAAACCCACTTAGCAGAAACAAATGTTCTGTTTAAAACTCTACAGATACATCAGTAAATTACCAAAGAGACAGATGGTCTCTTCCTCACATCTCTGAAAAGGGCAAATTGTGAAGTAGGCGTTATTTTGATAAATTACCATCAAATGTTCCCACTTCTCCTCACTTTCTCTTCCAAGGCACGTCCAAGAAGAGCAACAGAGGAACTCAGCTGCACAAATACTACATGAAACACAGGACTCTCCTGTTGGCTTTACTGGTCAGTGCAGAGAAAAGGATTTCTGTTTTCTGCTCTTGACGCCCCTTATGATGCCTGCTTGTTATCACCCCTTCTTCATGCTCTCTTTCTCTCCTCAGGCCAGCGAGATCGAACGGTTGACCACATGGTACAACCCCCTGTCCACTCAGGAACTGGTCATCGCCACAGAGCAGTCAGTGGAGACCAGCATCGCCAACTGGAGGTCCAAATACATCAGTCTGACTGAGAAGCAGTGGAAAGACAACGTCAACCTGGCCTGGAGTATCGCACCATACTTGGCTATGCAGTTACCAACCAGGTCATCACTCTGTCTGTGTGTTTAATGAACGTGACAGGCTCTTAAAACAGGGCACGTCTTAAAGTCTTAAAAAACACTGAAAGGCATCAGAAGGTTTAAAAATTAAATTAAATTATTCTCATTTGTCTTGCCTGTCGTAGGCACTGATGTTAGTTAATTGTAGGAATTGTTGTTATGGATATACAAACATATAATATCAATTTGTAAGAAGGGGAAGTTGTAATAGTTGAAGTTTATATACTGGTTGTAATTGGCAGGTTTAAGAATGACGCCATCGTTGCTGAAGTGACCAGACTTGTGAGACTGGACCCCGGAGCTGTCAGTGATGTACCTGAAGCCGTGAAGGTGAAATCACTTTAGCTAATCAACTGACTCTTGTGTGTGAATAAATGTTAACATATTGACTTATTTCACTCTGCTAGTTCCTGGTGACATGGCACACGATTGATGCGGATTCTCCTGAATTAAGTCACATCTTGTGTTGGGCTCCAGCCGACCCGCCCACCGGTCTGTCTTATTTTAGCAGCATGTATCCTCCTCATCCTCTGACGGCTCAGTACGGGGTTAAAGTGCTCCGCTCCTTTCCCCCGGTAATAAAACACACACGGATGGATCTGTTTGTGCTTCCTGTTGTGCTGCAACATGAAGCACATTATAAAGATATTTGTTTGTTTTTCTCTTCTCAGGATGCCATTTTGTTTTACATTCCTCAAATAGTACAAGCTCTCCGTTATGATAAGGTACATTCATCATACTGTATTCACTTATTTTGATTTCATTTTAGTTAAAGTTATTTAGTTGACATTTACAACTGTATATAACAAGTCTGATTTTGAAACTCACAGTATTTCAAAACAAACATATATATATATATATATATATGACTCTGGTAATGAAATGTTTAGACTAAATGATTAATAAGTAAACCAGAAAATCAAACTCTGCTGGTTTTATGGACATTTTAACAATAGTAAATTAAAGAAGCAGTGATATTGATTATATATTGATATTGTCCCGTCAGATGGGTTATGTGAGAGAGTACATCCTGTGGGCGGCCCAGAAGTCTCAGCTTCTTGCCCACCAGTTCATCTGGAACATGAAGACCAACATCTACCTGGATGAGGAAGGACACCAGAAGGACCGTAAGATGAACTCTATCAGCACCTGTAGTTACATTCCCCTGCCTTGTGGGAGAACCCTTATTACACCTGATTCTGTCTAATTAAGTTAATGACATTTATTAATCTGTCTGTGTAGCTGACATCGGGGAGCTTTTGGAGCAGATGGTTGAGGAGATCACAGGATCTCTGTCAGGTCCGGCCAAAGACTTCTACCAGAGGGAGTTTGACTTCTTCAACAAGATCACCAACGTGTCGGCCATCATCAAGTAAGTTCACCAGTCAGTCATATGCCGGCTGTGAGGAACAAGGAGAGGGTTCAGTGTGACATAAACACTCAGATGTATTTTTATGTTTCAGGCCAGTTCCAAAGGGGGATGAGAGAAAAAGGGCGTGTCTAAAGGCTCTGTCGGATATCAGAGTCCAGCCAGGTAACAATCAGTTAGTTTCATGGAGGCTGGTATGTATCGACACACCAACCAAAATCAATTTCACTCACGTCAGAAATCAGGGTTGAAGCTTGCATTCAAAGCTACGTTTGCCAAGTGACCTTTATTGAGTGACATTTCAGCTTCAAACATGTACAGGTGCATCTGAGAAGTTGATATTTGGAATAAATAAGGAGAAACAGAAGTGAAATCCTGCTACTATAGTTTGTTTACGTAGCCTGCAGAGCCGGAGGTCTCATCAGGAGGCGGGCCTTAAAGAGACAGACAGAGGCTGAACTGAGGGGCTGCAGAAAGGACCAGGATAAGATCAATAAGGAGGTTTTAACTGGAAACCATGCAGAGATACTCCAGTAGAGCCAGAAGATGGATGGATGGATGGATGGATGGATGGATACTTTATTAATCCCAAAAACTGTGTAGACCCCATGTGACTCTAACAACTGTCGAGTGTAGCAGCAGCATAACACAAATACAACACAATGAAATAAACAGAACAACCAACAATTAAGATAATAATTAATAATTCAATACGAATAAGATAATTCAATAAGAATAAGAAATTAAGATAATAATAAGTAAAATAAAATATAATAATATATGACCAGATTTTAGCTATTGTTGTACACGCTGATGGCCCGTGGCAGGAAAGACTTCCTGTATCTTTCCCTACGACAGCGGAGCTGAGCAGCCTGTGGGAGAAAGGGCTCCGCTGTACATCTCTGGAAAAAATGAAGAGACCACTTTTCTGGAAGTGTTATAATACAGCAAAGTTCAAATATGTGGATATTTGGCTTGATATAAAAATAAAAAGTGCAACGTTTCTGTTTTCTTTTTTGTAGGCTGTTACCTACCAAGTAATCCTGAAGCCATAGTTCTAGACATCGACTACAAGTCTGGAACGCCCATGCAGAGGTACCAACAAGTTTTTATTCATCCTTGTCCTTGTCTCTCCTCCTCTCCTTGTTTGTCTCATGTATTCTCTTGTCTTCACAGCGCCGCTAAGGCTCCCTATCTGGCCAAGTTCAAGGTGAAGCGCTGCGGGGTGAGCGAGCTGGAGAGGGAGGGTCTCCGCTGCCTGTCAGAATCCCTGGAAGACGGCGAGGAGAATCCAGACGGATCGCGCAGGGTTTGCTGGCAAGCTGCCATCTTCAAAGTGGGAGACGACTGCCGACAGGTCTGCGTTTTCTCCAGTTACTGAGCTGAAGGTTACTGGGACGTGTCAGGGGAAGAAACTAACTGTAGACTCTGTCTCCTCTCCAGGATATGCTCGCCCTGCAGATCATCGGGCTTTTTAAGAATATCTTCCAGCTGGTGGGCCTGGATCTGTTTGTTTTCCCCTACAGAGTGGTGGCCACTGCACCAGGGGTAAGAGTTCACGTCCCATTACTGCCTCCAAATCCAGTTTTCCTTTATTTCTGTCATCCAGGTAGATTTGTTTTCTCGTACCCTGAATCTAATTTTTGTAGATTTGGGCATCATGTCTTGCTCAACAGTTTGACTGTTGAGGTATAGAAACATGCAGTCAGTGTGCAACACACATACATATTTCTTGTGCAAGTTTAATTTAGAAAATGTAAAATGTTTCAAGTCCAAATCAGGCACATGGGTATCAAAGCAGGGAAGCGAGATATAGGAACATGGCACAACACAGTCTGAACATCATGTAAAACATAAACATTGTAAAACGGTACAGTAGGTTAAAACTGATTCAGAGAGTCGCTCTGCAATACAGCAGCTGTAATATAGTAATGTCTATATATACATTTATTTTCATTTCCATAAAACAATTGTACAATATGTGTGTGTTGATTGTTCTGTACATGTGACATCATTGCACGTCTGTCCGTCCTGGGAGAGGGATCCCTCCTCTGTGGCTCTGTGACCTTCAATTTGAGTTTTTCCTCACTAATCGAGGGTCTAAGGACAGAGGGTGTCACTCCCTGTACAGATTGTAAAGCCCTCTGAGACACATGTAGTTTGTGACTTTGGGCTATATAAATAAAATCTGATTTGATTTGAAAACATGTTGAAGCCCATCTGATTAAATGTGTGGTAGGTCATTTAAATAACTGAAAGCATCGATGGCCAAAACCTTTTCTTCATAACCAGGTGTTTGTTAACTTTATTTCCTCAGTGCGGCGTCATCGAGTGCATCCCAGACTGTAAATCCCGGGACCAACTCGGCAGACAGACAGACTTTGGGATGTACGATTACTTCCGTAACCAGTATGGCGATGAATCCACCCTCGCCTTCCAGAAGGTACAGAGCTTTAACCGTCTATCTGCAGCACGGGCCTGATTAATTATCTCTATCACTGTTTGGTGTTTTCATTAAAAACAAGCACCGACTGTGCACTACCTGTCCAGCACTACATGGCAGACAGGAAGTGGAAAATTTAGCTTAATGAGAGTAAATATTGGACTTTTGCAGTTGTCATCTTGCCTTAAACATGGCGTTTTATGCCGTCCACTTTTTAATGCAGGTTTCAATCTCAAGAGAAACGTCTCGGCGTCGTAAATGTCCATTTTTCCTTCCACAGGCTCGCTATAACTTCATCCGCAGCATGGCCGCCTACAGCCTGCTGCTGTTCCTGCTGCAGATCAAAGACAGACACAACGGCAACATCATGCTGGACAGCAAGGGCCACCTCATCCACATAGGTACATACATGTGTATGATACAGTACTGTATGTACACATGGACTAAATGTGACGTCCTCACTTTAGAGTTGTTTGTCTCCACCTTGTTTCCTTCAGACTTTGGCTTCATGTTTGAGAGCTCTCCTGGTGGTAACCTGGGCTGGGAGCCAGACATCAAGCTGACAGATGAGATGGTGATGATTATGGGAGGCAAGATGGAGGCGACACCATTCAAATGGTTCATGGAGATGTGTGTCAGAGGATATCTGGCTGTACGGTGAGAACACCAAAAATAACCAACTCATAGCTCCTCGAGATTACTTCACCGTCTTTCTCTGATTTCTCAGATTTCTATTTCCCTCTTCTTCTCTTGTCTCGTCATACAGACCCTACATGGATGCAGTGGTCTCTTTAGTGACCCTCATGCTGGACACTGGACTACCCTGCTTCAGAGGACAAACCATTAAACTCCTCAAGTAAGTTATGATAAATATGATGTGTATAAATACTTGTGTTTAAATACTGATTTATGCCTGTGAATATTCTCATTCATCCAGGTCATAGTTATCTCAAGGAGGTTAAATCGATCGCAACTGGACTTGGTTATTTCTCTTTGAAGACGTTTCACCTCTCATCCAAGAGGCTTCATCAGTTCATGCTAGCTTGACTAGGCTGGGACTAGTCCAACTAGCTGGTGTAGCAACCCAGGTATTTAACCTCTGTGGAGGCAGTCACATGACCAGTGATGTCATTGGCTCATTAACACTCCATGTGCCCAACGACAGTCGTTTAGTGACAGTCGTTGGGGGTGGTGAAAGTTAGTTTCGACTTCGTTAGCGCATACCCCAATGTGGAGGCTCCTGTCTTTTTCTATATGGACATCACAGTCTAAGAAGGGCAAACTGTTGTCCTTAACATCTTCTCTGATGAACTTGATGTTTCTGTCCACTGAGTTGATGTGTTCAGTAAAGGCTTGAACACAAGCTTGGTGTTATCAGAACCCTGCAACACAGGGCTGATAATGTACCCACCAGCTCACAGGCACAAGGGGAAGAACATGAGCACCTGAGGGATGCCCCTCAAAACTTGTGGTTATCCCAATTGGGCCTTTGTGAAAACTGCAGCTGGCTCCAGAAAAAACACTATCAATGGGGGTTGAGAAAGAAAAACAAGACAAAAGAAAACAACATAGTCATTCCATATGTATCTGGGGTATCAGAGAAACTCAGGAGGATCTTTAACAAGCACCGTATCCCTGTGTATTTCAAACCCAGCAACACACTCAGACAGAGACTGGTTCACCCCAAAGACAGAACACCACACACTCAGAAAAACAATCTGGTGTATGCAGTACAGTGCAATGAGGAATGCAAAGACCTCTACATTGGGGAAACTAAGCAACCATTGCACAAGCGCATGTACCAACACAGGATGCCCAACTCCTCAGGCCTAGACTCTGCTGTCTACTTACACCTCAAGGAGAAAGCTCACTCCTTTGAGGACAACAATGTTTACATCCTGGACAGAGAAGATAGATGGTTTGAAAGAGGGGTAAAAGAGGTGAAATGTCTTCAAAGTCAAATAACCAAGTCCAGTTGCGTTCGATTTAATCTCCTTGAGATACTGATTTATGTTGTAAATATGAGGATTAAAGATGTGAAGTCGACTCGAGTAAAACACACATACGGTGTATTTTATTTATTCATGTGACTTTTTAAATATTTTACCTGAGAGAAAAGATGCATAGATGCAGATCTGTGTTGATAATTTCTGCTTTATTTGAGTTTTATTAACCTGAATCTGTCAACTCCTGTTTTTAAGATGAAAAATAAACCTAAATAAATAAATAACAGTTAATTAGCAGCTTCATGGAGCTTTGAGAAGAAGTAATACTGTGAAAATCTTCTGGATCAAATTACTGTTTCTGGTCTAACCAGCGACTAGCTCACACCAACATATTCGTGTTGTTTACATTGTGTTTTGCTGTTTACAAGTGGCCAAAAACATATATTGATACAGATTTAAACATTATTTTTTCTTTTATTCAGAGGACGGTTTAATCCTCAGATGAGTGAGAAAGAAGCGGCAGCGTTCATCATCAAAGTCATCCAAAGCTGTTTCCTCAGTAGCAGGTAAGAAAAACACTCACTGTTCCCTCCAATGTATGTTAGTGGTGAAGAATGATGAATGAAGAACTTCTGTTATATTATTTTATCATGACTACGCTCTGTTATTTTATAAAACTAGTCAGATGTTTGTTAAAACGTAGGAGCAACACATCTGCTGCAGACAGGAAATTAAAAGACAGAATCAGTCTGAGCTTGTCCTTGTTTTTCAACAGGAGTAAAACGTACGACATGCTGCAGTATTACCAGAACCAAATCCCTTACTAAGAATCTCCTGCTGGCAGACGTCTCTACACAAGCAATGCAAACTTTCATCTGTGTGGTTTTACTGGCTGGATGACGCACCTTGCATGAGTTTAATATCTTAATCAGCTCTGCTCCTTTTTTAGAGACAACGATGTGACACTTTGATCTCGGGTTTTATTCAGCATACGATTTTTGTAAAAGTGCATCAGATGTTTTAGAGTAAAGAACAATGTGTGAGGTATTTTCTTTCTGATGCTGTTATTTCTAGTTCCTCAGCAAACACTAACAGCACTAGAGGATGATGGCCACAGCCGTACTCGGTGTTTCCATCCTTGTTATCATTGTGTTACTATGCTGTCCATCACTTTTATGCACTTTATAAATCACAGTATTCATTGGCTGCACCTGCCTATGATCGCAATCTTAAACAGAGATTATACATAACAAATCAGAGATTAAAAACTACTGAGCAATACAGTTTCAGTATTTTTGATTTACTGTAGTAGAGCCAGTGTAGTCAGACAGATCAAAAATCATTGTAGGTATCAATCAGCACTAGTGTTTAGAGCTTTTAAAAGGTATTATAGGAAATCAAAGGTGTTTATGCTGTAGTATTTACTGTAGAATCACATTTCAGTGGAATTTGTAGATCTATATGTGAAAAAAACATATTTATCAGAACATTTTAAACCTTTAAACTGTGCTACTTTACCGCTTCATGTTCAAGTGTTTATATGGTCTTTCACTTCAGGAGGTCGACAGTCTGTAAGAGCTGCATTTAAGAATCTGGAATTGGATCAAACATTTTAGATATGTGATATAAAAATGTACCGAAAGACAACTAAACGACGGTATTGTGGGACAAATGTAAAAATGAGCAGCACCAGCGTCGCTCCTCATATGGGCCTCTCATGTATTACAGAGATGAGCATTTAACGAAAGGTTTCCAGACTCTTCTAGCTGTGTGGATGAAAAAACAGGCAAATATTAACAAAATTACATCTTTTTATTAACTTTGGTCCCATCAAGGACATGTGTTGTTTTTCTTTCTTAGATTAAATTTGCAACAGTTTGTAAATCTTTTTCATCCAGATGGGTAGAAGAGTCTTGGTCACTGGGCATGGGCTTTATATATAATATAATATAATATAATATACGATAATATAATATAATATAATATACGATAATATATAATATAATATACGATAATATAATATAATATACGATAATATACTATAATATAATATACGATAATATAATATAATATAATATACGATAATATAATATAATATAATATAATATAATATACGGTAATATAATATAATATAATATAATATACGGTAATATAATATACTATAATATAATATAATATACTATAATATAATATAATATAATATAATATACTATAATATAATGATGCATGTAACACATGAGAAGCTCTTCCTCCTTGTTTTTCACCGCTCCCTCCGATGATAATCAGGTTTTTAATCTTGCTGACATGTGCGTGTGGTGTTTTTTTAATGTTATAAGACATATCAGGAGCAAAATAAGCAGCCGTGGCACAAACCTGATGAACCAATCATGTAAAGCCTTTTTAACAAGGGAGTCATTTTGAATATCAGAATATCATCAGTATATTGAAACACACACTTCATTTGCAGGATTTATTAGTTGCAGAAATTGTTGGTACCAAACGGAGTCAGAACCCGAACAGCACACAGGTTAGCTGCCTGCTTCAGATAGAAACAGAGGTCCTGACCCTAACCCCTCCTGATGCTCTTCATGTGTTCGTTCCCTTTACAACATGTTCGGAAACATTCCTCTCTGTGCTGTTTGACTTCTATTGAACCTGTCAGGTTTGGTTTAGATGGATGATTTTACCTGAAAAGCCATTTCTCCTACCCTTGGTAGAAACACAGCTGTAGTAATACTTGAGAACAACAAAAGATGCGCCCCTAACCTTATGCAATATATTCATGTGTATTGATACTGTATTTGTATGTGTCGTGTTTAACCGATGAGAGGTTGCTCCTGTATAGTTCCTTCCATCCTGGTCCTCCTGTGACACGCGTTTTATGTTGTTAACTGCAGGTTGAACCTGATGTGTGTCAGTATATCATTTAATCACTGATGATCAGTTTAATGTATTTGATTTTGATTTTTACAGTTATTTTAAAATCACCTGTTACGTCCATCTGTTGGTTAATATGTAATATATACGTGTGTGTGTGTGTGTGTGTGTGTTTGTTTGGCAACATCATTGCTGTTATTCTAAAAGAAAAAATGTCTTCTTATTTGCAGATTAAACACTGTATCTGTACATTTCATCAGTGTCGGCTATATTTGAAAACCAACACATTATTCCTGCTTATACAGCACATTAGAGCTGTTTTAAGTATGACAAATATGAAGTCAGATGGGTCATTTAAAAATAAAAGCCTATTGGGTGTCAGTTATTATTTTGCCTTGCTCAAGGGCCCCTCGGCAGTGCCCAGGAGGTGAACTGGCACCTCTCCAGCTACCAGCCCATCTTCCATATTTTGGTCCATGTGGGACTTGAACCGCCACCCTCCGGTTTATTGGACTGAGCTACTGCCGCCCCCCAGTAAAATCTGAAGTGAACACAAATATACTTGAAGAAGGATGAAAATCTGATTTCTTAACGCTAACAATGGACTTGACGATATGATGTTGTCAAATAAGGATCAATCACTGCTGCTTTAATCAACCAAGCAAGACGCATCAAACACTGAAAATCCAGGAACACAAAGGTCAACGTGGCTGAACCTGAATCACAAAATCTAAACGAATGTGAACTATCACACATATGAAACGACCTCAATCTGTGTTTTCATATCTGATCAACTTCATTGATAACATGAGATGTAATACAGTTACATACAACCGGTTAAACAATACAACCAAAATAAAAGAAGAAACGATTTCCAGTGTTTTGAGCTTTTGAGCAAGTTTCATGAATATATTGATGAAAAAGAATAATCCAACACTTTGTCCTGTAATATAGACAATTTACAAACACGTGCCTCAAATATTGCTGATAAAATCTGTTTTCTATTGAACCAAACCTGAATTCAGCAACGAAGGTTTCTGGATTAAACATGTTTTTGTTGTTTTAGAGTAGAAACTGTCATATACTGAACAGATTGTAAAGACTTATATTTATACAACATTTATACAATATATAAATTCAACTAGACTTGACTGTGATATGTAACCGTAATCCAGGCTCATTTTTGGGATTAACTTTACCCGGTAGCTCACTGTTATTTTGACCCATGCACACAACAAACTCACACAACTTTGGCTGAAGATGATCACAAATGTATTGTGTTATATTTCATACGAAACAATGTGCATATGACGAGTCATCCATAATAACTATATGGAAGTTAGCCTATAACAAGCTTTACTTTGGGTAAATAAACCAACAGTAAAACAAATAACACTTAAGAAGCTTTCTGGGTGACATTAATTCACCCAAACTGGGTAAAATTTGACCCTTTTCATTATTTTCTGTCAAAAATGTGGAATATTTAATCACTATGAAGCTGGTACAAAGTTAGAATATTTCTACTGATAAGTACAAGAGAAGCATTCATTCTTTACTAAAGATATAGTAAAAGACTAATAATAATTGGATATGAAAGAATGTCATATAGATGCATGAAGACAGAAATGCCTCCTTGAGTCTCATTTATAAGCAAGCTGTTGGTTTTTAGGCGGACGCTCTTGTTTCTGTGTTGGATTGGATCTGTCGTCGTCGTTAGCAACGGGGAGCTACGTGCTGACAAGCACGAGGAAAGAAGAAGAAAGAAGAAGAAGGTTTTTATTGTTTCTTTTATATTTCAATGAAATAAATAAAAAAAGAGTCAAGTTGGCCTGTGGATGATTACTGCAACAGATATACGTTATTTAGATAGATAGATATACTTTATTAATCCCAAAAACTGGGATCACTGTGTGACATTTGTACTAAAAGAGAAGCATGTTCCACGTAGTACATGATGGTACTGATACTGCAGTACTTTAACTACATCAAGATCACTATACTTATGTACTGTTACTGCAGTACTTTAACTACATCAAGATCACTGTACTTATGTACTGTTACTGCAGTACTTTAACTACATCAAGATCACTATACTTATGTACTGTTACTGCAGTACTTTAACTACATCAAGATCACTATACTTATGTACCGTTACTGCAGTACTTTAACTACATCAAGATCACTTATGTACTGTTACTGCAGTACTTTAACTACATCAAGATCACAGTACTTATGTACTGTTACTGCAGTACTTTAACTACATCAAGATCACTATACTTATGTACTGTTACTGCAGTACTTTAACTACATCAAGATCACTAATGTACTGTTACTGCAGTACTTTAACTACATCAAGATCACAGTACTTATGTACTGTTACTGCAGTACTTTAACTACATCAAGATCACTATACTTATGTACTGTTACTGCAGTACTTTAACTACATCAAGATCACAGTACTTATGTACTGTTACTGCAGTACTTTAACTACATCAAGATCACTATACTTATGTACTGTTACTGCAGTACTTTAACTACATCAAGATCACAGTACTTATGTACTGTTACTGCAGTACTTTAACTACATCAAGATCACTGTACTTATGTACTGTTACTGCAGTACTTTAACTACATCAAGATCACTATACTTATGTACTGTTACTGCAGTACTTTAACTACATCAAGATCACAGTACTTATGTACTGTTACTGCAGTACTTTAACTACATCAAGATCACAGTATTTATGTACTGCTACTGCAGTACTTTAACTACACTAATACTTATGTACTTGTACTTGTGAATTTTCATGCAGGGCTTTTACTTAATGTAGTATTTTACATGTTGCAGTAGTACTTGTACTTCAGTGAAGGATCTGAATACTTCTTCAACCACTGACTGCATGTTTTATTACTGTTATCGATGAGTCAGTATCAGGACGTGGCTCAGGTGAGCACCTTGACGCTTTTTCACAGGTACACTTCCCCACTGCCTGCGTGACGTCACAGGGATGGGCAGGTCACGTGGTCGAGTCCGAGGGAAACCTGCGGTTTAACGTTACTGAAACGGGAGAAGGAAGAGAAACGAACAAGGTAGGAAGACTGTCTGTACATCCTTTAAACCAAGTATCGATTAGTGATTATTAGTCGAATATTGATTGAGAAGGTTTGTTGTTTGAAATGTGAACTTCTTTATGTAAACAAACAACGTTTCGCTTCTTTCTGCAGTTTCACCTCCGACAGCAGCTCGAAACAACAAGCAAAAACTACTGTCAGAGTACTAATGTAATCAATAATAATCAATGATAATCAATAATAATCAATGATACGTTCACATAACAACACTGAACACGACATTATAATGGAGGCAAAGTCAAGTGTTTATGTACGTTCACAGCTTTGTTGTTTATTAGGCCTCACACACACACACACACACACACACACACACACACACACACACACTCTTTAATACTGTTATATCGTAAAGATGATATCAAAGCTGAGGTACTTGTACTTTTACTAGAGTATTTCCATGTGATACTACTTCATACTTCACTATACTACATGTCAGAGGTACATCTAGTACTTTCTACATGTCAGAGGTATATCTAGTACTTTCTACATGTCAGAGGTACATCTAGTACTTTCTACATGTCAGAGGTACATCTAGTACTTTCTACATGTCAGAGGTACATCTAGTACTTTCTACATGTCAGAGGTACATCTAGTACTTTCTACATGTCAGAGGTACATCTAGTACTTTCTACATGTCAGAGGTACATCTAGTACTTTCTACATGTCAGAGGTACATCTAGTACTTTCTACATGTCAGAGGTACATCTAGTACTTTCTACATGTCAGAGGTACATCTAGTACTTTCTACATGTCAGAGGTAAATCTAGTACTTTCTACATGTCAGAGGTAAATCTAGTACTTTCTACATGTCAGAGGTACATCTAGTACTTTCTACATGTCAGAGGTACATCTAGTACTTTCTACATGTCAGAGGTACATCTAGTACTTTCTACATGTCAGAGGTACATCTAGTACTTTCTACATGTCAGAGGTACATCTAGTACTTTCTACATGTCAGAGGTACATCTAGTACTTTCTACATGTCAGAGGTACATCTAGTACTTTCTACATGTCAGAGGTACATCTAGTACTTTCTACATGTCAGAGGTACATCTAGTACTTTCTACATGTCAGAGGTACATCTAGTACTTGTAAAGAGGTTTGTTTTATTATCTCATATGACGAAGAAAAGCATCAACGTTAGAGAAAATCAATCGATTGATTAATAAATAAGCTCTAATTTCATGATCTTCATCAGCAGAGAAAATGTTTTTGTGTTTTTCTGTGAACTTTAAGGTCTGTGTTTGCTTAAAAGTGAATTGTTAAAGTTTGTTGTTGATCTTGGTTTCATACTTTTATGTTTTGGACAGTTTATTTTCCTTCATATGTTTTTGTCTTCACAGGTGACTCCTCGGCTCGTTGTCTGTTTAGAGGTTTGCATTCTGACCTGCAAACCAATGTAAGTCGTGTTGAGTGACTGCATGTGAAAGGTATTGAAGCACAGTTCATTGTCTTTTGGGGTTTTAAGGGCTGACTGGATGTCAAGAATGTATTTTTGTGTTGACCACAATAACTTCTGGTAAGTTTAGAGACTCCTGGTCAATACGGCAACAAGGGGAATTTGTTCTGCTCCATATTTGGTTGCAGCACAAAAATGCATTCTTGACTCAGCTTGCATGGAGGATGCTGGGATAACATCTGCGGCTGAAGGGTCCTTTCTCTGGGGGCCTCGGGCACTGAGGCTTAGCTTTGTTTGTTGGAGTTAAATGACGATTTATCTTCTGGCTTCTTTCCTTTTTATATTTCCTTTGTTCTTTATTAATGATTTAAACTGATCAGCTCATTATGAGCAGATAATCTAGCAGTTGGTAGAAATGAATCAACCTAAGATGATCTTTAAATCATTGGTCAGTTAGTCAGAAAAACAATGCAATGATTAGTTGAAAATGAATCTCCAATTATTTTGATAATCTATTAATTAATGAATTAAATGATCTAGTTCCAGCTGAATATTTTCTGCTTTCTTTCGATATCTTTGTGTTATTGAATGTTGGTCAGGAACAAATAAGAATCAAACAACAATCAAAAGCCTAAAGATATAAAGAAAACGGATAATGTAGTATTCATATACTATATATAGTAGAGAAAAACTGCAAATCCTCATATTAAGTTGGAACCATGAAATTTGTTGGAGTTTTACTTGAAAAAAAATAACGATCCAGAAATAGTTATTGTTTAGTGTAATCCTTTTATTTGTTATAACGGTGAGTCTCGTGTGCTCTCAGGGACCATCACCATCCTCATGTCCAATGGAGGAGGCTTTTACGGACACACTGAGCGTGTCCGCCAGGTGCCACACTACGACCAGGTCCCACAGGGCTCCTTACCGCCACCAGACTCGTACAATCTGCAACCCCTGAGAGAGCAGACGTCATCCAGTCTCTCTCAGAGCGCCGACCCGCTTCCTCCTCCGCCTCTGCCAGATCAACCTCCCGTGGGTCCCGAGTTCGATCCCAGTGGCAGCGAGGACAACAGCGATCCGATTCCCGACGCAGCCATTGACATCAAACCTGTTCACCGCTTCATCCCCGACTCCTGGAAGAACTTCTTCAGAGGAAGCAACCGTGGCAGTAACAAGGCGTGGTCCATGCCTGCCTCGTCCTATAACAACAACAACAGCACCTCCGAGGGCGTGCGCTGCTCTCCTCCACACTCTCCGTCCGTTCCCGGATCATACCGGGATCCCTATGGAGGCTCGGGCAGCAGCTACAACTCCCGCAAGGAGCTTTTGGAAGTTCAGGATGGCCATGAGTCGGTGTCGGGGCGCACCTACCGCACAGGTCTGACCTACAGCGAGCGAGTCGAGGAGTACAACCAGCGCTACGCCTTCATGAAGTCCTGGGCAGGGCTGCTAAGGATTTTGGGCTGTGTGGAGCTTCTGCTGGGAGCAGCTGTGTTTGCCTGCGTCTGTGCTTACATCCACAAGGACAACGAGTGGTTCAACATGTTTGGATACTCATCTCCTGGAGGAACGTACGGCGGAGGTTTGTACGGCAGTGGAACAGGCGGGAGCTACTACAGCGGCCCCAAGACCCCGTTTGTGTTGGTGGTGGCAGGGCTGGCCTGGTTGGTGACTGTGATTGTCTTAGTGCTGGGCATGACCATGTACTACCGCACCATCCTGCTGGACTCGTCCTGGTGGCCTCTGACCGAGTTTGTCTTGAACCTGGCGCTGGCGGTGCTATACATGGCAGCAGGTATGTAAGTGTACCTGCAACTGATGGAGGCTTGAGGAGGACGGAGGAGTTAAAAGTTGACCAAATACCACCAATAATATGCATCCATGCAGACAGTTTGGATATCGTGATTTAAGTTCTGTAACAAACAATTCTGTATTTTGAATGAACTGAACCTTTAATCTCACTCTTAATTGTGTTCCAGGCATCGTCTATGTGCGAGACACGACTCGTGGAGGCCTGTGCTCCTATCCTGTCTTCAACAACGGCATAAACGGGGCGTTCTGCCGCACCGAGGCCGGACAGACCGCTGCCATCATCTTTCTGTTCGTCACCATGGTCGTTTATCTGATCGGAGCCATCGTGTGTCTCAAGCTGTGGAGACATGAAGCAGCACGCAGATATCGTGAGAAGTACGGCCAGGAGGTAAGAGGCCGTCTGGCTTTTCTGTTTCGTTTGTAGGTTTGTCTCGTGTAATTCCTCAAAGTCCTTTTAATCTTAGCAGATTTTGATGGTTAGAAAATAAGATGTTGCTACGGGCATGTTTGCAAACTCACAGGCTTACAGCTGAGTCCTTAATGGAATAGCAAAGAGAAATGATGCTGGAGCCAGGAGACGGTTAGCATAGCTGAGCTTAGCAAAAGGTGAATGAGCATATTTCCCAAAATGTCAACGTCAAATAAATCATCATTCTGTTATATCTTTCTATGTTTCATTTGTACAGATGCAGCCCTCTGACATGCAAGCTGTACAATCACTGGTAAGTGTAACGTCATGCAAACACAACCACATTTAGACTGTTGAAAGCAGCAAATAAGTGAGTTGAATCCTTTCGTTTCTGTTGCTGCGTCTCTGCAGATGGATCCAGCTCCAGCTCTTGTATCCAAAGCTCCAGATCTGGTCCGCGGCTCCTCTGTGGTTCCCATCCAGGCTGCGCCACCAGCGGGACCTCCAAGGGTTTTACAGGGAGTGATACCCTCAGGACACATTCCTAAACCTGTCATTGTACCGGACTATATTGCGTAAGTGCTGCTAAAAATACAATATGCTGAATATCTAATGACATATGCCAAGAGAAGTAGACACAATGGTACGGCTGCAACTACTGATCATCTTTATTACTCGTAGATCTGCAGATTGTTTTCTCGGTTTATTGTTTGGTCTTTTAAAATAGTGAAACGGGTTAACTTGAAATATTCAGATAGCTTGTTCATACATCTATAAAAGGTTTACATCTGAGGAGCTGCAGCCAAAGTTTTTGACATTTTTTATAAAGTTTACACAGTTAATAGTTTGTGGTAAATCTGTCGATCAGCTCATCAGTTAATAAAGTGACAGTATATCATTCCAACATTAAGATGGAGTTGTAGTGATTAATTGATTAGTCAGTCAGCAACGAATGAATCGCCAATTATTCAACTATTTTGATGAATGATTTTGGTCTTTTTTTTTAAGAAAATGTGAAAATTCTCTGATTCCATTATTTCTATATTATTTATGTATTTTTCTTATCTTTGGGTTGTGCATTGGGCTTCGGGAAACTGATTGATTTTAGTGAAAATAATCGTTACTTACATTATGATATATTATGATCATATCTGTTACCTCTTTCAGACACACAGTAACCGATGCTTCCTTAGCTTAGCCTACAAATCACTGTATGTACATGCAGCACCGTTAATGAAGCGTGTTTCCCTCCATCCTGCAGTAAATACCGAACGATCCGGTCGGATGAGGAGCGGGATCAGTACCGAGCCGTGTTTAACGACCAGTATGCAGAGTACAAAGAGCTCCATGCTGAGGTGCAGGCGGCCCTCAAGAAGTTTGATGAGATGGACGCCATGATGCGCAGACTGCCGCAGAACCCGACCAGCCAGGCGGTGAGTGCTGGTCCTAATCTGTTTTATATGAGCGTGGAGGAAACATTTTGCACAGACTGATTTCATGTCAGTCTTTTTGTTGTTTAAATGTGCCTCATTTCCCAGTCGTGCAACTTCCTGTGTGTGCACTTCCTGTTTCCCTTCCACCCTCAAATTCCTTCTCCACAGCCTCCAGAAGGCCTGTTTGGTATCATGTCATATATATATATATATATATATATATATATATATATATATATATCATATATTCACACTTGTGAAAGGGTTGTACTGTGTTTCAATTAATTTAATCCTGTCTTTCTCTTTTTTGTAGGAGAGTGATCGTATTAACAGAATCTTTCAGGAGTACCAGAGGAAGAAAAATGTGAGTTTATTGTCTTGTCAGTGTTTTGTCAGTAGCAGTTAGTTTATATTATAGAGGCTGCTGCTTTTCTTCTAGCGTTCAGATTGTTGTCACGTCAAACACATCTTTCACAAAGGCGTGTGTTATTGGATATTCTTGTTGTGAAGAGACCAAAACCAACAATGTGTTGTTGTTGTTGTTTCTAACAAACCCATCCTCCTACTGAGATGTAACTCATTAAAACAAATGTAATGTAAATGAGTTCTTTTATTTAAAAATTGTTTTTCCTAAAACAAGCAAACTGTGGAGTTTTTTTTAGAAAACCAACAGGACCAGATAGTGTATTGGTATATGTGTATTATTGGTATATATGTATTTGTCAGGGACTATTTTCAGTGGCGGATGAATGAGTATTTCTGATCATGGTGACTCATTGATAAGTTTATTTTTTACAGATGAAATATCTCTAAATATCTTTAACATCTACCGGTTAGGCTGGCATGAAGTTCTTCATGTCCCAGACAGTAAATCCTACAGACTTTATTGCTCTTGAGGTACAAAGTGGTACTACAATACAGGCCAGAGCTTGCTGGTTGGCATGGTAACGTCAGTAGCTACGGTATTTCTGCAACACAACACGCAAACGTCGTCGACATAAAACAAGTTTTTTCTACATTTTCGAATGTTTTAAACTAAAAATCTGTCCATATTTTGCAGCTTTTTAAAGGTTTGTGGACGGTGAAGCTCGAGACACAGAATAAACTCTGTCTGGTTTTCATTCATGATTGTTGGTTTGATCTTTTCCTGGGATTTGTTAAAAATATAGAATAAAGTTTTCCAGTCTGTTGAATAATTGCTCCTAAACAGTTAATATAAAACTATTAATCATTAAATGTTTTTTTAAGTAAAGCTATAATTATGATATTTTAATTCCCACCGGTGTTTCTGTTTTTGCCATCCTAGGACCCGACATTCGTCGAGAAGAAGGAACGCTGTGAGTACCTGAAGAGCAAACTGTCGCACATCAAACAGAAGATCCAAGAATATGATAAAGTGATGGAGTGGAACGACGGATACTAAACTCAAACTGAACTATGGTGACGGCTGGTGGTGAAACCCAGTCAACACGTCAGCCTGCGTTGAGTTTATTAAAGCCCACAAGTTAAACCTAAAGGGTTGAATGTCTTGTACTTCAAATGGTCTGAATATGCAAAGAACTCAATATGTGTGTGATATTGTGATTGTAATTATACCTGAGATTTTTTAACACCTGATGGGAGATGGAAGGTTTACCTGTAAGCTATCTACCTGTTATCTGCCAGCTGTCTACATGTTTCACATCTTCCCAGCCTGACGACAAAACTGCTTGTTGTGACTATTTGGGATTGTTTTAATTGCACAAGTTTATGTATATATTGTTTGACAAATATCTCAATCAAATATGAATATTGCAGAATTACTGAAATGTTTTCTATATTTTAAACTCTTGTGACTTTGTTCTGCCATTTCATAGATTAAATATTTTGTACTTTATACGAATGCCTCAATGTCTCCTCTATACTGCTGTCAAACGTCTTGATTTATTGGAAAACTATCGTACTTGTCTTGTTTAGTTAAGTACAGATGTAAACATGTTTCTGTAAATGATTCTGTTATTAATTTAAGTGAACCGTTGGTGCTTTTTATCTTCACAATACATTTCTGCTTATGCACTGTCCAACAGTCTGGGGACGCTTCATTTATTCATCTGAATATCTTTAACTTTAACTTGCCTTTAAATTCTTTTGCCATATTTTAAACAATAGTCATAGAAGGCATAAACATAAAACAGACTGCACACGACTAGTGCAACATAACCACTCAGTATAACTCAAACATGTATATGGCACTTCATGTAGTTTAACATGCAAAAACTTACCTTATTTTGGAACCACCTTTTGTTAATGAAATACAGTGTGCCATTGCCCTTTCTTTTGCGACAGGCTCAAAGCCGTTCAAAGTCCATTAATCTTCTGAGAAGTGCAGAGACATGAAGGCTGACACTGTTGTTCCTCTTTCATGCACCTTCCCACTTCTTGGACTGATCCACTTTGTCAGTTTGAGGTTGGTTTGATCCCAATGAAGCATAGGGTTAGGGTTAGGGTTATCATTTTTCCAAATATGCAAAACTGCAAAGAAACAAACATTTGCATTAATTGCAGATGTGCCGTCCATGCAAGTTGAAACAGAAAGTGACGTTGCAATGCAATACAATGGAAATGCAGGAAGTTGAACAGCATCTAAACATAAATAAACATTATGGTTTATTATATAGGTTCCATAGGTTAAACAAATGTCTCAATCATATAGTCTCTATTTTTGCAACAGACTAAAAAAATACACCTAAGACGATGAGTCTTGGAGACTTTGTTCTCTCAACGTCAGCTGCTGTTGAGAAGACCTGTAAGACAAAGAGAAAATAAACTGAAAACATTATCACCATTTTGAATTGAAGACATCATCATCACCCTCAGCTCCACTGTTGAGGGTGACATGATCAAACATACAGTTTAATAATTTTACACTTACATCGGCCTGTAAAATGAGCCCCTCATATTGCAAATTTTCTGAATGAATGAGAACCTTCATGGACACCATGAGTTTGGAGCATTACTGTGAAGTTTCATATGACGAGTAAATCCTATAGTAGTAAGTCCTATATATTATAGTTTTACTCTCATGGCCACACTGTTTGCACTATTACATCTCTGGGCTAGAAAATACAAAAAAAGTCAAAAAACACAGCAAATGAAAACATGGTCACGATCTAAATGTAACTGACAAACTTTGACCTGAATTCGTCTTCACAGATGTGTGGTGATGATCACTGTGCCCTCTGCAGTAGCGCTCATTGACCAGCGTTTTCCTCTGCACCTGTAGCCACAGTTCAACAGCAAAACAAACATGTACTAATTACACAGACTGCCTGTATGTCTGTCTTAGACCACAAATAGGATAAATGCATTCAAATTTGAGAGCTACAGTCTGTAACTAACTTGAACCAGTCTCATATCATAACTACAGTCTGTAACTAACTTGAACCAGTCTTATATCATAACTACAGTCTGTAACTAACCAGTCTCATATCATAACTATAGTCTGTAACTAACTTGAACCAGTCTCATATCATAACTATAGTCTGTAACTAACCAGTCTCATATCATAACTACAGTCTGTAACTAACTTGATCCAGTCTCATATCATAACTATAGTTTGTAACTAACCAGTCTCATATCATAACTACAGTCTGTAACTAACTTGAACCAGTCTCATATCATAACTACAGTCTGTAACTAACTTGAACCAGTCTCATATCATAACTATAGTCTGTAACTAACCAGTCTCATATCATAACTACAGTCTGTAACTAACTTGAACCAGTCTCATATCATAACTATAGTCTGTAACTAACCAGTCTCATATCATAACTACAGTCTGTAACTAACTTGATCCAGTCTCATATCATAACTATAGTTTGTAACTAACCAGTCTCATATCATAACTACAGTCTGTAACTAACTTGAACCAGTCTCATATCATAACTATAGTCTGTAACTAACCAGTCTCATATCATAACTACAGTCTGTAACTAACTTGATCCAGTCTCATATCATAACTATAGTTTGTAACTAACCAGTCTCATATCATAACTACAGTCTGTAACTAACTTGAACCAGTCTCATATCATAACTACAGTCTGTAACTAACTTGATCCAGTCTCATATCATAACTATAGTCTGTAACTAACCAGTCTCATATCATAACTACAGTCTGTAACTAACTTGATCCAGTCTCATATCATAACTACAGTCTGTAACTAACTTGAACCAGTCTCATATCATAACTATAGTCTGTAACTAACCAGTCTCATATCATAACTACAGTCTGTAACTAACTTGATCCAGTCTCATATCATAACTATAGTTTGTAACTAACCAGTCTCATATCATAACTACAGTCTGTAACTAACCAGTCTCATATCATAACTATAGTCTGTAACTAACTTGAACCAGTCTCATATCATAACTATAGTCTGTAACTAACCAGTCTCATATCATAACTACAGTCTGTAACTAACTTGATCCAGTCTCATATCATAACTATAGTTTGTAACTAACCAGTCTCATATCATAACTACAGTCTGTAACTAACTTGAACCAGTCTCATATCATAACTATAGTCTGTAACTAACCAGTCTCATATCATAACTACAGTCTGTAACTAACTTGAACCAGTCTCATATCATAACTACAGTCTGTAACTAACTTGATCCAGTCTCATATCATAACTATAGTTTGTAACTAACCAGTCTCATATCATAACTACAGTCTGTAACTAACTTGAACCAGTCTCATATCATAACTACAGTCTGTAACTAACTTGATCCAGTCTCATATCATAACTATAGTCTGTAACTAACCAGTCTCATATCATAACTACAGTCTGTAACTAACTTGATCCAGTCTCATATCATAACTATAGTTTGTAACTAACCAGTCTCATATCATAACTACAGTCTGTAACTAACTTGATCCAGTCTCATATCATAACTATAGTTTGTAACTAACCAGTCTCATATCATAACTACAGTCTGTAACTAACTTGATCCAGTCTCATATCATAACTATAGTTTGTAACTAACCAGTCTCATATCATAACTACAGTCTGTAACTAACTTGATCCAGTCTCATATCATAACTATAGTCTGTAACTAACCAGTCTCATATCATATTGCATTAAGTTACTACTTGGATCACATGTACCGTCGTGCTTTGTTGAATGAGGATGTCGCTGCCAGGTCCACCATCAAATGTTTCCGTCTAATATCAGTGTTTAACTGTAATTAGACGTGAACATGTACCGTTTACAACCATCAGGCTGGAGGCTAATTTTACAATGTCCTATAATAATGCATTTCAATATACAGTCACACCTATTAAATTATTAGAACAAGAAGATACTGTAAGTTTTTACTGTAGAAAAACAGAAGGACATGAAGGTAGTTGGTGCGAGAGCAGATGATACAGGAGACATGAAGAAGTTTTCACTTATATCTTCATTACTTTATTATTGTATTTATTTAGTGACAGGGATGATGCATGTGGGCATTATTACATTTAAATAAAAAAGGAACTGATGTATATAAGACTTATAGTCATTGCTAATTTGCATAATAACGTTTTACTACATTTTGTCAGTAATAGACTAATAGACTAATTAATGCTGCTGCTAAAATCAAAGTTCTGGTTCAGCTGCATCAGACAACCAGCACTAAAATACATCCAGGTAATTCACTAAAATACATCCAGGTAATTCTTTGAACGCTTCCTGTAACGTGACACCTGCGAGGGGGCGGGGCTTTATTGACCGAGAGCAGAGCTCATCTAGGTGTGGTCTGGATTGTGTTGTTATCAGCAGCAGCAGTTTCAGTCGAGACAGAAGAGAGGAAGCAGCAGGTGAAGCAGCAGGTGAGTGTCTCCAACAACAGATGCTTCTTTAAATCCAAATAACTTGTTACCTGTAGCTACAACAAAGGTGTGTTGTTTAAATCAATGATCTCGTTGTTGTGGTCTGAACATGAGTGGAGTTAACAGTGCTGCCATTTAAATATGACGAAAGAATCATAAAGATGTGAATATGAAGTAAAGCCATGATTCACATTGGTTTCAGTGTGATTTAAAGTGGAGCTGAAATAATTAATAAAGTTTTGATAAAAACCTAAAAAAGTCAAACCTGAAACTATTCTCTCAAATGTTGAATTCTTTTTTTCATAATTAAACATAATATTTACATTTTTTGGAGCATTATTTGGAGAAATGAAGCATTTTGATTCCTTTAGTTTTTTATTTTATTGTTAATGTCATTTTTTAACCATTTTCTGATATTCTATAATTGATTAATTGAGCTTATTTTGAAGGAAATTGATAAAATGTTTAAATGTGTTTTAACAGTGTAAATCTTTGTGAGTAGATTCATCCTCACAGAGCAACACGAAGGACTGAGCAGCGATGTCCTCCAGGCCCAACGGGAGTCCACCTCCCTACGAGTCAGACGGATAGTGAGTCTGTTTAGTTCAATATGTTTGTCTTCACACACATGGAAATAAAAACTTTAACGGCTGAATATCGACATGATTTAGAGCCTTACAGCCTTTCTCTGCTTGCTTGAGTTTTTGCTTTTGCAGTAAAAGTATTTTGTGTTTGCAGTAACATCCCCCCCCAGCCGGCCTACTCTTACTACCCAGATGATGAGTTCCAGCATTTCTACCGCTGGTCATCTCCACCAGGCATCCTCAAAATCATGTCTGTCATCGCCATCGTGCTGTCCTTGGCCATATTTGCCTGTGTTGCCTCCACTTTGGCTTGGGACTCTCAGGGAGCCATGAATAGCTTTGGGGGCATGGGGTACGGCACAGGAAGCTACGGCGGGTACGGCACCTTCGGCGGTGGTGGATTTGGAGCTGGAAACAACTATGGTTACGGCTCACTTGGTGGGAACTACAACGACCCCCGGGCGGGCAAAGGGTTTATCATCGCCATGGCAACCTTCACCTTCATCTTCAGCTTGGTCATCTTCATCATCGTTGTGTCTCACCAGAGCCTATCACAGAGCAGGAGGTTCTACCTAGCAGTGTTGATCCTGTGCGCCATCCTAGCACTGCTAATGCTAATAGCTTCCATAGTCTACCTGATGGCGGTGAACCCCATGGCCCAGTCCTCGGGCTCGGCCTACGGCAGCCAGATCGCCGGCCTGTGCGCCCAGTACCAACAACCACAGGTCACAGGAGTGTTTGTCAATCAGTACCTCTACCACTACTGTGTCGTGGAGCCACAAGAGGTGAACACACACCTGACGTCCATGTTCTCATACCTGTATATGAGAGGATTTGTTCTTGTCTTTCTGGGGTCCAGTTTAAAAATCATAGTGATTAATGAAACAGGAAACTGCCAAATATAAAGAGGAGAAAATGAGTGAAACGGGTCTGAAAGTAACAGCGGTTTCTCTCTCATTTCAGGCCATCGCCGTGGTGTGTGGCTTCCTGACTACCGCATGTCTCATCATCATGCTCGTCTTCGCTCTGAAAACTCGCCAGAAGATCCAAAACTACGGCAAGAGCAACATTTTGTGGAAGAAAGTAAAGGTCATCGACGAGATGGTGCCACCTCAGGATGTAGAGGCGTGGGTGAGTTTTTTTATTAATCCTAAAGCTTCGGACTGTTGGCTGCACAAAACAAGCAAAAATATTCAGTTTACACAGATAGAAAAACAAAAGAAATTTGAAGCTTGCACCAGGAAATATTTGTCATTTTTGACTTAATGTAAATCGATTATGATTCTAAAATAAATAAATAATTAAATAATTAAAATAAATTGTGCACAGATGAATAAAGAAAAACCCCAGACTGAACATAAGCAGCTAATACTTTCAGTTTAACCCTTTTGGAGATGAAAAACAACAGAAACGATGTCAGCTGGTCTGCAGTGAAACACGGCAGCAGTTTGTGTTCCAGCTGAAGTGGTTCAACCTGTTTGGTGGTGTCGCCTACTATCAGAGGGGGAAGGGAAGTATGTGCGGCTTCAAGGTGTGGCGTGTTTATAGATGACAGTTTCAATCTCATGCTGACATGTCGTCATAGAAAAAAAATCCACAAATTAAAAAGCTGAACATGTCACCGTCGGTACATTAACGCTTCAGTTTTTACCTTTCAGCGTGAATCACACCTTCTGCTATTTTTAGAAGTGTTTTGCAACAACTCTCACACTTGACATACTCGATAATAAGTAGGGATGAGTAGGTGAGTCATTTTGTTAATAGTCATGGTGACATTCAGCAGAGCTCAAGTCCGTCCAGCTGAGTTTACTGCAGAGCATGAAAGAGGAAGAACAGGTCAGACCGGAGCTTAAAAGCATGAAGTTAGTTAGACACACAACACCAGCAGCAACGTGATACTGGAACCAGAGACTTTCCCTGTAGTTTGTGGGAACGTGTGTCTGGAAGTGCTGACTGTAGCACATGTATGTAGGTGTTTTACATGTGTGCAGCAGGGTGTAGCTCCACACATACTTTCAGAGGACAAGTCTGTACAGGCTCATCATACCCGGGTTCGAAGAGATCCAGTGTGTTTTGGTATGTACAAGTCTTTAAATATTCCTGTTTCCTGCTGTAGACGGTGACACTAGTTGTAAGTTGTGGTTGTTTTTGTGTGCTGCCTGGAGGTAAACTCGAACCCGAAGCGAGGCAGGTGTGACAGCAGGTTGTGCTGTAGGAAGCTGTTTTTAATCCTTTTGTTTTTTTGGTGTTTCTGCAGAAAACACTGCTGCTAAATTCAATGAATTTATTTATGGCTGTTTTTTGTTGACAACGTGTGTGACTTGTTCCTGAAGGTGAACAATGTGTCCGCCCCCCATGAGGAGCTCTCGATGGCAGACCCCATAAAGCTGAGAGGCTCCAGGAGTCACCTGGATGATGAAAGCACAAACTATGACAAACCCCCCTACAACTACACTCCACAGTGAGTATACAGACGGCCCAGGAAGCGTACTGTGAGCTGTCCACACAATGTGCACATTTAAAAGGTTTATTTCCTTCTTATTTGACAGAAACAGAAAGAGCAACAAATGTTGTGATTATGATGATTATTGTGATTTTTAACATTACCTGCAGGCAGAGCTGCTCGTTAATCAAATTGTTTTTTAATCTATATTTGTCAAATTGACACCACCTTTAGACCACAAGATGCTCTACAATATATAAACACTTTGAAAAGCGATGAGTATCCTCCTCAACGTCCTGAATGTTGAATGTGCTGATATAATATGATAATATGTACAGACTATACTTTGGTTATTAACACTTTGAGGCAGTTTTGTGAACGAAAAACAGAAAATAAAAAGTATGACGCATGTTTTACAAAATGTTACCGAGTATATGAAGTGTACAGTTTAGATATTCGTATATAGCACATATAGAGTTAATATGTGGATATAGTGTATATAGTATGTATAGTATGTATAGACCTCTGGTGATGAATCCATGTGGTGGTTAATGTTTATTTTACTGCAACACTGAAATATGTGAAATATGTTTGTGCTGATGAGGTAAATATGTAATAAAACAGGAAGCTATAGTTGGGTGTATTTACTCATCTCATAGATTGGCTTGCCATACATAGTTTAACTTCAAGTGGTAAATGATGTAAATAATGCGTAGCTAAGCTGCAGAAGTACTTATGTTCTGGGTTTTTTTTGTTTATTATTATTATTATTATTATTATTGTTATTATTATGTTTTTCTGTATAGTCTAAGACTATAAATGCTGTAACTGTCCTTTGTCCCACAGGCCTCCAGTGGAAGACAACCTGCGTTTGCATAATTCGGCTCCGTACAGCAGTAACTCGGAGGGAGCCAGTTCAGCCGGACGGCCCAAAAAGAGACGCGCTAAACGACCACGTCGTGATGGACAAGACTATGAAACCGACTACGCCTCCTCTGGAGACGAGCTGGACGACAACGACTTTGACAGGTACAAATAAATTAAAGACGCTGTCTGTAAACGTTAGACTCCTCTATGTCAGCTTACTTTGATTTTTAATGTTGCTCTGATTTTAAACACCCTCTTTCTTTCTGTCTTTCTACATTAGGGAATTTCCTCCAATCATAAATGAGCTGGAACGCAACAACTACAAGCGTGAATTTGACCGCGACCACCAGGAGTACAAAGACATGCAGGCGGAGCTGGACGCCATCAATAAGAACCTGTCAGAGGTCGACAAAGAGCTGGATGAGCTGCAGGAGGGCAGCCCGCAGTATCTGGTGAGAGCTTCATCAAAACTCCTTCTTCTTTCTCATATTTCTTGAAAATGTTGCTCTGCTTAAAAATGTGGAACGACCTTCTTCAGTAGTTTGCCTTTAATTGGCTCAACTGGCAAACTAATTATCAGAGAGCCTGAGACACAATATCATGAGTTTAATCGAAAAACAAAAATTATCTTTATGATACTTAAATTTGCATAATAATTTGAACCGCAGTGTAAAGATGGATGTTGCCAATTTGAAAAGTTTTACTCTGTGGTTCCTTCCAGCTCTAAATTGTCTTTTAATTATTGATTAATAAAGTATATCTATCTATCTATCTATCTATTTTACGGCCTGCAGATTTAATGTTTTGGTGCTCACTGCTAAACCTTTCAGCAGATAAAGTTAGCAACTACTGTAGCTGGTAAACACAGTGAAGTATCTCGGTAAAGACATATTTTCCTCAGGGGTTTGTGGAGATGCTGCTAAAAACAGTGAATATTTGATTTACAATAATTTATTGAAATTAGAATGACATTTATAGGACTACCTCTGTTTGCTAATGTTTCCATATACATTTTATGAGGCAATAATAAGTAAATATTGTTTCCCAAAAATAAAATAAAATACCGGTTTAAGGAAGATGATATGATAAAGGCTTTGGGGAAAAAAAGCATGTGTGTCCTTAAAATGAATCTTAAATTTGAGATTTAGTTTATTCTCTTTTTAACAGGATGCTTTGGACGAGTACAGAAGGATAAAGGACATAAAAAAGGTACGAGAGATCATTACATGGATTATTAGAGATCTTATTTTTTGTATTTAACTTACCGTAGTCTCATTATTGCATAACCTCTATTTATTATGTCTTAATTTTTAACCTCCCATCATCCCCACAGTCTGCAGATTATCAGATGAAGAAGCGCAGGTGTAAATATCTGAAGGGCAAACTGAACCACATCAAGAAGATGGTCAGCGATTACGACCGCCAGGCCTGAGCGACTCTGCGAGGGTTAGAAACTGTTCCCAGATGGGACGGAAAAGACCACGTGGGGTTTGGCAGAGTTGAAGTTTTTCTGGGAGCAGCAGACTGAGGGGTGACATGTTGAAGATGCATCGAACACAGACGTCACCACAGTGTGTCTGAGCTGGTGAAACTTTACAAAGGTTGTTTGTACTGAGGAAGCACAGACGACAGATATTGTTGCATTATGGTATTGTTTTCATTGTAAGTCTCACCTGCCACAGATATCCTCATTTGTATTTATTTGGCTTAATGTGAATCAGAATCAGAGTAAATACAGTTTTAATGGCTCTATGAATTACCTTATGATGATGTGCTCTTGTTTTATTGTCTTTTTTTTTTTTTTTGTGTGTAAATATGGGAAACGTTCATGTTTTTAGCAGTAAATTCACGTGTTTATGGGTGTGTTTCTGTATGGATGTTAGAACAGACACTTTTAAATGATTATGCATGTTTAATGCATAATGATGTACTTTAACAATGACTTGTGATACATTTTTAATAAATTGATCCATCAAACACTTTTTCTTGCTGTTCTTACACATCTTTACTTTTTGCAGTCAAAACACACTCACATAATCTCAGCAACAGATGTTTTTTTATTTTGTAGCTGACAATGAAATACTCTTTGACCAAATAGCAAATGCAAATTATACCCCTCTATATATAGTATTATATTTCATTCACCAAAGGAAAATAGGCCTTATCTTGTAACTATGACTTAGTATCTCATAATTGAAACAAAACAATATCATAAATATAAGAGTTTTCTCAATATTATGAGAAAATGTTGAGGGCATCGCTGCTTGAGGAGACACGATGACGCTTTGTTTAGAGCAGCAATAAAAAAGGATAAATTGATGTCATTGAGTAATGTGGATGTTGTTATTAGCATGTCAATGTTGTGCAGGTATCTTGAGTCCTTGGTATGTTTTTCTTTTCTAACCTCTTCAAAGTCACTGTGTTCCTTCATAAAGATATTTATACAAATGTTGTCTAATCTAAATACTGCGGCACCATCATGTCTCTTAACAGATATTAAAATAAAGAAATAAATTACAATAAAAACCTTTATAGTGCCAATACAGCTGAAATCTAATCAGGTCACAGCCTTCAGTGTATCACAGGTTTTATTTTTTAATGATAATAATCATAATGAGAGAATGAAGCAGTGTTGGTTTAAATTCTATACAGCAACTTTCAAACTAATGTAATCAATATATTTGATTAGATAATGGATCAAATAATGAACTATGATGTCCCCCTTAACCTGCACCAAGCAGAAGACAGACACAGTTAACAATGATGAAGAGAGACAGGTGAGATCTCAAGAGTTGGTGTAGACAAAAACACAGCTGTAATATAGAAACATGGCTTTTTGAATATCGTTATTATATTTACATGTGACAGCGTGAATCTGCAGTTTGCTCAACTCTGTGCTTATTTTTTGCCTCTTTTAGCTCATTATTTTGGTTCTGAACCTGCAAATTCCACAACTCTGTTTTCTGGAAAAATATAGTACACTACCTGGCCAGCACTACAAAGCAGACAGACAAAGTTAGCAACGAGCTGTTGAGAAAAATAAAACATTTTGCAGCTAGTCTGAGACGTCGGTAGAGACTCAATATCACGCTTAACATTTTGTAATTGTTTTTGATAACATATTTGCGATAACAACTTTATTAGACAATATGTCAGATGTGTTTTCAGCTTGCTGCAGTGTCCAAAAAATCTAAATGCAACTTTAAGGAAGCGTTGCATATTAAAACTGCACACTGAAGCAACGTGCACAGTGACAACACACAGCACACTGAAGCAAAAGGAGCTAACTTCAATATGTATGTTGGTACATCAACTGCAATCTTTTGTTTTTCTTCTAGATCCTCTTTGGTTTCCATCATTGAGTTTCATTACACAGACACTACATCACATGAACATGACAACACATTTAACATTAAAACACACTGAATGAACTTCAAGCTGTTTTGAACTGTTCGGTCTGCATGGAGTGTCTCCTCAGAAGCATCCTCCTGGTCATCTCTTTGGGTTGCCCAGGAGGAGCAGCAGGAAGGAAACCACTTCCACCGCTGGAGCTGAGCTTGTAAACATTGAAGTTGGGAGCGTTGGGGGAGTTGAAGGTCAGAGGCGGCAGAGATCTAGGTCTGGCCTGGGAGTTGTGGTCCAACAAGAAGGCACCGGATCCTCTGCGCTCGAACCCAAAGAGCACTCTCCTGGTCGGGCCTGAGGACAGCAGTGACTCCCTGGCGCCCAGCGTGCTGCAGCTGTGTAGGGGGGCCAGCTTCTTGCCTTCTGTCGGGTCTCTTGCTTTCTGCTGGAACTCTTCAGAGAGATTTTGGATCCCTGCAGCTAGCTGGGGGTCAGAGCTGTAGATGTCTGCCCCCAGCTTGCGCCTCTGGATGATGCTATGAAGGCTTGACGAGGCCATGCTGTGAAGTGGAGCTCCAAGGTCCTTGCTACCAGAAAATGAGGAAGAGGAGGCAACTGAATCTGTTCCAAGGTTTTCAGAATGAAGATTAGGATGGGAGGCAGAGTGGGATGATAGAAGACCAGGTAAGGGTATTGTGTGACCTGTGTGTTTGGCACATTCATTCTTTCCATTTCCTTCTACTCCTTCATCGCGTCCCATTCTTCCTTCAGTTTTGGAATATGTGTTGTTGTCTTCATCCATTTGGTCGTTTTCTGAGACTGCACGAGGCTGCTGGGTGAGCAGAGAAGCTGGGATCTTTAGCCATGGCTCAGAGTTCAACCTCAGGAGAGGCTGCTGCAGCCCATTTGCTGCTGCTTGGCTGAGCCCTCGAAACCGCGAAGGTGAACATGGATTGGAGCTCACACCAAAGGACTGCACCTCTTTAAAGGAGAAGACAGGCTTGGGGGGACATAAGGAAGAGGAGGTGCACTGAGGGGAGGTGATGAGCTGAATCTCAGAGGGAGATGCAGGAGCTGTTGGTGTCATTTTATCCATCTGATCAAGGGGAGGCATGCTTAGGTACTGCTTGGCTTGCAGTTTCCCACATGGGAACTTGTCAGTTGTTATGATGATTACTTCTTTCCCTTTGGCCTTGCATGTGTCCATCAAAAGCTTCAGAACCTTCCAGTCTCCAGCCATGACTGCATAGACCAGCGCTGATGTTCCAGACTGATCCTCCAGGCTGATGTCCGTCCCACTAGCCAGGAGTAGAGACACCACCTCTGGGCCGGCTTGCTCCCGGCAGGCGTGCATCAGTGCAGAGCGACCCTCCTTGTCCTGGATGTTTGGGTCGGCTCCTTTCTCCAGAAGAAACTGGACAAGCTTGACCTGGCTGGCGCTCTGGGCATCTATATGCTGGGTCCTGCAGGCCACCATCAGGGGTGTCTGACCTTTGCTGTCACTCTCATTGATGTAAGCCCCTCCCTCCAGGAGCAGCCGTGTGAGTCGCAGGCGACGGAGGAAGACTGCTTTTAGCAAGGGGTTACCTGAATCCATGGCTACCCCAGGATTATAGCCCTCTCCCTCCATTACCGTTGGTTCTGACTGGTAGTTTCACAGACAGATGTCTGGGGACAAAACAGAGAATTATAAACAGGGCTGTAACGTTGGGAGGTAGAAGGAGCTTTTTCAGTCATTAATTATTCCCATAGACAATATCACATGACGCACAGAGAATTTCTAAGGCTTGGATCTAAAAGATTAACAACTGTGTTAGAAAATATCTGGTTCTTTGATAAAAAGTTAAAGGCACAGTGGTATCATGTATAGAAATACTGTACAGTCATGTGCAGTTAACTACGGCCCCCAGGGTGCATGTTGGCAAGAAACATCTAATCATTGAGTTTAAAAGTCTGTAGACATAGAAACAGTTGAGTGGACAGGTGAACATGAGGGGGTCTAAGAGTGGCTGACCATAGGCCAGAGCTGGTTGACAACTGATGAGTCGTCAACACAAGGCGGTTTAGCCATTTTCAGTGTTTGTGCACTGGAGGCTTCAGGTTTCTGCATCACACTTGTATGAATTGAATATATGACCTTGATTGACTTCCATCATTCTGCACAGTGAAGTTCAAACCGGGGAATAAGAAGAACATTTTTATCGTACGTTGATGGTAAAACATCCAATAAACACTGAGCAAAGTCAAACACCTTGTAAATAAACATGAAATCTGCATTCATATGTTGTGTCAAATAGAGCGGGAGACATTTCATTCTCAAAACTGGCCTCAGAGCTGCCAACATGGCTGCAGACACGAATCTAAACCTGAAGAGAGCTGCTGCTTTTCACTTAAAAGTGATCCAAACACCTCAATTCAGCCAGCACAGCCTCTGCTAGGGGTGATTTATTGGTTTTATTGTAGCACTTGTAGCTTTGACCATGTAAAGCAGTTTGTCATTTTGTTTTTGCTGTATAATTAATATTTATTAATATAAAGTAGCAATAGGATTCTGTAAAATATGCAGGACATTACAAGTAAATGTCCTTCATTTAAAACTCTACTCAAGTTCAAATCATGAATAGATTGTAGTTAAACTTCCATCAGCGTTATGTTATAATATTACGTTGTACTACTGGTTCACAGCAGGAAGGTCTGGGTTCGAATCCCGGCCGTCCCAGGTTCTTTCTGTGTGGAGTGCTTCGGTTTTCTGCCACCATCCACCATCGGAGACATCAGAGACACGTATGTTAGCATAAATACTCGTGTCAGGGCCCCTGACAAGGTGCAGGTAAAAAGGAACAGGAGGAGGATTCATTTCAGTGTATGAGTGCTGATCTTAATCTTAATAATTATTCATGCATTAACATGTGAGCTAACTCTAGATATTTACTGTATAATGTTGTGTGTTTACATTTACTGTATAACAAAGCATCATATTTTTTAAAAATCTTAATCAGGTTATTTTGATTTTTGGGATTCATCACCGGTGTATTAAAGATCATACATCATGTTGATGTAAACACTATGTTGTTATAGCTAAAATTAATATGTTGTTATGATGCATTTAGAAAATTGTGCATCTTTTTGTTCTGTTTTGATCTTTATTCACACCGGCCTGCTTCTCTGCACACACACTTCTTTGGTCGTCATGTTGGGAAACAACGCTGTGAATGTCACATCAAGACAGCTGTAGACCTTTCTATTATGGCTCTTTTGTGCATGACGCAAAGATAAAAGAAAATACACCAGGCAAAGACAAATATCAGCATGCAGCCAATCATCAAATGTCTGGATGTTTGGTCCACTCATGTGTGCAGAAAAAGGGCTAAAACATGACAGTGTTGTGGACGTAACTGCCCTCAAACTGAATCTGAAAGTCAGACACTGTGAGCTTATAATGTTTAAATAATGCCTGCAGACTGATGGACAGAAAACTCCACTTCACATGAACACTCATCTTCTAGAAGAGCCCACGAACATCATTGTGTGTGCTTGAAAGTATATGATGAATACATTAATAGACGGCATACCTGTACCTTAGTCAGAAATCATTGCATTAACACTGCATTATGTAACAGTTAAATATATTTTTTCAATACTCTCTAATCTATACCTTCAATTTCTCCAGATTCTTTAACAATAAGACACAATAAAGTTGCAAAGTTTGTGTGTATCATTTCTTTTCCAGTAAATTGTCTTTACTACTTACCAGCCTCCAGCCAGGATTAGTCCTCTCTTGCAGTCATTTACTCTCCTGTAGCAGCACTGCGACTGATGTCCTCTGTGGCCAAGCAGTGCTGAGCTGATGTATATGTGTGTGTGTGTGTGACAGTCAGAGGAAACACTGGCTGCAGTCAAGGTTTTTTCAGATTGTGTTTGCTCCTCAGACAAAGTATGTAATGAGAGAGAGTGATACGGGCTTGTCGCTCTAAGAGATTATTAATCCTTCGTGGCAGCAGCAGCAGCAGCAGCTCTGGAGAGTTGCAGAGACTGAGATCAAGAAAGGTTGACAGAGATGAACACGTAAGGTGAAGCACTATAGCAACCCAGCACCACTGCATGTCTGATTTATCTTTCTGTTAAAGGAGATTTGATTCAGCAACGATCTATTAGTTGTCAAACTGCCACACAGGACTTTCTTTAGTTAAGTGCAGGAGAGGAAAATTATTTTTTGTCCACCTTTATCAATGACATCTCCATGACAACCATCAAGGAGGCTGAATGACGGCACATGTTGTAATTGTGCTGGAGGAACTGTTCTTTGTGTCTGTGTGGGAGTGTGCACGCACATGTGTGTGAATAAGATCCTGTGCTTTCACATGATTTAAACTGTAATTAAAATAAGGGAAAATGTATAAATTATTCTTGAAATGACTAATCAATTGATTGATTATAGATTACACTTAACAAAACAACACAGGGACCAGAGAAAGAACAATAACAGAAGAAAGACACACAGCAAACATTAGATGATGTGAATGTACTGAACATGAAATATGACCTTTACAGAGTCATTATTACACTGCAGGACTAAATACTAAACTGTGCTGCATGTTTTAAAGAAGAACACCTCCTTCTTTGTATCCTCTGCCCAGACTATTACTAACCTAGCTGTTAATTATCCAGACCTTGGTACAGGGTTTCCATCACTTTGCTGTAGCCATAGAAACAGTATGAAGTCAAAGTGCAGTTCAAAGCTCCACCACAAGATGTCAGCATCTGCAAATTACAATATTTGTTTTCATTTTGGATTCCTGGGAATCAGCATCACATAGGACATGTCACATATCAGCAGTGACGGTGACTGAAATAGTGACAGACTGTCAACAAATCTCATGTCCAGAGTCAAACCGACAATCAACTCATCTGCTTACAAGTATTGTGCGTTAATTCCAAAGCCTGGAAAAACTATTAAAACATGTCAGTGAGTCACATGACTGTTTCTATATTATGAAGTTGTTTGGTTGCATTAGTTTGTATAGAAACGTCTCCAAAGGCGCCAATAATTATGATCTAAACTGTGCACAATAATGGATCAACCGAGTTATATTCTGGTGTCATAATAATAAATGAACAAAACATGATCAGTCATATTTTGGTTTATGTGTAGCAGTGATGGTGACAGCAGCACAGTAATATTAATCCTCCATAATCCTCTGATGGTGATATCTACAGATGAAAGCCCCTTATGTCTCTCTCCACCCAAGACTGAGCCATGACGCTAAAACGGTTCATGATCAACTAAAAGCACATTCATCTAGCAAAAACTTAATTTTATGTATTTTTATTATTGATATATTGAATAAAACAGCATGAATTGTTTTTTTCATGAGCCTGAGGTCAACACGTACCTGTTGTTGCTGTTTTCATGTGTTAAATGTTTGCTGTGTCAGAACTTAATACATAAAGATGTTTCTATCTCCAATTTAGAAAACACCTCAAGCTGGTGACTCTAAGTCCAATATTCACTCTCTGTTAGTGTTTCTGCTCTCTACCGACTCCTGAGGGAAACATCTAAATGCTGCACTATGTTCACCAGCTGCTCTACAGTAACTGTGTCTGGTAGCTGTTCGGCTTCACCACTGATATTAGCTGCAATGTGCCTTCATTTGTCAATTGCCACTGTCAGATATGCTTTTAATGCTTTGGAGCTGATAGGACGTGACAGGATGAGGTTAATCTACGGCAGCAGTTAATGGGTCATTTCTGCTGATTCTGCAGAATGTGGACAATAATTTCAATGACAATATTCTCACTTTTTACTATACAAACTCGTCAACTACAGTATGGTTAAAGACATGCAGGTATATAATAAATACTCTGTTGGAACATTAATGTGTGTAATGTGTAACCTCTTATCGTCTTCAAAACTAAAAACAACCCTTAAAATCAGATTTTCAATGAGCTCAGAGAAACTTTTTACTTTCAGCAGATACATGTGAAAACGAACTCGGCACATATATCGTTCTGCACAGTGAAGTTCAACCCTAACGGTAGGAACAAGAAGAAAAACACTTTTATGAGTGGACGGGGACAAATCTCAACAACAATGAACTGATCTACTAACAAGTGTTGTGTGTGTATCCAAAGCCTGATATATTTTATTCCTCTGTGAGTTTAACACAGTGTGTGTCTTTATTACACTATGAAATAAAACCTCAACAGACTTCATCATAGTCAACTGATATTAAACTGCCAACAGATCAGACTGACATGGTGTGTGTGACATCATGTCTTCACATGTTATCTGTGAGCTGCTGAAGCGTTGCATGTTTCTACTTCTCCTTCCTCCAACCACCACGTCATGTACAGTAAGCACTGAAAGTGAAGCTTAAAAACATTCAAATATGTGCACACACACACACACACACACACACACACACACACACACACACACTAGTAACATCTGTCTTCATGCATTTATGCACACACACACACACACACACACTAGTAACATCTGTCTCCATGTATTTATGCACACACACACACACACACTCTGTCTACTAAAGCAGCACAACATCTGTTTGAGTTTTCGGTCTGTGTGGCAGCAGTTTCAAAATACACACCATGTCTGAAGTGTATCACCAGTTTATAAAAATAGAAACTTCCGCAGTGTGTGTGTGTGTGTGTGAGTGTGTGTGTGTGTGTGTGTGTGTGAGTGTGAGTCTCCAAAGTTCAGTTTGGATTCTTCTTCTTCTTCTTTTTATGTGTGTGAAATGTTCTTCTTCATAAAACCAATCACACAGAGGAGAAACGTGCCTGAAGTCACGTGTGTGTGTTTAATCTATAATGATGCATCACAGTTTAAATGTTTTGCAGTTAAAATCAAAGTAACTAAAGATGTAAATTAAATATATATATATATATATATATATATTTATATATATGGATTATAAAGTAAGTAGAAACATAGAAATACTCAAATAAAGTCAACATACTTCAGTACTTCACCTGAAGCTGATGTCTACGGAACAGAAGGGTCAAACTGTGACACCGTTAAACTTTCATTCACGCGCTCCTGAGCACCTGCGCTCGCGGGGCGTTTCTCTACTGACTCGTGCGCTCCAGCAGCGCGCGGCTGGCTGAGGCGACCTGTCTCTTTAAATTGGTGTCAAAGCGGATTAGCGCTGATCTCCGTCGTGATTCTGTTTTCACGTCTGTTCCCGCAATCTATTTCTGACGCGACGATACATTTGCAGAAAAACGCGTCGTCTGCGCCAAAGTTTGGAGCATGGCGACGTCATGAAGCGCGTTATGGTTCAGCTGCTCTGCTTGGCTGGACAGTCGACACCAAAGCCCCAATCTACCGTTAGAAACCCGGATTACCTTTTCCTGCAAACGGGGGTATTAACCGCCTTCTGTCTGGAAATACCGGCACCGACAACCTTTCCTGGGGTGTGATGTGACGCCTCCGGTTACCGTTTGAAGTTGGCACTGCAATAAAAACATTCATATAATGCAGAAGAGCGTGCGGTACAACGAGGGCCACGCTCTGTATCTGTCGGTGGTTGCGCGTAAAGAAGGCACCAAGCGCGGCTTCCTGAGCAAGAAGACCACGGACAACAGCCGCTGGGCCGAGAAGTACTTCGCGCTCTACCAGAACGTGCTCTTCTACTTCGAGAACGAGCAGAGCGCGAGGCCCTCCGGTATCTACCTGCTGGAGGGATGCACGTGCGAGAAAGTGTCCGCCATTAGCAAGGAGCCCACCGAGAAACAGCAGGTGAGTTACTGAGAGCAGCAGAGAAAGCAGTTTTATTCAATTATTACATTACACAGTAAGGAAACTACAATATTCATATTCACATATTCACATCTGCAATGGGTCACAGTACAGCAGCAACTAATAACTAACTAACAGTAACTGATCAATAGTATAAATCCATCTCCAGGGGGAGAATTATTAAACCAATAAAAATCAATAATGTGGTGTATGAACTGTTTTCTGTCACTTTATGGTTAACTGGTTGAAAAATGGTTCGACTAGATGACTAGTTGTAGTTCTAACTTAATCACGTTTGAAGTATATTATAGTATTGATTGATGATTGGTGTAGTGAGATCCATGTTAGTGTTTTCTTTAATTGGCAACAACTTTTGGCACCAATTTTGATGAAAATGCCAAACAATCAGTTTATCAGTTTAGTTTCCAGCTTGTTTGTTTCTTGTCTTCAACTTTATATCTTTGGGTTTTGAACTGTTGGTAGAAAATTTAAAACAATCAATTTGACTGCTTCATTTGACATTGAGGTTTGAACTTTGACCCTTTGCTCATACACAGCCTTCAAAACTCAAAAAATGCAGATTGCTTTTGTAGAAAATTAGAAAATATTTGAAGCTCGAACCTTTGATCTTTTGGTACTTTTGCTTAAAAATGACTTAGACGATTATCAGAATAATTGCTGATTAATTTTCAGCGTATAGACTGATCAATATTTTCAACTCGAGACACATGCTTACCACGGTCTTCATCAGTGACCTTGTTATATTTATTTATGTTATATACTTGTTATAGTTTCATTTGAGAAGCTGAAACCAATAAATAGTTACAGTAGATACATTTAACATCAATATTTGTGTAAGAGTGAAGTGGAAATGAGGAAGACATAAGAATCGGCCTGGCGTTAGTGATCATTTAATTGTAAATAAAATGATAATAAAATCCTTGTTCTCTGAAAGCTCATGCTAATTTTGAATAATATATATAATGGTATATAATACTCAGGTAATCAGTGACGCTGTGACCACGTCACCACTGTAGATTCACAGCTTTGACCAAATACACGACGTGACCCGACAGGTTGACGCGAGATCAGAGCTGAAAAATAAAAATACAACATTCATTTTAATTTCTCTCAGTTTTCCTGTTTTGATTTATATCACATGTTTCTAATAAGAATAATAATATAATATGAAAACTGTTCAGGTGAAAAGGGTCAAAAATGCGTCTGTATTGTATATTTGCTGAGTGGAGGCGAGTCTGATTTTTCTTTTCATATTTATATTATATTTCCAGACTGGAATAAAAACGACACCGTAGGTTGTCATGTTCAATCCCTGCTGATTACTACAGATAGAGGCGTCAGATTAGACAATTTGACCCTGAAAATTGGAGTTTCTTAATATGAATGATGCAACATAAGAGCTTTTTTGTGTTTTCTTTGTGCTTGTATCACTGTTTGAAGAAGCACATTATAAACCCCTGAACGCCAATCAATCAAGTTATACATTTAAACACATGAGCTGTGCAGTAGTTGCTGTTTTGTGGAGACACATTGTTTGATTGAGCGATTTTTAAATGGAGCAACATTAAAGTCCCACAAAACAACAGAGGACATGAAAGCACTCTTGTACAATAACTCAGAGCGTTTGATGTCCACTCTCTTTAAAACAGCTCAGACACTGGTGGTGACATTATGTATTCAGAATAATTGTCCTTATTAACATGTGACGGGTCATGAACTCGATATACTGCAGGATTGCATCCTCTTAACTTTAGAGGCTTTGTTTGATGACATCACTTCCTGTCCTGCCTCTGTTCTGCTGTAACTGAAGTGATGACATCACTTCCTGTCCTGCCTCTCTTCTGCTGTAATTGAAGTGATGACATCACTTCCTGTCCTGCCTCTGTTCTGCTGTAAATGAAGTGATGACATCACTTCCTGTCCTGCCTCTCTTCTGCTGTAATTGAAGTGATGACATCACTTCCTGTCCTGCCTCTGTTCTGCTGTAACTGAAGTGTTTGAGTTTTCTTTCTATATTCAAGGAGATCTCGGCTCTGCTCCAGCTGTCATTATCATAAGTTAAACAATTACTATTATTATGACATTTGTAACATACAACAACCACAGTGACACGGGTACATACATCATTATAACTCGATTTCGTCCATATCCATAAAGCAGTTTCTTCTAAAGTTGTCTTTTAAAACTTATCTGTAATCCTTTAAAAGCACCAGAGCTTCTCCGTGTCCTGCTGTTATCACAGACAAGTGCTTCAATTAACAACTATATTCACCATTGATTAATCTGCCAATTATTTCCTCAGTTAACTGATTGTTAGACTTCAAATCTGTTTTTGTCGGACCAACAAGGTCCAAAGATATTTAATTAACTGATTAATTAATTAACATATATGACAAAGTAAAACTAATTCATCACATTTGTAAAGCTGGAACCAGCAGATATTTGACTTATTTGATTTAATAAAATGATTATTACTAAACATCGTGTGAACTGTCGAGCTGTGACCTTTAACCCCTCGAACGCTGAGGTCTTATTGGTGCTGTTCATCTAACAGAAATCCAGAATAAACAACAATATTAAATATCATTCATGTCTAAACATGAAAACATAAAGGTGGATTTTTTACATATTTACATTACTACAAATCTGTTTTCATATTTTTGGATGTTCTTTGTTGTTCTCATTTCAGGCAGTGACAAACACTGTGTTCACTGGGTAAACACAGTGTTTGTAACGTCCCCCTAAACTGGATTAGTCTCAGATGAGGTGAACAGACTATTAAATATGAACAACAGCAGAAATCAGGGCTGTGATTACTGCCTAATGAACCAGAAACATTTGTAAGCAAGGCTAAAAGCACATGTAAATAATGACAGGACAGTTTTATGCATTCACCTGCAAATTGTAGATTATTAGAGGAATTAGCTGTGCACAAATCTACACTTTGTTTGAGACCTTAAAACATATCACTAGGGAACAATTTGATTTTTATGCTAATTAAAACTACAATTTTCATGTCTTTCATGTTTTTTAGCACATCAAGTTTTTTCTCCACATCTTCAGATATAGAGATATAGTATAAGTATAGAAGTAAGATTGACTGATTATCTGTAGTAAGATCTGCCAGCTGATGGCGGCTGGACTCATCTACACTAGTTTGTACAGTCACAATGACGACAGTGTGGTGAGATGTGTGTGCAGATCCCAGTAGGTCAGTACTATCAATACCTGCAAATAGAAACTAGCATAGTAGGAATTAAGAGGATTTGTGCTTCTCTTAACCTTGTAGCCATGAGCATACTGATGTAAGTTTGTAAGATTTATGCTGTTTTTAGTTTTCAAAGCTTGTAAATATTCCAGCTTTATAATCGGTATATAAGAAAATGGGGACCCTATAGTTCAAAACTTGATGTGATCAAGAAAAACTGAGATCAGTTCTGCGCCCAAAGATTGCTTAAAAACAACTGGACTCAACAAACATTGTGTTGAAGTTTTCTCCTCTGTTTATATTTAGACTTTAGATTTCAGCCTTTTGGGAGCAAGCTTGTAAACATAACGCAGACATATTTTTCATCTTTACACGGTTCATACGGTAATGGGCAGGCAACTATCTGTTTACGCTGGTCGTACAAGTAACTACAAGTAACTACAAGTAACTACGGGGAACTACGAGTAACTGAGTAGGAACTGCAAAGAACTACGAGGAACTACAAGAAACTACGAGGAACTACGAGTAACTGAGTAGGAACTACAAGAAACTACACAAAACTATGGGGAACTACGAGGAACTACGAGAAACTACGAGGAACTACAAGAAACTACGAGGAACTACAAGAAACTACGGGGAACTACGAGGAACTACGAGAAACTACGAGGAACTACAAGAAACTACGGGGAACTACGAGGAACTACGAGAAACTACGAGGAACTACAAGAAACTACGAGGAACTACACAAAACTATGGGGAACTACGAGGAACTACAAGAAACTACGAGTAACTGAGTAGGAACTACGGGGAACTACGAGGAACTACAAGAAACTACTCTCCAGAGACTGAAAACATGATCTCTGTTATTAGTGTTCGGAGCCGTTTTAAACAAACTAACATGATCAAACTCTTCATAATGAAGGAACATGTGACCCAGTGCAGCGGTTTTGTACCGCTGTGGGTGCTCAACTAACTAAAGCATCCATGCTGGTCCTTTTTGCCTGCAGACACTGTCTGATTACCAAGTCAAGACACAACTGCACTCCACACACACACACACACACACACACACACATACTGGTACCTGAGCTATTTGTAGCCTTTCTTTTACTGTACTATGAGGGGATATGTCTGTTTATCTCTGAGTACAGACAGAAAGATGAGCTAACACCAAGCCAGATTACTCTTCAGCAATAGGAGTGATGCTTTAGCTGTGGAAATGTCCCAAAGCAATGTGGATATGGTAAATTCAGCTCTGTAAATCCCTTGGCCCAGAAAAAAATCAGAAACCAAAAGGGAGACATTTAAAATTATATAATATCTTATTTCAAATGATTTATTTTAAATAATGAAATAGGGATGGTGCTAACGTAGCTTGAGTCCTTATTTTGATACAGCAAATCAAATCAAGCTGCTAATTTCAGTAAAAATTCCATTGATATAATAAAAAATAATCCATAAATTATAACTTTAATACTAATAAATTATAAATACACTGTGGTGTATATAGACAGATAATTAACAACAAAAACTGGCAATACTTGAAGTCCCTCTATTTTGCATATCTAATATATAAACATGTATTTATGCTTTATATCTACTTACATTATAATGCATTATTAATGTTTTTGTCAATAATAATATCTGCTGTAGACACCCAGAAGCAGAGGCTACTGTATGAATGACAACGTAGTAAAACAAAGTTGTAATAATATAAAATATGGAGAAATTATAATTGTTGAAGAATAGTGTACATTAAAAACACTTAAACATGTCTATATATATAATTACATTATAGTGTTATAAAATGTATTCATGTTTATGAACTGTATATAAATGATAAATAAGTTTCCAGTGTTGCATATATTGCAGATATCAGTTTGTGGAAGAGATGAAGTGAATAATTCAAATACAGTACCATCCTCCTGCAGACAGAACTGCCTGTCTGTCTGCCTGCCTGCCTGCCTGTCTGCCTGCCTGTCTGTCTGCCTGCCTGCCTGCCTGCCTGCCTGTCTGTCTGCCTGCCTGTCTGTCTGTCTGCCTGCCTGCCTGCCTGTCTGTCTCTGTCTGTCTCTGCCTGTCTGTCTGCCTGCCTGCCTGTCTCTCTGTCTGCCTGCCTGCCTGCCTGTCTGTCTCTGTCTGTCTCTGCCTGTCTGTCTGCCTGCCTGCCTGCCTGCCTGCCTGTCTGTCTGCCTGCCTGTCTGTCTGTCTGCCTGCCTGCCTGTCTCTGTCTGCCTGCCTGCCTGCCTGTCTGTCTCTGTCTCTGTCTCTGTCTGTCTGTCTGCCTGCCTGCCTGCCTGTCTCTCTGTCTGCCTGCCTGCCTGCCTGCCTGTCTGTCTGCCTGTCTGTCTGTCTGTCTGTATCATTGTTATCCTCCAACTTAAAGCAGGCTTGCGGTCTGGGAAGCCGCATTAGTATTGCAAGAAGCTGTACAAGCCTTGATGGTTATGTAAACTCTTGCTCCCCCCCAGCGCGCACACACACACACACACACACACACACACACACACACACACACTGACAAACACAAGCCCTTAAGCCTCTCTGATTCGTAGCGGCCACACGCGAGCAACTGTCTCTCACCCGCTTATCGTTACATCATTACTACACAGGCCTACTTTCTCCCCGTGGCAGCCTCAGAGGAAAGTAGAGATTCTGCAAAAATGCAGGAAAAAGTTTCTCATTATCATCATAAAAAGGTCCTGATGGATCATTTAGATATTTCTCATGCAGTGCTCATTCTTTATTTTACTGTTTTGTTCGACCTGCTCAGCACCAAACTGCAAACATAGTGCAGCATTTAGATGTTTCCCTCAGGAGTTGGTAGAGAGCAGAAACACTAACAGAGAGTGAATATTGGACTGAGATTCACCAGCTGGACACAAGTAGTCCTGTATGAGAGCAGATTTACTGTAACAGACAGATCACAGACGTCTGCACCGTAAATCACCAGCTCTTCTGCTCATTCTGACCTCATGTCCTGATGTAGCATCATGACATCATCATAGCAGGTTTTTTTGAGGTGTTCAGGTCATCTTGTACCTGAGCAGGGAGTCATTTTTCCTCTTTTTGTGTCTGCTCTCTCCAATGCAGCAACACTTCCTGGTGATTTTTGGCCATGATGGACAGAAACCTTTGGAGCTGCGGACAGATGAGGAGTCAGACTGCAGTGAGTGGGTGGACTGCATCCAGCAGGCCAGGTGAGGAAGGACACCTGGAATCAGAAATTCACTGCATTTATCTGACAGCTGAAGTTACTGGTTACTTTTGCACGTCTGTCCGTCCTGGGAGAGGGATCCCTCCTCTGTGGCTCTTCCTGAGGTTTCTTCCACCTTTTTCCCTGTTAAAAGGTTTTTTGGTGGGCAAGTTTTCCTCACTATAGATAGATGGATAGATAGATAGATAGATAGATAGATAGATAGATAGATAGATAGATAGATAGATAGATAGATAGATAATAATTGATAATTAAATAAGAATAAGAAATTAAGATAATAATTACATAAGAATATGTAAAATAAAATATAATAATATATGACATTGTTGTTTTGCTTCTTTAAAGTAAAAGTATTTTTGTTTTTTTACTAATGTAGAATATATTTATAGTTATTATTTTCTATCATGCAATTAAGTGTCTTATACGATCAGATACGTGCAGTATTACTACACTTTCCATGAATTAAGGTGTTAAATAACAACAAACTGTTCTCTACTTTCTGCTTTATGTTTGTACTGATACACATTTGACATAACTATCACATTATTCCATATTCGCGGGTGTGTGTGTGTGTGTGTGTGTGTGTGTGTGTGTGTGTGCTTGCAGCGGTTCACATTTAGGTCACCGGTTACATCACAGACTTCATCTCGACCTCCGTTTCTCTCCTTTCATCCTTTTTCTATTTTTATCTCAACATTCAGCAGAACATCTGATGCTCTTCAAACAACACTTTTACTTCATATTTCAAATTGTTGCAGCTCTAGTCAGTTGTTTAATTACAGTATCAAACTCAATCATTTCCTCGCGCTCCCTTCAGTTACTCCCTCATCATCATCGAGCGTGAGATCCTGATGCAGAAATACATCCACCTGGTCCAGATCATGGAGACGGAGAAGATCGCAGCCAATCAGCTCCGCACCCAGCTGGAGGACCAGGGCACTGAGATCGAGAGGCTTAAAGCTGAGGTATGCATGAGTTCCTCCACATCTGCATGTGCATGCAGATATCAATCCACACACATGCATGTGCGCAGACACTCTCATGCAGATCAAAGTATGCAAATGCATCTAGCATGACGGGAAACACTTGACTCAAGAGCACATGTATATTTGAAATTAAAACACAGCAGGGCTCCAGTGATTCCTAGACCATTACTTCCTCATCATGCAACCAGATATTTGGTTTCATTAATATTTTATTGTCTGTACGAGTGTAGTCGTGTATTCACGTGGAGGCTGTTGTTGTGCCAGATTTTAGTGTTGAACAAAGCCAAGGAAAGGATGCTGCCTTATCAGAGCAACCAAGAGGAGGAAGACCCCGATATCAAAAAGATCAAAAAGGTAGGTTGTTGATGTCACTTAACAATGCATGAAGAAATGAGAGCAAGGAGAGACACCTGGTGTGCTGCGGCTGCGTAGGTGCAAAGTTTCATGCGCGGTTGGCTGTGCCGGAGGAAGTGGAAGATCATCGTCCAAGACTACATCTGTTCCCCTCACGCCGAGAGCATGAGGAAGAGGAACCAGATCGTCTTCAACATGGTGGAGGCAGAGACGGAGTACGTCCATCAGCTCTCCATCCTGGTGAACTGTTTCCTCAGGCCGCTCCGCATGGCCGCCAGCTCCAAGAAACCTCCCATCAGCCACGACGACGTCAGCAGCATTTTCCTCAACAGGTACAATCCAGGGAATATTTTATCAAAAATACTTTATCTTCCAGTTTGAGAAAAGTCATTCAGACCACTTCTCTTCTAGTGAGACCATCATGTTTCTGCATGAAATCTTCCATCAGGGTCTTAAAGCTCGGATTGCCAACTGGCCCACGCTGGTTCTGGGTGAGTTTCACGTCAGCAGGAAAGTAAAGAAACATGTGAATTTATTACACGTATGAAGAATTCACAAGGAGGCACATGTGGTTTTCAGAACGTTCACATGTAAAAATTCATGACATACAAGCATATTTCATTTTTAAATATTTCACAAAATCACAGAGGAAAACTATTTCACACATTGTATGTGATGTGAAACACTTCACATGTTATAAATTCACATCGTCCGGTTAGATCTGGTTTCACTTCATGTCACATGACCAAACAAATCATGAAAATGCTCCTCTATTGTTTTGCTGTTGTTTCCTTCATGGTGATCTTTGTATTTTAAAGGTCTGTATGTGTTTTTGCACCTCCCAGCGGACCTGTTTGACATCCTGCTGCCCATGCTGAACATATACCAGGAGTTTGTGCGTAACCACCAGTACAGTCTGCAGGTGCTGGCAAACTGTAAGCAGAACAGAGACTTTGACAAGCTGCTGAAACAATACGAGTCCAACGCTGCTTGTGAGAGTCGGATGTTGGAGACGTTCCTTACTTATCCCATGTTCCAGGTAAAACACACACTGATGAGATAAAAAGCTTTACCAGTTACAAATATCTCTGTGAATCTCATTCTTTATGTGTTTCCTTGACATTTCAGATTCCACGGTACATCATCACTCTCCATGAGCTGCTGGCACACACACCTCATGAGCACGTGGAGCGCAAGAGTCTGGAGTTTGCCAAATCCAAACTGGAAGAGCTGTCGAAGTAAGTGCGTGTTTGAGCTTCATGAGAGGGATGGATGGAAAGATCATGTTGATGATAACAATGACTGGTCGTATCATCAGGATGATGCATGACGAAGTGAGCGACACGGAGAACATTAGGAAGAATCTGGCCATAGAAAGGATGATCGTAGAAGGCTGTGACATCCTGCTGGACACCAGTCAGACGTTCGTCAGGCAAGGTGAGCTTTGTCTCATATTGTTTAGTTTTCACTGATGTTTGATAGCTTTTAAAATCTCACCAGGTTCACCTTTAAACATTCATAAGTAAAAGGGCTGAAATAACTTTTTTAGGCTTAGTGGCAGAAAATGAGCTGAATCTGACACGTCCTGTACTTCACCACCAATGAAGATCTGATCTGAATCAAGGTTACCATGGAGATTTTTATCTCTCCACTACAAAACACACAACAGGGTTACAGAGAGATGTGTCTTTGAATACAGACAGCAGTTGCAGAGACTAATTAAGAGTTAATTAGTTACATCTGATCTAATCTGCTGCTGATACAGCAACAGTCAGCTAAAAATAAGAAACATCTCGATAAGTTTTTCACTGTTACATCTTCTCAAACAAGAATAAAGAAGTTAACATCTTTCAGCAGTAAGAAAAAAAGAAATAGAGAGAAAAGAGATTCGTTAGCATCAGATCTTAATGAAGAAGAACAGGTGCTGGATCCAAAACAAAGCAGCTCCTGGATCCCTACTTTTCACTCACTCCTCTGACTCTCTCCATCATCATCATCATCATCATCATCATCATCATCATCATCATCATCATCAGGATCTCTTATCCAGCTGCCGCCCAGCAGTGAGCGGGGCATGCTCAGTAAAGTCCGCCTGGGCTCCCTCTCACTGAGGAAGGAAGGAGAGAGGCAGTGCTTTCTGTTCACCAAACACTTCCTCATCTGTACCCGAACATCTGGAGGAAAGCTTCACTTGCTCAAGGTCAGTGTCACCTGTCCACAGATACGTATGACGCAACACTGGAAATAATAACTATTCTAATCCAATAATTCACATAACGACAAACTTTAGTCGCCTACGATAAGCAGTTCACAAAATAACATCTTTAAAATGATAAAGACTCAGGTAGTGAGGGGTGTGTTGCATTCAAAGTCACAGTTTTTAAGTTGTTTCCTCCCAGTGTGCACAGAGTCTGTCTCTTTAAATACATTCAGATATCTCATAGATTATAACTTTGAACACTGTTCTTTTCTTTCTCCCTCAACAGCAAGGAGGCGCGTTGTCTCTGATCGAGTGCACTCTGATCGAAGAACTCGACTCCAGCGACGAGGACTGTGAGTGTCTTCGTTTTCTTTGGTCAAATCCGTGTTGTGTCACTTCACGTCTTTTTAACTGAAGTGTTTTTTCCAGACAACGCAGCAGGTCAAGGCTTCAACCATCTGGAGTTTAAAATAGTGGTGGAGCCTCCTGATGGTCAGTCCTTCTCTGTTGTCCTCTTGGCTCCTTCCCGGCAGGAAAAAGCCGCCTGGACCAGCGATATCAGCCAAGTAAGCCGAACTGAACTGAACTTTAAAGCAGAAGTACAGTATTCTGCTTTAAAACAGTTTTCTAACCATCACCAAGTCTCACATTTCTCTGCTCTGTGTTTTAGTGCATTGATAACATCCGATGTAACGGTCTGATGACCAGCGTGTTCGAGGAGAACTCCAAAGTTTCTGTGCCACACATGATCAAGTAAGAAAGGTCAAACTTTAATGTGTAATACATAAATACCACGAAAAGACCAAAATCAACAATGAAATGTCAAAATTGTATTAAAAACAAACCATGAAAATAAACACTTTATTTTATTTTCGACTGAATCACACACACCGACTCATCCGCCGCTGAAAATAGTCCCCAAGAAATGCACTGTTTCTACCTGTCTGATTAAACCACAGTTCCCCGCTATTTCTGGAAATCATTTAACTATATCTGAAAATGTTTTTTTAAATGTACATCTTTAATAGGAACCAGTTGACTTGGGACAGAATACCAAAGTTAATGTAGAGAGAGATGATTGCTGATTTTGGCCTTTTTCATGATTATCACCAGCCTTATCCTTCAGGTGAACATGGCCAATGAACATAAACGTGGTGTTTTTCTCGTTAAGGTCTGACGCCCGACTGCATAAAGACGACGTCGACATTTGCTTCAGCAAGACGCTCAACTCCTGCAAGGTCCCGCAGATCCGATACGCCAGCGTGGAGCGGCTGCTCGAGCGTCTGACAGACTTGCGCTTCCTCTCCATAGACTTCCTCAATACATTCCTCCACACATACAGGATCTTCACCACGGCCGCTGTGGTCATCGACAAGCTGGCTGACATCTACAAGAAGCCGTTCACCTCCATACCTATCAGGTACGTTCCCCGCTGACGGTTTCTGTTATCAACCATCTTCTTCCCTCTCTTCTCATGTAACAGACTCACAGTACCATTCACAGTGTCATTCATCCATTTTTCCATTTCCACGTTTCTCCTCTCATTGTTCATCTCCTCTCATCCTCCCCCTCTTCTATTGCTCCACCCCTTCTTCTTCCTCTTCCTGTCACTGACCCAGGATTGAGCAACATTCATGTGATCGTCTGTCCATCATGTCCCTCTGTCCTGACTACAGTCTGAAGATCACACAGCTCGCTCTCGACCAGTCCAAGTAAATACTGGTGATTCACTGCACCAACGTTTGTCAGCGGCAGAGCTACAGATCAACTCTTCCTCTGTCTCTCAGGTCTCTGGAGCTCTTCTTTGCAACCAACCAGGGGGGCACGTGGGGTACGGACCCCTTGAACAACAAATCCCCGAGACTGTGCCGCAAGTTTTCCTCTCCTCCACCGCTCTCCATCCCCTCTCGCACCTCCTCTCCGGTCCACTGTCGCAAGCTCTCCCTCAGCTCCCCGATCAGTTCGAAAGCAGGAGCCTTGGACCTGTCAACCACCCCCTCTTCTTCTGCAGCCAACTCCCCCACCTCCAGTCACTGTCCCTCCATCTCCTCTCCGCCTCCCTGCTCAACCAGGGCCTCATCTGGCTTTTCCTCTCCTCCACCCACTGCCACCCGCTCTCCCAGCCTCCCCCAGGCCTCTGGAGTGTCCTCTCCGCCCCCCACCTCTACCAAGGCTCCCCTGGACCTCAGCCGTGGTCCCAGCTCCCCAGAGCTCGGCCCAGCAGCAGCAGAGGACATCAGCGGAGAGCTGCCTCGCATCGACGCCTTCTGTGGGAAGCTGAGGCGCAGCATCCGCAGGGGTACGTACTGGATCACATGATTCACACTCAGTCAGATATGAACCATGTGATGTATCAACATGTGTGAGCACACGTCTTACTGTCCGCTCACGTTTATCAAGTTGTGGTTTTAAAACAGGTAAATGCACTTTAGACTTTTGTACTTTTCTTTCATGGACATTGGTGCCATCTACTGCTGGTATGGATGTGATGATTTATTACTAATATTACACTTGAATCTGACACATAACACAAATAAACAAGGGAACAAGAGACAGAAGTTGGTCACTGTTACCGGATGCAGGAATAAAATAAAATAAAATAAAAAGATAGAAATAAAATGAAGAGATGAATAAAGCTCTTACATGGCAGCTCGAGTGGAAAATAACATTGAATGTGTGAAATGGAGAGTCCAAAGATACACACTGTCTGTTATAATACTCTGTTTTTATTTGATCTGTTTTAGAAATGATTGATTTAATAGTAATCATGGAAGGATGATCGTCTGAGATGCACATAAGAAATTAAAAAAAGACGAAAGACGAAAACCAATAAAATAACAGATAAAAGACAACGATAGAGAAGAGGGACAAAAACATATTGATCATGAAATATTCTAAAGATGTAGGTTTTAAATGTATGATTGAAGAAATCATCACTCTCAGCTGCTCTCAGATAATCAATAGAAATGTTTAACAGCTGTTCTGGAGTCAGTGTCTCTGGAAAAGTTTATTCCTGAAGCTCCAGCCAGCAGCGAGCCGGGCGACATGTCTCCCTGTCGCTCGCCATCCACACCAAGACACCTGCGCTACCGGCAGGCAGGAGGTACGCTGTGTACAAACACACACACACACACACACACAGATACACACACAGATACACACTGTTTCAGTCTGTCATACTGTTTTTAATGTATTTGCCTCCTTGCAGTCACATCAGGGGAAAACTCTCGCTGTACGATGTCGCCAGCTTCAGCGTTCGCCATCGCCACCGCTGCTGCAGGGCATAGCAGCTCCCAGGGTGAGTACAGCAAGCCATGAAGGTCAAAAGACACATTTGAGGGAGAAACTGTTGTAATTTCTACAATTACATCTCAATTAAATCTTATCTTAAGAGGCAGTTAAGTGGCAGCAAGAGCAAAAAGAGTTTTTTTGTGTTGATTGCAGTTTTTAAATAATTGTAAAGTAATTATTTTGATTTCTTTTGGTTTATAAATATATGTTATTATTAATATTATTTTTGGATTGATTATGGTTAATCACACGATAATCAGATTTAGGAAGTTTATCTTTATCTTCACATCAGACTCAGAAATGCTTCTTGTTTTGTTCAAAAGTTAAAGTTAGAATAAATAAATCCAAATAGAAACAGAATCTGTGGCTGCAATGTTATGAAGAAACAGAGGTGGTGGTTTAAAAGAGTAAGAGGACAGAGCTAAAGGTGTTCCTGAATTTATTTATTCATTCATTCATTCATTCATTCATTCATGCATTCATGCATTCATGCATTCATTCCTCCTAGGTTTTAGTAATTCAGAGAAATCCTGTGACAAAGAATTCATCATCCGCAGAGCAGCCACCAACAGAGTTCTCAATGTGCTGCGACACTGGGTTTCCAAGCACTCCCAGGTGAGTCCGCTACCTGTATGATCCCATTTCTCTACGTCTTCAAGTCTTTACTCACAGGACCCTATTTGGGACGAGTGTGTTGTTGTGGCGCTTCCTGCTGCGTGTCCTCTGCTGTCACTCTTTCCCCTGATGGAGGTGCTCTTTGCAGCATAAAGCATGTGGAAAGGTCAGCATCCTCCCCGGGGATGCTGAAGGACTATCATTTTCATTTGAGATTATATAAGATACTATTTTTGTACCTGGATGTTGTAGCTTTGAACACAGTTCTGGTTTAATCAGCGTCTGCAGACAGTAAAAGCAGTGCTAGTGATGTTTGAGATGATTGATGTTTGAGGGTTAGGGTTAGGGTTAGTCCATCCTGAGCAACAGTGATGATGTTTCATTTTATACACCAACCAACTAACTGATTAATCAACAGTTTCAGTCTCATTTTCTGACCACTGACATAAAGAGTTTCATTTACAGCCTGCAAATTTGTGTCTACAAGAACATATAATATATATGTAAAAGTAGAAATACAGCACCTGGTTTAAACGTCCTTTAGAGGGCATCCTTTTCACGTGCACCACAGTCTGTATAGCATTTGTTTATTATCAGTATAAATCAAACAAAATATCTCTGAATAATCTTACACTGACCCTTGTGTATGAAATGTCACATACAAAGGACCCTGCCTTGTATTAAAAGGTTGTTAAATGTGTTTATCCACCAGGACTTTGACATGAACAGTGAGCTGAAGATGGGCGTGATCGGTCTGTTGGAAGAGGTGCTACGAGATCCAGACCTGCTGCCACAAGAAAGGAAAGCAACAGCAAACATATTAAGGTGGAGTACCAGCTCTAAAACATCATCATCATCATCATCATCATCATCATCTAACTCCAAACACTTGTCTGATATAGTCAATGCAATTAAATCAGCGTTCATATCAGTTAGTAACAAAATAGAAATATCTTAATATATCTGTTGTTTATTAACATTGGCTGTTTTTCCATATTCATTTTATCACATTAATCCATTGAATGAATATTCTGAACATTGATCATAACATAATAAATGTCTTCCCATCCTGAACCTTATGGACAACAGTTATATCAAGGACTTTATTATCACTTGTTTCCAGTGTGAAATGTTTTCAGTTTTGCCTGGTGCATGTTGGCCGACCAGTGTCTCATGTTAGCTGCTTAACACTCATCATTTCTAATCAATCATCATTTTTAAACAAATAAGGCCGTTCAAGATGATGACTTGCTTGTTCAGCATCCACAGCCATCAATGACTAATTCATACTACTTTTTTACTAGTCGTGTAACACTAAAGCATGTCCACAGTTGTTTATAGTCTATTTTAATTAACTAATTCATTATGTGTATCAAACTTTCCAAATCCTTTAATCTCAAGTTTTCTTCATGTTTTATTGCAGCAATGTTTTAAATTTATGTAGGTGTTAAGTCAGAAGAAAACTCCACAGATGGATTAATAATTGTGTATTTGAATAAATAACGGAGCAACTTTAGTTAAAAATGGAAAATCTCCATACCTGGAGTTATTTTATGTGCATGTTGTACTTGTCTGTAGTATTACATCCTCATCTATTGTCAAATTTAATTCAGTTATCGGCAGGAAGCTGTTTTAATTTGGTTTAGTTTTAAAACATACACACCAGTCGAGTACTACAGTAGTACGATGGAAACTTGATGTAAAAGTACTGTTTTGCTCCTCAGTGCCCTTTCTCAAGAAGAACCAGATGACGCTCAGCTGAAGATAGAAGACATATTACAAATGGTTGGTGTTACTGTTACCTGTAACTACCTGTTATTGCCACACACAACATTTATTTATGGATTTTACTCATTAAACAAAAATAGTTTTTGTAGTGAGTAAATCTTTAAGCAGTTGTTGAAATAATGTATCTCCTGATTATGGAACAGAAAAGCTGCCCGCTGCTACACTTCATTGTGGTAAGAATAATGTAGACAGCTGTAGTTAGATGTAGTTTACTGAGAACATCTGCAGTGCTGCATTCTCAATATGTGAAGTTAAATCAGTGTTTGTGTTGTATTGGAATAGTTTTTTGTACTTGTTGAAATACATATTGTACATGAACAGTATGTGTTTGTGTGTGTTTCCAGACGGAGAGTCCTAAAGCGGAGTGTTTTGAGTCTCTCTCAGCCATGGAGCTGGCAGAACAGATCACACTACTGGATCACATTGTGTTCAGGAGTATTCCCTATGAGTGAGTAGTAGTACCCCAAGTGAAATAATCAGAAATAATATAAAATAGAAATAAAAACTTAAAAATAGATGCTGCAAGAGTTTAAAATGACAAGAATTGAATGTACTTATATTGACAGGGAATGTGCAAATAACATGCAAATGTGCACACAATTATAAATGCACAGTTGTAAATGTGTTAAAGAGTTATTCATTAATTGAATTGAATGTGATGTGTGATGTTTGGTATCCTGCAGGGAGTTCCTCGGTCAGGGCTGGATGAAGGTCGAAAAGACGGAGAGGACTCCATACATCATGAAAACCAGCCAGCACTTCAACGATGTAAGTTTTTATTACTTCATTAGCAGAGCAGAGACATTCACATCTGCTTATTTTAGCTTTAAACTAAACAAAATTGAATTTCTAGAAAAGATGTCATATCATGATAAATACTAATGACCTCTATCAGTCACCAAAAATCCTACATACGAGGGCTTTAACATGTGACATAATGATACTCAAGTACTGTAGAAAACAATAAAATCACCTGGTATTAGTGTATTTTTTATTATTTGTACACAATTGTATTATATAAAGTAAGTTCCACATAGTTATTTTAGACATATTTTACATGATACTATATTATACTTATACTATATGTCATTTATTATCTGGTAGGAGGCGTTATAATTGATAAATACACAAATAAACACTTATATCTGCTTGTAACTCCATTACAGTGTATTATAAACATGCATTATCTTTTTATATACCTCTCATGAATGTTAAATAGGGGAAAGTTACCGTTATCTCTCTAAAGCTGCGTGAACCTAATAAACCAGCAGCTCAGAGTATTCCTGTCTCCTCTCACCACAGATGAGTAACCTGGTGGCGTCTCAGATTATGACCCATACTGATGTGGGCTCCAGAGCCAGCTCTATAGAAAAGTGGCTGGCTGTGGCCGACATCTGTCGCTGCCTCAACAACTACAACGGCGTGCTGGAGATCACGTCTGCTCTCAACCGCAGCGCCATCTACAGGCTGAAAAAGACCTGGGCCAAAGTCTGCAAACAGGTTGGAAATGCTTTGTGAAAATTCAAAATAAAACCTCCTCTCTGCACAAAGCTTGAGATTTTTTTGCATGTTTTGCTTGTTTTCTAGACAAAGGCACTGATGGACAGGCTGCAGAAGACAGTTTCATCAGAGGGGCGGTTCAAGAACCTCAGAGAGACGCTGAAAAAGTACCAATACTTCTGAAAAGTGATAAATGTGTAAATCCAGGTCCTTAAAAACTGCCTAATGTTTGTGCTGTTTTTATATGTGTGTAGTGGTAACCCTCCATGTGTCCCATACCTGGGCATGTACCTCACTGACCTGGCTTTCATTGAAGAGGGAACACCCAACTTTACTGAGGAGGGCCTGGTCAACTTCTCCAAGATGAGGATGGTAAAGACGCCGCTCCCTGTTACGCTTTGCAACCAGAACCAGTTAGTTATGAGCAACATCATCAAACTTATGAATGAAGTACTTCAGATGATAAGAGATGGACAGCAAAAAGTCATATTTGTTAAAGAAACACCAGAGAAAATGTAAATATATTAAAAGAAGGCTAAGGATTAAAATACATGCAGTTATTACTTGTGACTTTTATGACTTTATATGGATCGAGTATTTTTTACTGTTTAATTGGATGGTGAACAAACTATTCTGAATCATGCACATAAACATAACGTTTCTGCTACTGATACAAAAATGATGAAAGAAATGACGTCTATCCGGCCGTAATCATGTGAGCCAGTTAACAGCATGTGGATTATTTTTATCATAAAAAGATAAATCTTCCCTTTTTATTTCCAACTATCATCACACAGTTTGAGCTGCAGTAAATCATCATTCATCATTATGTGTTTAGTGTCATAAACAATCTCTGTTGTAAGAGTGGAAACAGTCAGTTACCTGACTACAGGCCTCTGGCAGCATTAACTCTCTCTTCTCTGTCTCTGCTCGCTCAGATTTCTCATATTATCCGTGAGATTCGTCAGTTCCAGCAAGCACCCTACAGGATAGAGCACCAGCCCAAGGTGTGTCTAATAAAATGCACACGACTTCCTTCACCATTAAATTATCTGTGCAATATGAAGTGATCAGCATGTACCTAGTAACACAAACTGTTTCTCCATTCTACCTTTTTCCAGGTGACTCAGTTCCTCCTGGATAAGACAGCGGTGATGGATGAAGATACTCTCTATGAGCTCTCACTGAAGATCGAACCTCGAGTGCCATCTAGCTAAATAACCTGGCTATCTACAGTGAGGCAAAAGAAGTGTTTAGTCAGCCACCAATCAAGTTCAAGTTGTCCCTCTTAACAAGATGAGGGAGGCCTGTAATTTCCATCATAGGTGCACTTCAACTATGAGAGACAGAATAGGGGGAAATAACCCAGGAAATCACATTGTAGGATTTTTAATAAATCAATTGGTAATTTCCTGCCAACAAACGCTATAAAACAAAGTGTTGATTTTCTGTGATTTTCTGGATTCTTTTTCTTATATCTCTCATAGTTACTCAAAGTATACTAACGATGGAAATTACATGTTTTTAAGTGGCACAACTTATATGAACTATATGAACATTAACAGAACTTGAGATTCATTCTTATTAAAGCAGACGGCTGTCACATAAAACACCACCAGGAAACTCAGGAGAAAATGTGCCTTGTTGTATGAACACCTGATATTTAGTAAAGGACTGTATGACACACATAACTCTGCCATATGACTGTAAAGAAAACCGTGTTAGCTTCGACACATGGTCTATAAAATAACCAGTTGCTGCTATTATTATGTTGTAAACACCAAACAATCTGCCTCTGTAGTCTGACACATAAACATTGTCACATGACTTTTACTTTATTTGTATTATCATGGCCAGTTTAACTTACTTGGGGGACCAAAATGAGCCGCTGTGCATTGTGTGCACTTCTATGCTGGAATATTACAAAGCTCTGAGTTTGCTGTGTGGTAATTTGACTTAACATACGTTTATTTTAGGTAGATAAATATATATGTGCACCACTATCCTGGTTAGGATCATGTTTTTGGAGTATCCAAAGGTTTATGTGTTGCACATGTAAACATCATATCCTGGTTTCAGAAATCTGGATACTGTATACAGGAATATTAATATTACAGGAATATTAATATTACAGGAATATTAATATTACAGGAATATTACATTGAACTCTGTATACAAACCAATGTGCATGTAAACAGACTCACTGGGAGCTTCCGTATGTTTGCCTATAGACTAGTAGGTTATGTACATGTATGTACGTTAATACATGTTTTATGGCTATTAGGGGGCAGCAGAATTGAGCTGTATACACAGCGACATATTAACATCTTATGAAGTTAAATAGAGTAAGATAAGCATTCATATGGCTGAGGAGACTGACACAAATAAGTCTTTTTTTTCTTTTATGACTGGAGATGCAAAGAGCAGCGATGACTACTAGCATGAAAATAGTTTTATTGGACCAAATGGCTTGAACTGTGATAATGCAGACCATCATTTCAGACTGCTTGCAAAGCTCAAAAAGCGTCTTTTATAATGATGCGTATGGAAAAAGTCTTGACCTGCAATTCTGACTGTGGCACCAAAGTTGCCTCACAGTTTAGAGGCTTGAAGCACAAAATCAGCAGAATTAATAAAGGTCTTATAAGAAGGTTGTGACACAGATGAGGCTTGAAGATCAAAACTCCTTAAAACCAACTGCCATACAGTGAACCAGGACCCTGGTGGTCTGGAGCCCTGGGACATTTGCCTGTTTTGCTCGGCTGGTAACCTTTGTGTATGATGGTGTGTGTGTGCGTGTGTGTGTGTATGATGGTGTGTGAGTGTGTGTGTGTCTGTGTCTGTGTGTGTGTGTGTGTGTGTGTGTGTGCGTGGAAACATGGGTTTCCTCAACAGCTGTAGTACAGATCATTTTTTATCTACCTTAATACAGTGCTTACCAACATGATGCTGGGCTTCACTCCAACATTTTTATATCATCTGTTAAACTGAAGGTTTGTGTTGCTGTTGTGTTACATGTGTTACAGCAAACAATCTGAATATATAGATTCAGGATATTATCATTGACAATCAAAAGCACATCAGCTGAAAATCATGTTTTATAATATTAGTAATTCTGAACACAAATTCAGTTCATTTCTTGTCTTTTTTACCCCATAAGAACCCAGAACCACGTTCTGTATATGTGACGTAATGAGTTCAGGTCAGACATAAAGCTTATGTTTCTTTTACATGTATCACTGTTGTTATAATTTCCTCGTCATTTAATCATATTCATGTTTAAACCTTGTTGTCTGTATTAGTCAAATAGTAATATCTTTGCACTATTCATTTGTAAAGAATGTATAGAGTCTAAACCTGTAACTTGATAACTGATATCCTCCTAGTTGAGTTTTAGTAGGTTTATTCATTTTTTTCAGCACATTCATGATTTCAGGAATCTTTATTAAATGCTTTAGTGTACAGTACCATGCTTTCCTATACTGCTGTATACCTTTGAAATTCCAGTTTTGTATCCAGACGTATTGTTCCATGCATTTCACGGTGCAATGTACATATATTTACACACTCAAGGCTTAAAAATAAAAGCAAAAAAGTAAATTATAATGTAGTTGCAAATCCTTTTGGAGGTGGGTAGAGATGGAGATATGATGGCCCTGAGAGCTCAAAGCACTGAAACCTAAGAAAATACATGCAAGTAGATGAAACAGGCAAGTGAACATCTTCACCAATTTGTTAACACATACATAGAAATGCACTGTGAACAAAGAAAACATTGTAATTGCGCATCAAATAAAAAAGCAAACAGATACAGAAACATGCTGCAAATACACAAAACACAACTGAATACAGAAATGCACTAATAATAATAAGATAGATAATGCACTGCACAAACCAGTTCTTCATGTTCTCCAGAAACATTTTTAGTTTTGTGACTTTGTTCTGTCCTGTGCATCCTGCAGCCTTTCTGCAGCCTTCCTGCAGCCTTTCTGCAGCCTTCCTGCAGCCTTTCTGCAGCCTTTCTGTATTTGATTGCGTTTTTGCGGACAAATTAGTAAATGTGTTTTATTCGTTTGCAGTGTTTTTTTCTAAATGCTGATTATATGTTGTATGTCAAAATGGTAAAAACATTTTCCTAATTTTCTTGTGTTATTTTCCGTGTGTTTTCTCAGGTAGCATAGCATTAAGATCTCAGGGTCACCACAGGGACAGACGGTGATAATCAGAGTTAGAGGAAGAGATCATGTGCATATGTGTCTGCAGTTGAAAATATCAAGGTCAAACTGGATGGTGATATCTGACCTGTATGGTTGTGCTTATTCACGGCCCCACATGAGTGGTCTGCACTGTGGTAACTCATGTTGGAGGCCCTCCATTGGTTTATAGCAGTTGGTTTCTGAACTTATGATTGGCCTCCAGTTTTTAATCCCACATGAGGGGGTGGAGCCCCCGTGACAGGAGAGTGAAAAGCTCTTTAACAAGAGACCTTCAGCAAGAAGGCTGAGCAGCTTTTCTACAGGTACTGTATCTTTTTCTTTCTTCCTAGCTTACATTACTTACACATGTATATTGATCTGTTGTAAAATTATAGTCAGCAGCTATCAAAGAAACGCCACCAGTTCATATTCAGTTTCTCCTCTTGCTTGACTTTAACTGCTTGTAATACATAATGACAGAAGATTAATCTGTGACTTTAAGTTGTCAAAATGTTTAAAACAGGAAATGTGGATGGAAGCTAGAAGCAGGTTGTGTAGATAAATTAATTCCACAAGGATGAGAGATTTTTATCATAATTTGTGAATATGAACTGAAGAAGGCTTTGCAGTCAAATATTTCCTCATGCAGCTTTGAATGTTTGGTGCATTTTCCTTTAAAACTTTTATTTCTTACTTCCTTTCTGAACTTATTTTCTGAATATGTGAGTCAATGTTAACTGTCCTGTGTCGTCTGAAGAGGACGAAGCTGCTCTTACGTCCTGCACGCACACCCTCAGAGTTACAGTAAAAGGTCACTGGTGAGGGGAGAGGAGGCTGATCCCAGGTCTGTGCTTGTGTTGGTGTAATCCTGACCATAAAACCATGATGAGTGTTAGTTGGCAGTAGAGGCGTTACAAGGCCGCAGATCACTTGCTTGTTCTTTACCATTTCTGCAATGATATTTATCCTGATTTCTGATCTCCCGAGCTTCCTTCCCTGTTTCCATCCGTCAGTCCAACAGCTTTGGCCTCATGAGGGTCTGGTCTTGTGACCAGTTCAGAATGTCACTGAGCCAGAGCCAGAGATGACTCTGATCCTGGCGCTGGATCCTGGCACCACAACTGCACCCCGTTGAACTATAAATAATATACAATTGACCCTGTCCATCCTTTCCAGAGTGAATGTGAAAATGGATGGATGGAAGTTGAATAAATACAACTGCCTCCTCAGTGTCAGACACAACTTGACATGTGGTGCAGGGGACTGATGAGACATCTTTCAGTCTGACTGCAGGATTAACAGGAGTAATGAGTCCTCACAGCTTCTGAATCCTGCTATATTAAGACATAGTCTCATGGAGACGTCCCACCCTGCATGAAGGACAAGCTAGAAAATGACCTTCCAGTTGCATTAAATCAGAGGACATTCAATTTAGGTATTACCTTAAATCAATCCAAAAGGACATATACATTAATAATACTGAATGTAAACTTTTTGTCTAACCAGCACTGAGCTCTTCCTGAGCACGAGTCCATCTTAAGACATCTTCAGCCTTTAGGCAGCATTAGTGGACATATGAAACCTTCGGTTCGGTGGGTGGGAGACTGTGATAATGCTAAGAGGCTAAGAGCATCTGCCACAGTCCCATCCTACTCTAAGCTTGTTACTGTATTGAAGAAAAACCCTGTGGAGGTGAGGGTGGGGATCATCTAAGCAGCAGGTGTGAGCTAACATCCACACGTAACATAAATCTTCAGTATCAAAAGTAATGAAGGTCTCACCAGAAAGTGGCACAGCAACAATTCACCCACACGGCTTTGTGAAATATATGAATGTAGAAAGGAACAATAACTTTATTTTTCCATACTGGGTCATATTCTGCTTACTAGCATTGTTGTTCTCAGGACTGTACATCATTTATTTGAATAAAGAGTTACTGAAGAGTGAGAAAAAGCTCTCTCGTCAGCTACTGTAACATGTCTATAAGACCATGCTATCCATGCTGCATGTCTTTTCTCTCTCCAGATCATTTACTACGAACACAAAGTTACCGAACAAGCAGAAAGATGGCAAGCTCCTTCACACGTCTGATCTCTGGCCGCAACACGGCTGTGCTGTTGGCCAGCTTGGGTGCGGGAACAATGGCGACCGGCTTCTTGTTGAGTGAAAACAACTCACTGGCAGCCGAGATGAAGAAGAAGCTCTATCCTCCCAGGTAAGACGGGGTAACAGAGCTGAGAAGACAGTGTCCTTGATGAGTGAGTGCTATATTTAATTACCTTGATGTCACCTTGATTACCCAGAATGACTCATTGATTTGTGTTTCCACAACAGAAAGTTGGTATCAACAGATACTTGGACTGTTTGTCTACTGATTAATGTGGGTTAGACATCAATAAGCACATTTTGAGGATTAGTATGAAAGAGCATAACAGGTCAGAGCAGCAACACGGGCACCATCCCTCAGTATCACTGACGCTCTCAGGTTTCAACTGGGCTACCTTTGACTTACTCCCCCTGTCATTCCCAATCTTTGCTGCTGAGGTTGTTTCATGAAAACTTAAGCATAGACTCAAAACAGTTTGGATGGATTTGAGAAGTTTCCATTTATAGTAAAACAAGGAGATAAAAAAGTGAAATCCTGCTACAATAGTTTGTTTACATAGGAAGCTTCCTAAAGCTGACCAATCAGAACAGAGCGGGCTCATCAGGAGGCGGGCCTTAAAGAGACAGGAGCTAAACAGAGGCTGAACTGAGGGGCTGCATGAAGGACCAGAATGATGTGATGTTAATGTGATGACGCTTATATCTGTGGAAAAACCACAGAGTGTGGTCTGTTGTATTTGTGAGTACAGGACGTAGTTTTCAGCTAACCCCACCCCCACCCCACCCCTCCCTCTCCTGCAGCTCTGACTTCCCCGACCTGAGGAAACACAACAACTGCATGGCCTCGGCTCTGACTCCGGCCATTTACGCCAAACTGAGGGACAAGCTCACCCCCAACAACTGGACCCTGGACCAGTGCATCCAAACCGGAGTCGACAACCCCGGACACCCTTTTATCAAGACGGTGGGCTGTGTGGCTGGAGACGAAGAGAGTTATGAGGTAAGAGAGGTCAAAGGTCAAATACACATGGCTTGTGTCTATATGCTTCATAAGTTGTTCCTGTGTCCTAAATGAAATAAATGGTTTATATAACGGTTCCCTCCAGGTGTTTGCTGAGCTCTTTGACCCCGTCATCAAAGACAGGCACAACGGCTATGACCCCAGAACAATGACACACCCCACAGACCTGGACTCCTCCAAGGTGTTTACACCAGAACACCCCATCACTGATCACTCCACATATCTACTGTATTCCTGCCTGTATAAAACAATATTTTCTTTACTTCTTCCTCCACCTCCCAGATAACCAACGGCATGTTTGATGAGAATTACGTTCTGTCGTCCCGTGTCCGTACCGGCCGCAGCATCCGTGGGCTGAGCCTGCCCCCGGCCTGTTCGAGGGCGGAGCGTCGTGAGGTGGAGCGGGTGGTTATCAACGCCCTGGCCGGCCTGAAGGGAGACCTGGCTGGACGCTACTACAGCCTGGGAGATATGACGGAGAAGGAGCAGCAGCTGCTCATTGATGTGAGTTACTGGAAATAAAATAAATCCTCAACTATTGTTTTCTTCTCTTCAGGCTTTACATCCCATTTAACATTTCAAGGGTTTATTTCAGTCACGTTTCTGTTTGTCCATATACCATATATACATATACTTAACATTATGTAATGTAATGTTAATTAATAATAATAATAATAATATTAATGTGCGTAGTGCCTCAACATAGCTGTAAGAAGTTTGGAACACTTTACTTTAAGTCCTCTTTTTTAGCCGTATATGAGCATTTAATAAATGGTTTATAACCTATATAAGTGTTGATGAATGTATGGTAAAATACATACAAATTTCAGCAGTTGTCTATTATTTAAATTTGATTCTCTTCTAATTTAAATGGACTGCAATATGAAATCACTATAGTGCTCTTCTAAGGACTTATAGTATAGACAATTAGGTAGCCAACTACTGTATGTGCATATACTCCACGTAAATAAGATAATAAGATAGATAATGTAGGTTCACTTTTATTGATCTTTCTGCGCATTCACGCTGCACCACATCAGGAGCACTTCCTATTCGACAAGCCTGTGTCTCCATTACTCACCTCGGCCTTCATGGCCCGCGACTGGCCTGATGCCAGAGGGATCTGGTAAGGCCAACAGTGAAATCCCAGCCCACACGTAGGAAATACAAATATGTGTCCACTAACATGTTGGACCCGCTGCCTCTCCCATATCTGTAAAATCCTCTCCTCTGTTATTCTCCTCTCCACCATAGCAATATAGAAAACTCCTCCTGCTCCTCTTTGACATCCTCCCACCTCTGTGTTCTCCTTCACCCTCCCCACCTGTAGGACCACTTCCTGTTTGACAAGCCTGTCTCTCCACTGTTGACATGTGCCTTTATGGCCAGAGACTGGCCAGACGCCAGGGGCATCTGGTAGGATCTCTTCAGCCCTTCTGCATGTCTGCTGTGTGAAGCCCAATAGAAGTATGCAGTTATTACTAGAGATGGGACTCCTTTTAAATTTTAATTGTTAATGTGTCTGTGTTTGCTGCGACATGTTTTACATGGAGATCATATTTAAGCTGGAATCACTTCGATGGTAATCAAACTGCTTTTTGCACAACTTGCAGGTAACAACGCTCTGATCCAGCGTTGAATCAGGACGTTTTAAAAAGTAAAAATGAACCCTCAATGAGACAAGCGAAGCGCTGTCGTCGGCCATTTGTTTTACTGGATGTCGCGTGTGCATCTGCTTTACGGGTACCAGAAACAAGTGAATACAAAGGTTCCAGCTCGAAAACTTCTGATATTATTCTAAAATTATAATATGTGCTTAATTAACAAACTTGTTAATTTCTTAATGAATTAATTTAAATTAACATGTCCCAGCCCTAGTTATAACACGTGTGTCCAGCATATATACATATATATATATATATATATATATTTGAGAATCTGGATAATGAAATTCTTCATGGTCGTGAGTCATCCCTGGTATTGAAAGCAGCCTTTTACCTTGAGAGCACTTTATTTACTTCCTTTAGCTCTCCTCAGGCACAACAATGAGAAGACCTTCCTGATCTGGGTCAATGAGGAGGACCACACCAGAGTCATCTCCATGGAGAAAGGAGGCAACATGAAGAGAGTGTTTGAGAGATTCTGCAGAGGACTCAAACAGGTACAGTAGAGTCTGTCGAATTAGCACAAACAACACAAAAAACATATTGGATTATTTCTTTGTATATTGTGATACTCATTACCGCTATTGGGTTCACTTTCACTAACTGACAGTTGGTGGCAGTAATGTACCAAGAAACATAGCAACAAAGGAGGAGAAGAAGAAAACTGCACACTAACAAACAGTGATGATTTAAAATATTAAAAGAACTGTTTGCAAACCTTTTTCTGGGAAAGGAAACATGCTCAGTAGTCTGCAGTTTAGTGTCCTCATAATACACATGATGTATTATGATCAAATCAAATCAAATTTTATTTGTATAGTCCAAAGTCACAAAATACATTTGTCTCAGAGGGCTTTACAATCTGTACAGGGAGGGACACCCTCTGTCCTTAGACCCTCGATTAGTGAGGAAAAACTTGTCCACCAAAAAACCTTTTAACAGGGAAAAAGGTGGAAGAAACCTCAAATACAGAATGAGAAATACAGAATATAAACGTACCTTTTGTTTCCAAGGAAACTCCACAGGGTGCTATTAAACACTGGATATCATCTAATAATTAGAAATGTCCCTTTAAATGTAAAAAACAGTCTGCTAAACCTTTATTTTCTCTGTCCATGAAGCCAAGTACCCAGATAATATTTAATTAAAGAAGAACGATCTATTTAACCTTTTTGCTGAAAAGCATTAAATCAGTACTGGTATCTTGCCAGCGCTGCCTATGTCCATCTAACATATATGTGACTCTTGTCGTGTCCAATAGGTGGAGCATCTGATCCAGGAGAAAGGATGGGAATTCATGTGGAATGAACGTCTGGGCTACGTCCTCACATGTCCCTCCAACCTGGGCACCGGCCTCAGAGCAGGCGTGCACGTACGCCTGCCAAAACTCAGCAAGGTAACAGACACACTCACTGTTCTCATCATTAACAATACAACGGTTACAACTCAACCCGGCGCAGCAACAATATCACCAGTTTGGTTGCTGTTCTGGAGCTTTCAGTTGGATCACATCATCTTCATCGGTTATCATGATATTGTTCAAAATTACATTTTTCTGAGCTATTAATGAAATCTGGTATTATTCTATAGTTTTATTGCCAACAAATCACAAACCAACAATAAATTGATTCAACAAATATTATGTGTATGTAAATCCGATATATCTTGTTCCTCTAAAAACTATTAAAATATGTCAGTGAGCCAAACCGCTGCATCAGGAGACACGTTCCTTCATCACCATGAACACAGTTTATAATGACTCAATCCCACACGCTGTCCTACTGTCACATACTGTCAGACACTAGAGTCTAGTGAGTACTCACTAGATAGTTATTGAGAGACTAGACATCTCCTCCAGTGACCAGCTATTTTAGGATCTACTACTGAGCCTTTTAAAAGAACAAGTATATATTTATGTAGCTTTGATGGGGTAGAAAGCCACAGACAGTCTAGTGAAAGCTTTGAGAAAGGGACAAAAATACTGTTGGTTTTGGTCTTCTCAGGATTTGTTGACAATGACAATATATTGATAAGAGCCTTTCTTAACCTTTCAACTCCAACAAGATTTGGTTGTGTGATCAAAAGCTACAGTGCAACTACTAGACTGACTCTGCATTGACTTTTCACTTTCTCCATTTACCAAATTACTGAAATGATCACGCAGGATGCACGTTTCTCCAAAATCCTCGACAACCTGCGGCTGCAAAAGAGAGGCACAGGAGGAGTGGACACGGCTGCTACTGGAGACACCTTCGACATTTCCAACAACGACCGTCTGGGCAAATCTGAGGTGAAGATCAATCAATTTATTTAATGTTTGTTAGATGCTTTTGCCTTTCATTGTCTAGGAGCAAAAATAAACTTGTGTTTTGTGTGTGATTAGGTGGAGTTGGTCCAGCTGTTGGTCGACGGGGTCAACTACCTGATCGAGTGTGAGAAAAAGCTGGAGAGGGGGCAGGACATCAAAGTCCCAGCTCCCATCGCCCAGTTTAGGAAATGAAAGCTGCACTTATTGTGCCGTCAGCGTTAGCAGGAAGGCGGCTCCCTGCTTCCTTTCTAAACTGAGATGTTGTCTGTCCACTGCTACAGAGGAGCTTGTTGCTTTATGTCTGTTACAAGGATTGCAAATCTTTAGTCTCTATAATAATACTGTACTTAGACATGACCTGCAGTTAGGAGAAAATTCTACCTCAAGTTAAGGTCCTCACTGTAACCCTGACTTCAATAAAGCCCACAATATTAAACAGCTGTGTTTTATTTCCTGTTATTTCAGATCAATAACTTGACCAGAATTCAACAGGTGGTTTCAGAGTACAGTGTATCATAAGAAAAAGAAAATGAAGGAAGAGACAACCAGATAGAAACAACAGCTTGAGATGCTGTTTGTAACTGTTGAAAACAAAGCTTAAAAATCTGTAAACAGGTCTTTTCTCAAACAGGTAAGCAAACGACTAAGCTGAGATAACATTCACAATTTAAGTAAGCAGAACAGCACTTTTTTCAATATATATTTCTGACATTTTATTATCCATGATGCCACCTCTGACCATTTTCTTATGATTTTCTAAAAAGAAATCAGTAGAAAGAAGTAATCAAATAACAATAACAATCAAAAGGTGACACGCAGAGGCGAGAGCCTGCCTCTTCACCAAAAAGTCCTGCTTTTTTTGGCAAAGTCAAACAGAAACACAAGCCTCTATTAGGGAGTAGTAGGAGAGTGCTAAAACAATGCAGGTGCGTAAGAACGGGTCACCTCTGTGTAGTTTGGGGGTAAGAACAGAGTAAAGCTGCGAGTGTCAGTGTTGTTGTCAGTCCACAGGTCGCTTTTCACTGTGTTTCTTTGTAAACTCTTCAGCATTCTTCATGAACTTTGCACGGTCTTTGATATATTCGTCTGCCAGGTCTGCTCTCAGTGGATGATCAGGCTCAGGGATGTTCACCAGAGAAATGAGACACTGAATCACTGGAGGAGAGATGGAACAACAATACAAGTCATTTATGCCACTACAGTTAAGTCTCTGTTCTTTTAAACTTTGACATCATCACACTCATCTGCACCTTGGCAAGTTCTTGTTGCTGGTTTCCAGTTGTCGACACTTATGATGGGCAGGCACACCTGGCCCCTCTCGTCAATGTTGGGGTGGTAGATTTTCGTTTTGAAGGTGATCTTGGGAGGCTTGAAGGGGTACTCTGCCGGGAAGATGATCTCAATCCGAAATGCTCCTTTATCATATGGAGCACAGTCCTTGGAGAAAACAGACAGAGAGAAGTTTGGAGATCAGTAGAAGTTGTTCTTAATCTTTCATTACTTTTTATTTCAGCACCCATCCAGTACTTACAGGAACAATGAGCCCTTGCCAGTTCAAAATATTTGCCTCATCCACTTGAATGTTGCGGAAATGTTTCATTCCAGATTTGCGGATGTCATCGAGCTCCTGTTGATTTAAAATGAAGTCATTAAATTACAGAGACGTGGTGGGTGGCGTATATGACCCTGACGGTGGCGTATATGACCCTGACGGTGGCGTATATGACCCTGACGGTGGCGTATATGACCCTGACGGTGGCGTATGACCCTGACAGCGGCTTCATACTTCACTGTCCATCCATAGTTTTCTTGTTTATACATCATAATATTGTGTGTTCGAGTGTTTAATTGGTACCTGACAAGGCAGCATAATGTATTTAACGGTTTAGCTGGTCTGGTTTGATCCGATTTGATTGACTGTTTCCTGGTTAGATATGCAACAACCTCACAGCTGTCGTCACATGACGCAATACGGTTGATGTGACGCCATCTTCATTTTCTTTCATCTTCATTTTCTTTTGTAATAATTATACTTTGTATTCATTATTTTTATTTGTCATTTTTTTTCTCATTCAATCATTTGGTGTATTAATTTTTTTAAGTAGTGAAACATAATCACAGTTGAAAATGAATCAATTACTACTTGGCAATTATTTTGTTCTCAAATTCAAATTTTCAAACACATTTGAGAGGAGCAAATGTTTGCCTCGTTTTGAACATAAAAATATTTCATGTTTTTGTATTAAAATATAAAATAATAGAAAGTTACATCAATATACATAAATACTTTTTCTACCATAAAACAAGATGTTTAGATATTTTCAGAACAGTTTTGTTCAAATGTTTTAATAATTGAAACCAGGGCTACAACTAATGATTATTATTGTCGTTATCGATTAATTGTTTGGTCTATAAAACTTCAGGAAAATCGTATTATAAATAAAATAATTCTTATAATTCTTATTAATATAATGTCTGTTAAGAATAAATAATATACTATGGTATGTTTTTAAATTTATCTTACTACCACAAATATATTTTTTATTTTTTTATTAGCAGAGATTTTGATGATTGTGGAAAGAGTTGCTTATTAATAGGTATTAATTAATTAATTAATTAATATGATTCTTCTTTGTGTGATGGGCTCATATCTGAGCTCATTTAAGTTTACAGCTTTTGTTTTCTGACAGCTGGCAGTAAATCTGTGTTCACATCTTATAAATCTGTGTTCACATCTTATCAATCTGTGTTCACATCTTATAAATCTGTGTTCACATCTTATAAATCTGTGTTCACATCTTATTAATCTGTGTTCACATCTTATAAATCTGTGTTCACATCTTATTAATCTGTGTTCACATCTTATCATTAACATTTCTCTTCCTTGTAAAACTGCTGATTTCACAAACAAAGAAACCAAAACTAAATCTGATGTTTCATACAGAAACTAAAACTCATCCTCCTCCTGCTGCAGTCGACTAAACCGAGTTAAAAACTTCATATTGTGATTATATGTTGGTCATATTTCACTATAGGAGTCTTTACTATGTGGTCATATTTCACTATAGGAGTCTTTACTATGTTGGTCATATTTCACTATAGGAGTCTTTACTATGTGGTCATATCTAACTATAGGAGTCTTTACTATGTGGTCATATTTCACTATAGGAGTCTTTACTCTGTTGGTCATATTTCACTATAGGAGTCTTTACTGTGTTGGTCATATCTAACTATAGGAGTCTTTACTATGTGGTCATATCTAACTATAGGAGTCTTTACTATGTGGTCATATTTCACTATAGGAGTCTTTACTATGTTGGTCATATTTCACTATAGGAGTCTTTACTATGTTGGTCATATCTAACTATAGGAGTCTTTACTGTGTTGGTCATATCTAACTACAGGAGTCTTTACTGTCATATATGGTCCAGCTGAGCTGTGACGTCACGTCCCAACCCCATAGTCTCCATGTTCTCCAGACGGTGACAGCGCGTTAAAACATCGGCTGTACTTTCCTTAAAGACGGTGTTTTAAAGGCATCTTAAAGATAAATCACATTAAACGGCTCACTATCGTCTGTGGGAAGCTTCCCGTGTGGCTCAACCAGCTCTCATAACTAGCTGTTAACTAGTTATCCCTCTACCGTTTGTCGGACGTCATTATCCTTTCATTTTGTCGGGACAGATAGGCGCCAAACACCGGGCTTCACGGTGTTTTCTACCGGACGCTGCGTCGCTTTAAGTTGTTTAAACCCTCTTAAAGTAACATGAGGACAATGATTTGTCGTTTTTTACCTTTCCTAGTCTCCTAGTCGAAGTCATTGTGGTGCCGATTTGCTCGTCTTCTTCTTCCTGTTTCTCTCCGGTTCTCTTCGACTTCTTTTAGGTTTGGTTGAAGGAGGTTGACGCGCGGCGCCGTGTCGCGTTACCGCCACCTGCTGGTCGGGAGCGCGCAGTTAATTAATGCTTCTCATTTTAATAAGAGTTGTACCTCTTTGCACCTTGTGCCTTCATAGTAGTGTTTTGGGGTTTTGATGAACATTGATTATATTAATATTAATACTTATTCATTTATGGGGATTCAAATCATACAACTTAAACATTAGTAACATAAGCTTATTCACTTTCTACATCTATACCCTCAACTTCAACCGACATTTAAATGCACAACAGATATCACTTTATGTACTACACACATATGAAATGTTTATCCTTTTTCAACATTTGTCTAAAATAGAGCTGACATCACTGCAGCAAAACACACATCTCTAAAGATATATGGAGAAAATCTTAATTCAAATAATGATGATAATATCCAGAATCACATATTAAATATGCACAGTAAGCTTATTAGTAAAAACTCAAGAGGACAAAGCATTTACTTTCACCCTCAGTATGAATTTATCAATCTGCAATCTTTGAATATTTGTGTTAGATGTGTCAAACAGTGGGATGCTGCTATTTCAATGTTTGAACTACACAAGAAAATATGTAAACATATGAATAAGAAGAGTTTATGTGTGACATGTTAAACTTTATCATCCTATTACAATTCAGACTTTCTGTCAATTATAGTTGGATTCTAAAGCAAACACTGCAGGTATAGTTATAGGCAGTTTACACCTTGAAGAAATGAAGGAGAACAGGTAACTAGGTTGAGACAGACTGTATGTGGGAACAAGAGAAGCAAGGACTCAGACAACAATATGTTTAGACTCTCAGTCAATAGCTGGTGATAAGAAGCAGCTGTGGATGCAGGCAACAGATCTTGCAGATTAAGGGTTAAATCACAGGTGTGTGTATGGCAGTGGATCACACTGAGGACACCTGGTGGACAGGTGAGGAACAGAAATAGACAGGAAGAAATAGCAGAGGATGGAGCAATTTGTGTCAGGATGTATTTGCTTTTTACAAGTAGGAACAGTATTATCCAAAGTCTGATGTGTTGACAGTGAAAGATACAGACGTGTATTATAATTTTATATTATTTATTATTTATTTTATTATTTATATTATAAGAGTAAATGTGTAGACTGTAAATGTGTCAGATATCCACTTGATATGACTAACTCACACTGATGAAGCCTCAGAGCAGCTTCACATCTACTTTAAATGACTTTAACCTCCATCACTGACACTGAAAGCACATTTAAAACAACATTAAACAACTGTGCATTACATTAACACAATTATTTGTATTATCACATTTGCACATTACATGTTTTTACTATTTAAACCCGGTCTGACAATTTATATATTTATATCACCTGTCTCTTGTGGTAGCTGTATTTTCTCTTACTTATGATACTATACTATACTATACTATACTATACTATACTATACTATACTATCCTTTAATAAACGTACTTTAATATGCTTTAATAAACGTACTTTAATATCCTTTAATAAACGTACTTTAATATGCTTTAATAAACGTACTTTAATATGCTTTAATAAACGTACTTTAATATCCTTTAATAAACGTACTTTAATATGCTTTAATAAACGTACTTTAATATGCTTTAATAAACGTACTTTAATATCCTTTAATAAACGTACTTTAATATGCTTTAATAAACGTACTTTAATATCCTTTAATAAACGTACTTTAATATCCTTTAATAAAGTTAAATTATTCAGTCTTGTGATGACTTGTCATATAAAGCAGTGTAGTTCCGTACTTCGCCGCTAGGTGTCCAGGCTGGTTCCTGTGACATCCGGACAGTCTGTTCGTGATAGTCGCCTGAGTGGAGCATTTACACACCTTGAATAAAACTCATCTAACAGCGACAGCTTCCTACACAACTTTAACGGGTCTTATCACAGCATGAAACGACGACACCAGCGACGGTTGTTCCTTTGTCAAACGGAAGATGAACGTTACCGTTGACGACGACGTCGGAGTTCTGGAATAAACCAGGTTAGCTAGCCGCTTTAGCAGCTAACGTATCTAACAACAAACCAACAGGCTAATGTTAACTTTAGCTACACCTGCTTTAATCACCAACAGGTGACAAACAACAGGCTGTGGCTGACTGTTTACAATGTTTACACGGTTAGTTTGCTGCTAACAGCCACACATGTAACGTTTAAGCTAAGGGTCAGAGATGTTTGTTGTGGTGAAATGTTAACGGCAGCTAATGTTACCTGCTAACGTCAGCGGTGTAAACGGTGCAGACAACCGTCAGCTTCATGCTGAACATTGTCCTGCAAGATGCTGTTTGTGGTTTATGGAGACTTAAGGTGATAGTACTTCAATACTTGTACTTTACTTAAGTATTTCCGTTTTCTGGTTTGACATAATGGATAATATAACAAACAGCAGTGTGTAGTCGGGTCACATTTCAGATGTCTATGAGTTGTTAACAGCTAGTAGTAAATAGTGATTTTTACCTCTAAACTTCTCACATGGTTTCATTTCAATAAATGTTCAGATGATCCAATATTTCAGCAAAAATCAAAGATTAGAGAAAAAGTCCAAAAGCTGAAAACAGATTTGTGTATCAGTGTGTAAACTATACAGTTAATGTGTTCATGTGTTCATCCTGGCTGTTCAAAGATCTGCTTCAAATGTGCTTTCAGTGTCAGTGATGGAGGTTAAAATCATTTAAAGTAGATGTGAAGCTTCTCTGAGGCTTCATCAGTGTGAGTTAGTCATATCAAGTGGATATCTGACACATTTACAGTCTGTTTAGCATCAAATTCCCTCTTTGTGTTTCCCTGTTGAGCTGTGGTGGAAGTATAGGAACAAAAAGAGGGACTTTGGCTCTAAAAACACTGTAACGTTGAAACATATCTGCTGGATCATTGACTCCCTGAGGGAGACATCCCAAATGGATCAATAAAGTTAAGTCTAACTCTAAACTTTTAAATACATTTTAAGGACTGTGGAGTTTGTCTCCCATCACTTATATTATAATAACAAGACGTGTCAGTTTAGTCAATGAGTGGATTAACATAGTCTGCAAAGGTGTTTTAGGCCCTTGACTTCCTGGAAAGAAGAAGTGAGAAACACAGACTCCCAGGAGGGGAATTTGGCTTTCCTCTTCTGCACATCTGAGCATAGGCTGATCAGTATCAAGTATAATTTGGCCTCAAGACTCCTGTGTTTATCATTGATTGTGCAGTTGAAGTTCAATTTTGTGTGAGTGACAATATAATCTAGAGACTTGAAAGCACAAAGGCTGTTATTGTGATGGTGCTGTGAGCCATTGTATGTACTCAGCTGCCAGACAGAGCATCATGGGAGTCCTATTGTGCCACAAAAACACTTTATCATGACTTTTTCTTCCTGATGCTTGTCACTCGTTGATCTTTCTTTCTTTTGTTGTAACACAGACATTAAGTTTGTTTGTGGCTTATATATCACATTGTTTTTCTTTCTTTACGCGTCAAGAAATTCTTACTTCATTGTTAAATGTAAAATATTGGATATGCTTTGATAGTGCATGTTTATTGGGTTATTTCATGGAAGAAAAGAGAGTGTAACTTGTGTTCAACGTGGAGAAGAAAAGTCAGGATATTCCCCTCAGATGGAAGCTCTCAAACAAATAATCTTGTGTGCACATTTTCCCACATAGCAGAAGACAGCTGTTGTAGTTTCTGCTGGTTATTACAAATCACATGATGCAACCCAGACTGTTTGGTGTGAAACTCACAGTGTGTGTGAAGATAATGGAGACAGTTGGTGTACCTGTAACCAGAGGGCTTGTGTTAAGTCATTTTGTCAGAATATAGGTTAATGTAGGGTATACAATATGGCTTGTTCTAAAGACAAGTAAACATCAGGGTATATTACAATACTGTGGTGTAGTTTAAAAGTTTTCTTGGCCTTCAATGAAACACTAGTACTGTATAAATAAATACACATTACACTGATCTGGATTCCTGCTCCTTAAGGATGTTTTTTAACCAAAAAATATTAGACTGAAAAAATGATGTTCTCAGAATTACAACAAGTCTTTTTGTTTATTTCTAGGAATTGGAGGATCAACGGCCCTTTTGTCAGCCCAGCATGGACAACTTCTTCAAGGCAGCTGTTTGTGATCTGGACAAACTGCTCGATGACTTTGAGCTCAATACTGGTAAGATTATCTACAAAACACTACAGTAGCATCTAATCCATAATTTTATATGTGTGAGTTGTTGCAAAGCTATTAAATCAATATTAGAACAGAAAATTGGGTTTCATATTACTTTCTCTAGATAATCACTTTAAAATTTGATCTGGACTTGTTCTTTTTTTGTTTGTTTGTTTGTTTACAGAGGAACATGAATACAAATCGGTTTTCCTGAAGCCGTCAGCGTACCCTTTCTCCTCTACTGTCCCACCAAACATCCCTGACCTTAACTCTCTTCATTATGATTCTGCTACCAGCCACCCCGACAACTCCACCAGTCACATCCACATCACTGATGACAGAGAGGTCAAAGGTCAGTCTCTCACCGGGGTGGACCTTCTCTCCTCTGTGGATCGCAGGTCCACTAAAAGCTCTGCGCCTCCCTGTCCCGATCGGGCTCTGAAGCCAGTGTGTGACCTTGTGAATGACACAAGCTCAGCCATCCTGGTCAGGGCTAACAGTCACGATGCTTTCAGTGAGCTGGACATTGTGGAAAAGCAAATGGAGGAGGAGGAGGAGACGCTGCTTGTGGACTTTAGCAGTCCTGTGGTGACTGTACATGGAGAGGAGCGAGCGGCGATCAACCAAAGCACCAGCTATAGAGACACTAAGGAAGAGCAAGCCTCTGCAGGGGAAGACGAACTGTTGGGTCTAGATTACCATGAGCAGGTTGGTGGATACTCTGCCTCACTCTGCCTGCTGGACGTTATTCTTCCTGCGGCTGTAGAGACGGTCTGCGAGTACACAGATAAGTCACCTAAGACCATTGAGGCAGCTGATGGAGAGGAGACGGACTGCATAAACCTAGTAGACGCTGCCTCCATGGACCACTGTAAACACGGGGGCACCCTGCCCGCTGATAGCGGTAAAGAAGTTACAGCAACCTTGGAGAATATAGAGGAAGAGTCAAAAGAAACCTTTGATAAATGTGAGGAAGAGTGTGCAAACGCAGCCGCCCCAGAGAGTGAACCAGTGGGCTTGTCATGCCTGCCTTTAGCTGTATCCATGTGTGGAGCTCTAGTGAGCCCAAAGAGCACAGAAGACAAGCCAAGGGAAGCTACAGAGCAGTGTGAAGAGGCAGAGGCAGACTCTCTGTTAGTCCTAAAAGCCCGGGAGAACGGGTCCCGGTTAGAGGAACCCGCTCACTCTGCAGCCTCTGTGTCCCAGCAGCTCACAGGGGGACAGTTGTCACTAGAGGTGCAGCGTGTCTCTCCTGAACCTGCTGCTGCTGTCCCCTTTGCAGACTTTCCCTCCTCCTCTTCCTATCGCTCAGAACCCAGCCCAGTCGATCCTCCCGAGTTTGGCTTTGAGTATCTGCCGGAGAGTGACCAGGCCGAGCTGCTGGTTACAGACGAAGAGTTAGATGCATTCCTGCAGGCACACATGGAGACGGAGCAGGATAGAGGTATCTCTTGTTGCAGCAGCTCTGGAGATTTTACTAAACCTGAGAGTCTGTCAGAATCCGACGGGGATCTGGAGGACAGGCTTGCAGAAGAAGAGCTGAGGAGCTGTAGTCGGGCTAGACGGGAGGAACTAGAAGGCCTGGCTTCTCCAGAAAGTGACAGAACAATCATTTTAAACCCTGGTGCTCCATCACTATCAGAGGGCTCTTACCAAGAAGAGACAGAACTTCCCTCTGGGGGAAGCAATTCTTTGACCAGCAACACTTTTCAGTCCCAGTACAGCAGTAGCTGTGATCACCAGCCCTCCTATGGAGGTGCAAGACCTAAACAGTTGCACTGCCAAACTGCCAGATCTCCACCAGAAGGGGTAGTAGAAGAGGAGCAGGCTCAGGTGCTCAGTGGTTGCCCAGGCACAGTAGAGGATGAAGAGAGGTCTCCCACAAGCCCCAGTCTTGTAGAAGAGCATTCCAACATGAGAAAGATATACGCCACTCAGGAGCATCAAGACTGCAGTGTGGGGTACGATGAACTCTCAGAGCCCCTCCCTTACCCTGGGGAGCCACCCACAGATGGAGCCAGGTCGGTGAACTGGAAGAGGGAGGGGGTGGAGGAGCTGGGGAGCAGGCAGCCCGCCTGGCTGCCAGACTCTGAGGCTCCCAAATGCATGAACTGCAGCCAGAGGTTCACGTTTACCAAGAGGCGGCATCACTGTCGAGCCTGTGGGAAGGTACGTCCGTTAGTTTACAGACCTGTCTAAACCGTGTCTGTGAAGAGATAAAGTACAAAGGCTCAAATGCAAATCAACAACACAATTTTGAGTGTTAAGTGTCTTTATATCTGCAACAATTGGATGATTATTTGATCGGGAGGGGTTTAATAATAACAATAACATTAGTATGAGTAACACAGACTCAGCAGCACTGTAATAAAAAAGCATCATAAAGTATGATCAGCATAGCATCAAAATACAGCAACATGTCAACAATGCTTGAATGAAATATGACACCTGTGTGGTTTGTGTGAATCTAGTGACTTTTTAACTGTGAGAAAGGTTACTTGACTCAACAGAAAACCTTGAGAAAACACTAAACTGCAGTATATCCGTGTGTGTGACAAGATGATAAAATGTAGTGTACAGTGTAAAGTTTATTTATAGTAGTATTTCCCCCAGGACTAAAATAAAATGTCCCGGGAAGTTTAACTCTTCGTCACCATCAGAGCAGGTTTCATGCTGACTTTCCTGTCTCACTACTGCTGTGGCTTGAGCTGGGCCTCAATTATTGATGTCTTTCCGATAATGATCTTCACATTTTTTTAAAAAGGTACAAACAAGACGGTTCAGTGTTCATCCAAACGCAACAGGAAGTAACAGGCAAATAAATACACACACACACACACACACACACACACACAGACAGACAAAAAGTCACCTGACAAGCATAAGCTGTTGAAGTCACATTGTGACTCTTGTTGAGACATAGTCACTGAGTGTGTGTTGATGGCTCTTTGTGTGGTGGTGCAATGTGGTTGTTAAAATCCTTGTTTTCTGTAAATATATACAACAAAATATTAAACTCCATTATCTGCTCGTTATACATGAATCCATCTGTTTTGCCAAATAAAAAGTAGTGACATGCCTGTTTTGTTTTTTAACTTTATCTGAAGTCAAATGAAAGCTCTTATGAAGTTTTAAAACAGATTATGTCCCAGCTCCAAATATAGCACCGTGGATTTATGGAAACGAGGAGCATGAGTCAGCATCCTATAGATCTGAGTCATGTGTCCTAGAGCTCAACTTAAGTCCTTTAAGGCCAAACGGCATTAGAGAGGACTGTTTAACATGCGTTGTTGTTCACAGCACAACCCACTGCTGCTTAAGGACAGACTAGACAGACAAAAACACTGTAAACCACTTCACTACTCTTCTTATTTCCATATGTTTACTGTCCATGCAGGTCAATGTGTGTCTCGTCATTGTTGTTCTCTTTTCCACTGTGGCAGGTTTACTGTGCTGTCTGCTGCAACAGGAAGTGTAAGCTGAAGTACCTGGACAAGGAAGCTCGTGTTTGTGTCGTCTGCTTTGATAGCATACACATAGGTAAGCCTGGCTCAACCACTAAAGGCTCAGTTCAGCATTTTTCTAATACTACTAGTTCTGAACTTCACAGGTACTCCATGTTTAACTGTGTGTAAACAGAAGTACATGGATGTAAATGTTGAGGACAATTGGTAAAAAAAAAGAAAAGACAAACAGTAAAACTTGTTTTTGTTGGTTAAACACTAAACTTGAGTTGTCAGTTGTTGTAAAACACTCATGAGCTAAATCAATGTACACAACATTTAAAGCTGCATTGATCAATATTTTTAGATAGATAGATAATTAGATTAGTGGATTAAATAACAGTGAGTCATGAACACACAGAGAAATATTCCTCAGTTCTCCTCAGCTTTAGCGTCCTTCAGCTGATTGTTTGTTTGTTACGGCCGTTTTGTTTCAGTCTTGCTTTTATCAGCGATGTCTCACCGCAGCAAACAGACACAGCTGGTGAACATAGTGGAGCAATTAATGACTTATGAGCCAAATATTTCCTTCAGGAGTTTGTAGAGATGAAAAATATCAAATATTATTAAAGAAATAAAATAATATTATTAAAGAAAAGAAAGCTGCAACATGAAAATAGAAAGGTTGATTGGGTTTATTTCAGTACTGTGAAAAATGGATTGTTTGTGGCATCATGACATGATTATTGATCCATTACTGATGAACTGATATGTATTTTCATCATAACGTCTGTATGAATGCATAGGTGACCACTCGTTGCATTGCAGTTTTGTTGCATTTCTATGATTCTTTATAAAAAAGAAGCTTAAAAGTAAATTTTGGACTGAATCTGCTGGATGTGTAAATAAGCAACTGTTCACCTTATTAGCTTCATAAAATATTATATCAGTGTTGTGTTTACAGATATTCCCCTGATCACCAAGTGTCTAAAGCAACAAATACAGCTGTCATCAAACCGCCGCTTTCATTCCCCAAAATAGACCGAAGTCACTAAGTTGTCATCAAAACTGGATAATGCAGTTTATGAAACACACAAACTGTTCTGTAAAAAGTAGCTAACATCTCTGAACATTCATTAAAATGAATTTTCACTATTGTAAACAGCATGTTAGCTGCTTCTTCTTCTGTTTGCACAGTGTAAAAGATATTTTAAAAATCAAATGTCTCCGTTTCTGTGGTTTACTTTGATTATAAACGGCGGTTTATAGAGGCACCTTTTTATAGTTAAAAGACTGCAGCATGGATATAGAGACGGGGTGGAGAGATGGATGGAGAGAGTTATAGCGTGTGTGTGTGTGTAAGTGTAATAGCACCCGCTTAACGCAGTCTGTGCTCACACACTGTCTAAATTCAGAAGAAGGAGGTGATCCACTTTCTGTAGCTTGAGCAGTGTGAGGCGATCCTTCTGTCACCTCCTCTCGTCTCCTCTCCGCTCCTCTCGTCTTTCATATCTGTTTGGTGTGAGCTGCACGTGAGACTTACCACACACACCCCAGTCTGAAGCTAACATGCTATCAAGACTAACTAAGAGATGTAGACTCATGGAAATGAGTGAAGAGCAGCTTCAGGGAGGCTGTGATCAGTGTGTGGAGTCAGACTGAGGAATATACTTGTGATGACGAGGACCGGTTGAGTTTTAGCAGAGGGAATAATGAGGATGAGGTAAGATCTGAGATATTAATAGATACGCTGTTGTTGTTGCTGCTTATTTTAAAGAGGAACATTTGTGTGTTCATGCTACACTCAAAATGCGGTCGCCGGCGTATTTTTTGCTTGTACTTGAAGTAATTTGTGACATGCCCTGGACGCCTCTTTTTATGCATTGTCATCCCTTCCTTTCAGAACAAGGTGAAATGACTCTCGAGGGACCTTTTTCATTAACAATAGTCTGAGTAATTGTAACGCAGTGTGTTTCTAGTCAGTTTACACCAGATCAATAAAGATGCTTAATAAATATAATGCAGACGAGTGCAACCGGAAGGCATTGAGTAGCATTCAGGTCATAACCAGCTTTCCTGGAAGTGACAACTCATGTCTGTCCTGTTTGCAGTAACCTTCATCCTTCTGTTCTGTATAATATATTGTAGGTGAAGTTGTGTGTTGGATTCATCCTCTTCTTGGCAGCATTAGTTGATTAAAATGTGACTAATTATTGGCTCTACATATCCGTCCACTATTTTGCTATCAAGCTTATGTCTTCACTTCTCGATCTGATATCTGACACATCTTCATCAGTTTTATCATCACAAACCTCCAACAGCAGAGAATTTGAAGGGCTTAACTGAATAAAATAAATGAATTACACAGGTTGATATGATCCAGAAACTGAGCTGAAGCACTTCTCTACTGCATTAAGCTAATTCGACCACTAGAGGGAAGAAAATGCATTTCAAAACAACGTCACAGCAGCTGGTAACGACAGCGTCCATCAGTTTTAGCCATTAGTTTAGTTGAGCTCAGCTTAATGTTCAGTCAGTCTGTGTGGATCTAAGAGCAGCTGCATGTGGTTTTAAAGTGGTCTGTGATACTGGAGGGACTTACACAGCAAACCAAAACAGAGTAGCTACTGCTGGACACCTGAAAGCTTAAATACACACATAACAAATTTAGACAGACATTTCTTTAATAACAAATAATAAAAATGAAGAGAACTAGTACTGAGTGATATTACTTAGTTAAGCATTATTTATTAAGGAAATCAAGATGTGTTAAAGAAATACCTGAGAACAGATTGCATAAACACAATCAATCATCATACTCACACAGACACACCAATTACAATCACAAATATTATTATGAAATATATCAGCTAGTAAAACTTTTTGAAATTGTGTCTCTATTTCAGTATTCAGGTGCATGATACAGAAAAATTACAACCTCTCCGCCTTGTTTTCTTCCTGTAGCTCAGGCCCTGGAGCGGATGATGAGTCCAACGGGTCCCAGCCCAAACCCTAACGTCCCATCTGAGTACTGCAGCACCATCCCTCCTTTGCAGCAGGCCCGCGCCGCTGGCACCCTCAACTCTCCCCCACCTACCGTCATGGTGCCTGTGTCCGTTCTCAAACACCCAAGCAACGACAGTATGATTCCTCTTGTTTACTGTACACAGTCTATAGTTAGCTTTTCCGAGCTGTGTCCTTGAAAAGACTTTTATTGTCCTCGTGTTATCAGGTTGTCCTCGTGAACAGAAGCGCGTGTGGTTCGCTGATGGCATCCTGCCCAACGGAGAGGTGGCAGACACAACCAAGCTGTCGGTGACGAGCCGCAGGAGCTCCCAGGAGTTTAGTGTCACACCAGACCAAACTACAGTAAGAAGAGGATGCATCATCCACACAGCCACATTTCTAGTTTTTAGGACTTATTCATCAAAAGTAATGGCTAAAATGTCTCTTAACTGGCAATTTCACTGCTTCATTGAGGTTTCTATAAATATATAAATGTTTATATTTTATGACCAGTAAAATGACTGAAGTATATTGGGAATTGTAGCACAGTAATTGAGTCTGTTATTTCAGCCTGGCTCAGTGGAGTCAGAGGTCGGAGTTGGTGGCTTGTTGACCCCCGAGGCTTCTGCGGTGGTGGAGGTGGTTCGACCTCCGGTGTCGGGACCTTGGGACTACGCTCTGCTTTCTGGAATTGGTTCTTCAGTGAAGAGGATTTCCAGTCTGCTGCCAGATAACGAGGATGAGCTCCCTCCTCTGCTCATCACCACCGGCGAAGATGAAGCTGGAGGTGTGTGTTTATTTTAGTATATTTGCATCGTATCAATCCATTTATAGCCCCTGTCAGACATGCATCTCTTCATTATGTACAGTACTGGTCAAAAGACACTTTTATGGACACTGTTATCAGTAGATCAGCTCTGCACATGAGATTTGTTGACAAAAATACAGAAAAACCTCCAGCCTCATCCTTTAATGCTCGCAGTATCACTTTGCATGCATAAAGCTTAAATGTGCTCTGCTGTGTTTCCTTTTAGATGTGTTGGTGGAGGAGAATCCTGCTCCATGCCAGATTCTGCACTTGTTAGAGGAGGGAGGACCTCGACCCTTGACATTCGTCCTGAATGCCAACCTGCTAGTCAACGTCAAACTGGTCACATGTGAGTTAAATACATCTCAAATCCTCATAACTTAGGTTGGCTCTGTGGATACTGCATTTATTGGATGTCTTATTAACTCTGTGTTCATTTTAACCGTTAGACTCCAACCGACAGTGCTGGTGTTTTGGCTCTAATGGGCTGCAGGCTCTGGGACAGCAGGAGCTGGTGTTTTTGGTGGAGTGTTTGCCTGAAGAAAAAACTCTGCCAAAAGACCTCTTTACTCTCTATCTCAACATTTACCAAGATGCCCAAAAAGGTAGACAGCACATGCATGACCTTGTGTTGGCTTTTAGAAACAGAAATGGAGTTTTTGTAGCCTGGAAAAAAACAAAGACCACAGATTATATTCTGTTACAGGAAAGTTTGTGGAGGATCTGGATAACGTGATGTTCACAAGCAGTTTCCTGGGAAGTAAGGATCACGCTGGGGTGCTGTTCTTCTCTCCCAGCTGTCAGTCTCTAGAGGGCCTCACTCTCCCTCCTCAGCCTTTCCTGTTCGGCCTGCTCATCCAGAAACTGGAAGTGCCCTGGGCCAAAGTCTTTCCACTCAGGTTGCTTCTACGGCTCGGAGCTGAATACAGTGGTGTGTGAGCTTTGACGCTTTATTGTTGTCCATGTTTTTGTCTTTAAATTCAAAACTGATACTGTTCAATTCATTGTCTTACAAGCAAAAATGCACCATTCATGTTCCAGTTGTGAAGGTTTTCTGCATCTTGTTTGATAGTAAATTATATTTCTTTGCAATTTGGTGTGTTGGTGTGTTTAGGCAAAACAGGCAATTTAAAGAAGTCACATTGGGCTTTAGGACATTGTGATTGTAAAATATTATATACAAAGACAGATGAACAATACCTTATAGTGATAACAAACTTAATTCTCCTCTTTTTCAGTGTATCCCACTACATTGGTTAGTGTCCGTTTTCGGGACTCTGTGTATCGAGAGACGGGACACACAATTATGAACTTACTGGCTGTAAGTACTGTAGATTAATTCCCATCTGTTTCAGTAAAGTTTAGTTAACAGACAATTCATTTCCATCATCATCACCACTCTTTTCAGACAGACGTGGTTTCCAGTGGTCAGTGAGACCAGAATGAGGCTTTGGTGCAGCTTGATCTGAGAATATTTGAGATAGCATGATATTTCTAAAATAAGATAAGCAGGTTGTCTCTGGCGCCATCGTCAGCTGGCTCCACTCATGCCTAACAGAAAGAGAGCTGCTCTGGCTTTGGGTGAAAGTTCATCTCATATAGAACTGTATAACATTTCCTTTTAGTTTGCTTCAAGGATCAATTTTCAGTCCATATCAACTCCAACGTTTGTGAAATACCAACAGTCACATTGTTGGCTTTTGTGGTGCTTGCTTTGCCTTGCAAACCTGTAAATGGTTTTAAATTATGTATATCTTGCAGATATGATTCAGTACCTCTAAACTGTTTCACCACAGGACCTGAGGAACTACCAGTACAGTCTGTCAGTCGTGGAGGGCCTGAGGATCCACATGGAGATGGGCCACAGCTACATTGACATTCCCAAAAGTAGCTTCAATGAGGTCAGTAAACAAAAACAGGTCGTAGTAAACACATCTACAGGGTCCACTCATGAAACTACTTTCTGTGACAGAAAGTCTGTAGAAAATCTTCCTAAAGTAACAGAAAAGATGGTTTATTTTCTTAAGAATCTTTATTGGACAGCTAATAGTGGAGAAGCAAGGGGAGGGACATGAGTAGAACCAGGTCGAAGCACTTGGCTGTTTTGATGACGGTCTCTTCCATTAAAGTCAATGAAAAACATCAAAGATGGTGCAAGACTCCTTGCTCGCTCACAGACTGGAGAGCTACTCCCCAGTGTTGAGTTCAGTGATCCCACTGGTGGCCTGAAACTATTTTACAGCAACACTGGTGACCTAAATGGAAATCTCATCACTACATGTTAAATTCTACTGACTCAATCATGGGGTGAGAATTGCTGTCTCATCGTGTTTAGGGGAGATTGCCGGGAACGAGGTGGCTCATAAACCTGAATGAGAGGGTTCAGGTAAGATGGGTGCTGTGCCAGTGTCTGTTCTGTAGGGTTAGGACTAGTGACTTGAACTTGATGCAAGCAGCAACAGGGGTGACGAGAGCCGTGTTTGTCTGTTTGCTGCTGCATTTTGGACCATTTGCAGAGGTTTTACTGTTGATGCTCTGCAGGAAGGACTTTACAGATGAGGCCTGATATTTCCTGATGTCATATAGTGTGAAGCAGTGAAAGTTAGGTGGCAGATTTTATATTATTTATACTTTATATGTTTTGACTTTAATGGAAGAGGACTGTTCCTGTCTGAATAAATCATCCTTCATATTACTTTACAACTGTGTATTATCATTATTTCCATCCAGTCAGGTAGTGTTTTCAACAGTCTTCCTGTAACAGGTTTTATGAGCAGATCTGTGACTGAGGTGTTGAAGTTTTGATGGTGATATGTAGCATACGGTCCTGGATCAGTGCAGGCGTGATTCACAAGTATGGTGTTTGTTTTTAATCAGTAAACTGTGCCACAGTGAGCAAGAGGGAAATGATCTTAGGTTGCTAATGTGTGTTGGTTGAGGACAACGTGTCTTCTGTGTTTTTACAGCTGCAGAAGGTGATAAATTCATCCAATGAGCATGTCATCAGTATCGGAGCAAGTTTCAGCTCTGAGGCCGACTCTCACCTGGTGTGTTTCCAGAATGAGGATGGAAACTATCAGACGCAGGCCAACAGCATCCCTGGGAAGATCCGCACAGGTGAAAGACTTCAGTAACGATAACAGCACAAACATTAGACTTATGTAATAGTTAATTGTTGTCATTGTTGTCTCTTGATTCTGTTTCATATAAATAGTTTGCTCTGTGTGTTTTCTTACAGTGACTGGGGCCAGTTTTGTGGTGTTCAATGGAGCCCTGAAAGTCTCCTCGGGCTTTATTGCCAAGTCCAGCATTGTTGAAGGTGACGTTACTGATGGACTCATGTCCATCTGATCAAGGCTAGAACTTAAAAGAAAAGTTAATGTTTTTCAAGTCTGTCTTAAAACAAATATCAGGTTTTGCTCTCTGTGATCATCCTCATGTGCATACTGGGCATAATGTGATTTAAGTGTAAATCCACAGTCCTCTGCTTCTCTGAGGCTTCATCAGTGTGAGTTAGTCATATCAAGCGGATATCTGACACATTTACAGTCTGTTTAGCATCAAATTCCCTCTTTGTGTTTCCCTGTTGAGCTGTGGTGGAAGTATAGGAACAAAAAGAGGGACTTTGGCTCTAAAAACACTGTAACGTTGAAACATATCTGCTGGATTGAGCATGAACAGGAGAAATGATTACAAAAACCTGTTGTTTTAAGATGCACCATTTTAATTTGTCTCATTTTGTAAAATGTCTGACTGCTGCTGGATCAGCCTAACAGGAATTTGTCTTTGTCAGACGGGTTGATGGTGCAAATCCCTCCAGAGACTATGGAGTCCCTGCGCACAGCACTGAGGGAGCAGACAGACTTCCACATACCCTGTGGCAGGAATGATGGAGGAGAGGTCAGAGAGAACGTCACTGTCCGCTGGGTCAGCTGGAGTTCACCTGTCAACACGAGGTAACAGCACCTCAGCAGTTCACACGTACAAGCACACAACTGTTTACACACTGTTGTGAAACCTGGCCACCGTTTCTCTCCAATCAGCTGCTCATATAGGGAGCAACTCTGTGTGCTGTAAAATTAAATTTTTACTGCTTTGCTTTTTCAGCTTATGTAGCCACAGAGGAAGTGCTAATTTCATTCCTATTGTCATGGATATTGAGGCAGTCTTAAAACAATATTCAGATGTTCATGTGTACACTGAAACAGTTTTGGATTGTTGTCGTCATTCCTCCTGTTCAGACGGGCTATTAAGTCTTTATTATATGCAAGTCTTCAGTAAATATAATCAATAATGCCAAATGTTCTGTTACCAGCAGTTTAAATGTGGGGATTTGATGCTTTTCTTTGTCATTTATGACTGTGAAGTGAATATATGTTGTTTGAATAAAATGTTGGAAATTATTAGACATTTTTCACTATTTTATAAACAAAACAAATAATCAAGAAAATAATCGATAGAGTAATCAATAATTAAAATAATATTATTTAATAGCATTTTCAGACATTGATTTTAGACTTAAAAAAATGAACTTATACTTGAAATAAACATTTTGCTCAGCTTGGCTTTATCAGGTTCATAAATGGATGAATGAGTGATTGTGTTGCTTGGAAACGGTTGCTAATAGCTTCCAGTCGTATTTTAAGACAACAACATTAACTGCACATACATCGGTGGAGTTTCCCTGCTCACTGAGCTGATGAAATGAATGGATTTGTTGTTTGTGCTCGCAGACTTCACTATTTTTATGACCTTGTGTTTCCACTCAAATACATTAATTGTCAGTTTCTCTATAATGTAATTTTCTGCAGCAAAAGCAGCGCGGTGGATGGGAAACCTCTGGATGGAGTCTGCAGTGTGAGGATGCAGCAGGATGCTGAGTTTGAGGTGGACGGACGTGCCATTCAATGCACTGAGGTCAGTTTCTCACGTAGTACAAAGAAATTATTTACAGCCATTTGATAGTGTGCTATATATGTCGCTCTAATCGCAGCTTCTTGGATGCACCTCCGCTTGGCCTTTTAGAAACCCGATAGACACATGAAGAGTCTGTATTGTCCCTGCAGGTCTTCTACCAGCTGAAGGCTCCGGACTGCAACTTGGCGTCGGTGCTGCAGTCTTGCAGCGTGTTTCAGAAGGAGATCGCTCTGGCTGCATGCAGCGCCCTGACGTCTCATCTCGCTGTTCTCACCGGCAGCGGCATCAACTCACTCTCCCTCCGCATCTCCACACAGGCTGACGTGGTATGTTTTTTTATGTTTGTCGTTATAATGTTGGATGTTGAGGTGAAGTTGCTCTCTGGAAGTCAGAAGCTTCAGCCTGCTCTGAATGCTCCGTTTGTAAAGTTATTTCTACTTCCTCCTTGTGATGCCTACAGATTGCCGTCCGTTCAGTAGCCTTTGTTGCTACTGGTGATGTAGAAGATGCTCTTGTAATTAACAACATTATTTGTGTGTGTGTTTGCTCTCAGGTGGAGTACCAGGCTGGTTCTGGTGGCAGGCTGCTTCCTCAGCGCTATATGAACGAGCTGGACGGTGCTCTGATCCCCGTCATCCACGGAGGTAGCGCTAGTGTCCCACAGACTGCCATGGACATGGAGTTCATCTTCTACATCACACACACCATCTAATGCACATGCAGACATGACTCAAAGTATGAACCGACAGAGAGAGAAAGAGAGAAAAATCCACTTAATGAAAAACGTGATGTGCTAATGCAGCAGCTAATTGTGCAGAGGTGGACAAGTAGCTGCTGGTAGGACATTTCTGCTCTGGCTGGGGATGTCGTAACCTCTTGGTGGATATAAACTGACGTGATATTGGTTTTCATTGGAGGAACCGTTGCATGTTTGTGCGTTTCATGGTCACCAAAGCTGCTTTAATACAAGAAGCCAAACACTATATGAGGAATTACCACAAAACGAGCAAATACAACCAAACTATTCAAAGCGTTTCCTTCTGCTCTGCCTTCCAGGCTCCCACTGGCCTCCGTCAGCTCGGACGCACCTCAGTGAATGTTTCCCACAGACACTCTTATCGAAATGTCTCTCATTTGGATGTATTTATTATATTTCAACATGGGCGTATTGAATGAATTGATGAAATTGGAGCAAGGGACATGACTGACCGCAGCATTCAGGGCTTCAAAGGCATATGATCAGGTGCTACTATATAGCCGCTTCACATGCGCAGCTGGCCCGTTTCTAAGACAGCGCAGGGATGAAAAGAAATCTCATCTCCCATTTCCTCTCAAGGTACTTATCCTCTCATTTCACATGCCACTGCACAGAAAACATTGAGCCTCATGCAAGAACATTTTTATATTCTTCTCCTAAACTTTTCGTTTACTTTTTCTGTGAGGTTTGCTCGAGTGTTCGAAGTCTGATTCATCAACTTTGTAAAGCGCTCATCTCATTGTGATGAATGTCTGCCATTTGCAAGATTTGAACATTAGCATAATTTATGCTAATAATACTGTGAAATGAGGCTACCTGTTCCACACCAAATTTAATTTACAAAAAGAGTAAAATGAAGTATTTCACACCAGAGAGGATCAAGTCCTGTTTTTAGAAATAAGCAGCGTCAGTAGTCGTATTACGGGACCAGAAACAATTAAAATAATATTAAAATAATATTACAACAGCTGCCAACAACATGAATTAGAAAGAAAACAAGCTCTTCATGAATTAGATCAAAGGTGGTAAAGGGGATGAGACAGTGATGGATGAGAGAGAACGTCACGTGATGAGGGATGCGACCTGCAGAAAGACAAAATATCCCATTAAAATATATTTTAAACAGTCGTTGAACCTCTGATGATGATGTTTTAAATTATAAAAGCATTCATATTAAAATTTTATTTAATTCTAAAATCAGACTGTGGAGAAATTAATTTTGTTCCCACTAAAGAGAAAATAAGTGAATGCGACAAATTTCTCTTAAATTAGGAATCTGTTTATACTCGTGGTTCTTGCACGAAGCCTGATGTGATCCAGCTGCTCGCTATGAGAGGTTCAGAGCTTCCTTCAGACACTAAATATTAACTTAAAACTATGATGTGACTTGTACATTGTTGGAGTTTCAGACATTATGAGGGTTGAAGTTAACATCCTGTCCTGGATGAAAGTTGTTTAATTTAAAAAACATCTCGTTACAGTTTGAATGAGCGGCTGTTGGTCTCCTTTCATTGCAGCTCAGGCTCAAATAACAATGATTATTTCTCTTTTTGCACAGATGATGCGAACTTTACATCACACTTTATGATGCAAATCATTTCACACTTTATGATGCAAATCATTTCACACCTATTTTTGCTTTATGAATTGTGTTTAAAAACCTTTGAAGGAGTAGTTTGACATTTTGGTGAAATATGCTTTACCAAGTGTAGCCAGGAGGCAGTTAGCTTAGCACAAAGACTGGAAGCAGGGGGGAACTGCTAGCCTGACTCTTTTAAAAGAGAACAGCCAACAAGCACCTTTTTAAAGCTCACTAAACAACACATTTTGTTTTAAGGAACAAAAGTCAACCTGTAACCCGTCTCTCCTGTTCTCGTGTTGCTGCCAAGAATGGAAATAGATTCAGTAATACCAACGGTTAAATGTTATTTAACAACAGTGAGTGACAGAGAAAAAGAACGTAGTGAGTTTCGTGCTATTTCCTTAAAACACAGTTTGTCCATTCATGAACTTTAGAGGTGCAGACAGACCTCCAGGCAGAGCTCGTTTCCCCCTGCTTACAGTCTTTATGCTATGCTAAGCTAACGGTCACCTGGTTGTGGCTCCTCATTCCCCTGCAGACATGAGGGTGGGGTGGTATCGATCATCTCCTCTAACTCTCGGCTCAGCAGTAGTTTTCTCAGGTTCTGATTAGAGGAGAGGAACTGACTCAAAGTATTTTTCCCATTTGAGTAGTTTTAAATTTATTTAACGTATCTTTATAGCTTTAAGCCACTTTAGAAGCATTAAACCAGAAAACACCTGTGAGGTTTCTCTGTGTGGATGTGCAGGAGTTGTTGTGTAGGTTTTTAACGTCACCCCTGTTTTCTCACCAGCTTCTCATCTCAAATTGAGAACTGCCAGTTTTCTCATACGAATGCTGTGGCAAAGAAACCATCCCTGTGAAATGCAACCAGGTTAGCATGTACTGTTTGAAGTAGATTTGTGCAGTCTTCATTATCTGAGGTCAGCTGTCCGTTTTCTCCAGTTTTAGGGCAAAGTGCAGTGCTTCACATCTCGTCTCAGTGTCCAAATGTACAGAAGATAAACTGTATGTGTAGAGATTGTATCAAACATTTTCTATTCTTTGTTTTGTTGTGTTTGTATCATATTTTTGGATTCATTGGCATAAAGGTTTTAACAAACAGAAACAGAATAAACAGAATATTCATATTTTTGATAGGAAGTAGGCTACGTTGATTTTGCAGCCTGTGTAGCACTGACAGGAAAATAAAAACACTATTAATTCCAGAAATAAAGAAATCCAATATATCATTTTGTCATAAGGTGAAAAATATTTTAACCCCTAAATTGCATAAAGTGCTTTTAGTTAGAGATGAATGTGTAGGTCAAAATCTGAAGACAAAATAAAAGCATTTTCACCAGCCAACCAACCTCATGTTATTTTAACTGTTTTCACCAGTCGATTACAGGTTGTATATTTATTAATGTTGATTTCAAAATGACATCAACAAAACAAGTGAATGTGACCCCAGGAGAAGCTGCTTTTGTAATGTAGTTGTTGATTGATTCAGTCATGTTGTTATGAATCTATTAATTGTGTTGCGTGCTTGTGTTATCCCTCTAATCAGCAGGGACGTCTGTCATTTAGTGGTTTGATATTGGAGGCAACAGTCACTCTGTATTATCAGCAGGTTGAAAGTCGAACCTTGTTTCATGTGAGCTTTTTTATGCTTGAAAACCAAGTTGGTTTTCCTCAGTGTGATTCATCTGGGCAGATCTGAACACTGTAACTATACTCTAAAACTGTATTACAGAGAAAAAAAATCCCAAAAAGCATTTAAACCATTATCTGATTTATTTTGAAAACACCCTTAGACTCATACAGCATGTTGGAGATCTGGTGGTTCTCAAAAACATGATTATATCATCTGAACTGAAGATGAATGAAAACTAATCCAGAGCAAATGTGAGCAGACGAGGTCGAGTCTGGTTTGAAAACTGTTAGTTTGATTTAAAACACAAATCTGAGAGCTCAGACTGTATAAACTGGCAAGAGACAAAACTATGATGCTAACATCCACGGATCAGCATTTATTAAACGTATAATATAGAAAGTAAATGGTGAATTAAACCACTGCAATGAACGTGCAGCAAAAGTTAACGTTTTGCTGCACACAAAAAAATTCAGACTCCGAAGCGAGTAGATTAACTTAATCCTGCTGTTTTTTTTCTGTTAGCTCAGTGTTGCAGCGCTCGGGTTAAAATCAGGTCATTGTGGGTTCAAGTCTTTGTATCATAACATGGACATGTGTAAGATGCAACATGACAAGGTGAGCTAAAGTAGAAGTTTCAATGTTAACTTCAGTCAGGTTTATTTAAACCTCCTTTTTAGGAAAGTAAATTCCCTAAAATAATAAATAAGTCTGACTAAAGGTCTGTGTAGATTCTCACTCATCCAGGTTATCGTAGTCACCTTTTGGATGAAAGGTGAAATGTCTTCAAACTCCAAGAAAAAGTCCAGTTGCATACAACTTAACTCCTTTGACCAAGTCTGACTAAAGTAAACCTGTCTTAACAGGTAATCTTGCTTTATGAAACATCCCTCAGTTATGTGGAAAACACGGCTACTCTACTTTCATTCACTTAAAGGTGTAAACAAACAAAGGTAAAGTTATGTTTATATTCAGTTTAATAAATGTGTTAAATTTAGTTCCTTCCTTATGAAACGTTCATAAAGCTGATTTTCTAACATGTTTATTATCCATTATTTATCATCCTCTCTGCCTTTGCTGCTGCGTTTTTCTTGCATTGGTGGAATAGTGTGAAACTATTAACAGGAGCATGTTTGGAGTCTCAGGTATTCAGAGGAGCCAGTCGTAAATCTGCTCCGTAGTGCTACTGGAGGTCAGGACTCAGCAGGGTACCTTTAAAGTGCATTTCCACCATTGCTAGCTTCACTTCTGGTGGCGCTATAGAGCAATGTTTTTACATCGGCCCCTGTTCTGTTTGTTCCCACAAAAGCAGTGAAAAACAACTGCTTGCAAGCTAATGCTGATGATTATTGTTTCGGTTCACTTTCAGCTCTCATAGCGTCGTTTTTCAGCCACAGTTACTGTAGAGCAGCTGGTGAACATAGTGCAGCATTTAGATGTTTCCGTCAGGAGTTGGAGAGCAGAAACAGACACAAACACGACTCCACATGATGATGATGTTGCTGCTGGATGTGGAAGTAAACAACTGTTTGGGATGTCCATGTTACAGTGTGTACAGAAAGTATTCAGACCTCTTTAAATATTTCAGTCTTTGTTTCATTGCAACCAGTTGCTAAAATCAAAAAAGTTCATTTTATTTCTCATTAATGTACACGCAGCGCCCAATCTTGACAGAAAAAAATGTAGAAAACTTTGCAAATGTATTAAAAAAGAAAAACTGAAATATTACATGGTCAGTATTCAGACCCTTTGCTCAGTGTTGAGTAGAAGCTCCCTTTAGAGCCAGTACAGCCATGAGTCTTCTTGGGAATGATGCATCAAGTTTTCCACACCTGGATTTAGGGATCCTCTGCCATTCTTCCTTGTAGATCCTCTCCAGTTCCGTCATGTTGGATGGTGAACGTTGGTGGACACACATTTTCAGGTCTCTCCAGAGATGCTCAATTGGGTTCAGGTCAGGGCTCTGGCTGGGCCAGTCAAGAATGATCACAGAGTTGTTCTGAAGCCACTCCTTTGTTATTTTAGCTGTGTGCTTCGGGTCATTGTCTTGTTGGAAGGTGAACCTTCGGCCCAGTCTGAGGTCCTGAGCACTCTGGAAGAGGTTTTGTTCCAGGATATCTCTGTACTTTCCTTTAATAGCATCCAGTCGTCTTGTCCCTGCAGCTGAAAAACACCCCCACAGCATGATGCTGCCACCATGTTTCACTGTGGGGGTTGTATTGGGCAGGTGATGAGCAGTGCCTGGTTTTCTCCAAACATAACTTAGAGTCAATGCCAAAAAGTTCAATCTTCATCTCATAAGACCAGAGAATCTTATTTCTCATATTCTGGGAGTCCTTCATGTGTTTTTTGGTTAACTCTATGCAGGCTTTCATATGTCTTGCACTGAGGAGAGGTTTCCATCAGGCTACTCTGCCATAAGGCCCTGACTGGTGGAGGCTGCAGTGATCTCCCTGCTGCATCTCTGGCGCTCGGCCACAGTGATCTTTGGGTTCCCACCACTGCTCAGTTTGGCTGGACGGCCAGGACTAGGAAGAGTTCTTCCATTTTTATATATTTATATATTTATTTCACAGTTTTCTCACCAAAAAAAAAAGTATCAAACTAATGGATAGTGAAAATAATAGTTGTAGCCCTAGTTTGAAGAAAGAACTGAGTTTTGATCTCAGTATGAAACTAATGTGATTAAGACGTTGATAAATAAACTAAAGATCACGGCAGTAACATCTTATTTTTTTCTTTCTCGGATGATTAAATCAACTTTCCACTATGTCAAAAATGACTTTTATGCTTCATGATTGTTTTTGATGTGTCGTATTTATTCATAAGCACCAGCTTTCTTTGATGAACCTGGTATCTGGGTCCTAATCACATCTCGATAGTTTGTGTATTTAAAGAATAAAATGAGTTTTATGAAAACTGTTGTCTATAAATTTGTTTCATGACATGAAAAAATAAGGCTGGCGAATTTCATGAAGGATCATGTGACCCAGTGCACCTGTGGGACTCTGACGTGTTTTTAATAGTTTCTGGAGCAACAGCAGAGAGTGTGACAGGGGCGTGGTGTTTACTACTCTAACGTCCTTTTCCAAACTGCACAGTGTGGTTCATTCACAGACGGTCACAGCTCCACTGGAGACATGAGTGGACGAGTTGGAGACCTGAGTCCAGGTCAGAGTCAAATGTTAACTGAGGTAGGAAATTAAACATTATTATTATTATATGATTTTACTGAAGGGTGGCTTTATATTGCGTTTGTTTGTTTCTGCTGTTGACTTGGCTACTGGTTGCTTGTAGTGTTACTAACGGTGATCCTGCAGTGTCCTTATTTATCTCTTGAGAGTTTATAGTGAGTTAGATACCAGCTGAAGAATGCTTTTATTTTTCATACTTTTTAATACATTTTGTTAATAATACTTCTGTACTTTAAAAAAACATTTTTTATTGTAATTTTACTTTACATTTACAAATAATATCTGTAAGGACAATATAAAATATTCCCATAAACATTCACTTTATCAACTACATAAGAAAACTTGGGTCAACTTGTTGAGTGTTGTGGATAATGTTCATATACAACTAATTGATTAACTGATTGCTTTGACTCAATCCTTTATGATAAGAACCTGCTTTTTGTTAAAGCACCATTGTAATGATCCAGCTTATTGATTTTCTATTCCTCCCCTGATTCTCTGGCTCCAGTTTCGGGGGAGGATCCAGGATATCCTCCCCCACCTGCCTGCACAGCACGACCACTACCTCCTCCGATGGCTCAGAGGTGAGACTGAAATCGTATTTAGCATTTTCACTGTGCTGGTACGATACTGGCTGAACAGCAAACATACACTCAAGTAGGGTTAGAGGTGGTCTGAATGAAGAGCAGGAGGAAAAGAAGTTTTTACTGAAGCTGTACCTAAGTACAACTTCAGTAATTGTACTTTACTTGAGTATTTCCATTTTATGCTACTTTATTCTTCCACTCTACTACATTTCAGAGGAAATATTGTAGTTTTTACTTCATTGCATTATGATAATTATACAACAATTATAGATACTGTTCAGATGAAGATTTTACAAAATGATATATGATGATAATGATGACCTCAAACTAGTTGATCCAACATTCCCTCCAAAAAGCAAAAGTTCATTTTGTTCCTGCTACACAAAATTCCTTTTTTTTAAAATTTAATATTCCTCTTATTTTTGATTTTTATGTTGTGATAATTGACGTATATTTCCAGCATTTTTGCCTGTTTAATGTAATTTAATTTAATTTATTATATTTTAATCTCTGCAACATAATATTTTTGTTGTTTAAGGTGCGGGGTAGAGAGACATGTGACATGAAACAAGTACTGGAGGCTACCGGGCGCCTTTTACCTGTAAAATGATCTATTAGGACAGATTCACACTCCAACAGTCAGTAAATGAACAGTGAACATGTGTTTGTTGCTGTAATCATCCTCCTGTTCATACTGACCATTAGATCCCTTCATAACACACTTACAATGGAGGTCTTTGGTTTAAATGTTAACAACACCAACCACTCGGTCACAAGATGACCAGCATGAGAAACCCTGAGAGGATGAAATCAAACAAATACAACAGATCTACCCTCCCAGGTATCGATACCAAAGCCTCCAGCTCTGAAACTGCCAGCGCTGGTTAGCATCATGTGTAAAACCATGGAAACAGGTTTGCCTGTGATCACAGAGTGAGCGTAGCCTCAGGCGTGACATCTGAAACATTTTACCTGGTCAGAGCCAACATGCAGCCAGTTCAGTGTTTTCATGAGGATCAATACGGCAGCGCTCTTCACTAATAAAATGATGAACAAATCCTCCACTACAAATAAAAGGTCTGCAATGTAATGTAATGTTTGGTAATGTACATAAGTACAATGTAAAACTAATATATTATTATATATGACATCATTATATTATTAATACTGAAGCATCAGTGTTAGAGCAGCATGTTACTGTTGTAGCTGCAATTCTTTTTTTCAAGTCAAAAAAGTTGAATACCACCAGTTTATCACTTGATAAAATACTCATCTGAAAAGTAACTAGTAACTGCAATATAGCTGCAATATACAGACAAAATACACAGTTTCCTTCTGATGTAATGCAGTACAAGCATAAATGGAAATGGTTTTATTTTGATTTCTACACGTCATCATTTACGTTTATAGCCATCACTTACAAAATCAATTTAAAGAAAAAATAACTGAAATTTGAGTAAAAAATAAAGACTGAATGAGGAAAAGTGACAAAATAATACCATTATGCATATATAAATGTTTGATAATTAATCAGGTATAACTCGCATACAATTCTTTAAATGTTTCTGCCTTAATGCATGAAAGTTGTTAAAATATAAATGTTGTCTCGTGTTGTCTAAAGAGCCAATACACACATCACCTGAAGACTTATGAAATGTCAAACTGTAGTTTGCATTAGTAAAGTGAAGTAGGCGTGTCCGTCAGTCTCTAATAAAACTGATTCAGTCGAGTTAAAGTAGTGTGTTTGCCTTACTTTGGGATATAGTTTTATATTATTTTATATTAATTAGTCTTTATGCTAATCTAAGATAACGTAGCTGTGGTTTCATATTTAACATGTATAATAGAGACAAATATTAGAGTCTCAAATAGAAAGTGAACGTCTGACTGCTTCTTTAAGGTTGTTTGATCACATCTCTCCTGGTTAGTCATTTTTTCCTACAGTATTCCTCCCCCGACTGTGTGGTCATGAAAGCATTAAATATTTACAGAAAGCTTTAATCTACCCGATAAGTCAACTCAGTGTTCATATCCTGCAGAAAATATTTGTTTTTCAAAATGAAGACTTGTATGAAGTTGCAGATATTTAAATTTATTTACTTTCCCATCACTTAAAGAGACAATATGTCTGTAAAAAAGAACCGTAGCGACTAATTAAGTCAATTATTGATTAGTGATTATCTATAAATGCAGTGTTTTTATTTATTCATCACTTCAGAGGACATTACATTGACATACATTAATTTCCTGGAGACATATTCTAACCCTAATCATGACCAGTTCTTTCCCAACCTGAACTCTTACCAAGTCTTCAAATTAATGATTTACATGACGGTGACTTTTTGTCCCCATAAGGGAGGTGAATCCCCAAAACAGGACTGAGTAAACAGATTAACACACACACACACATTTGTAGTGCAGGACATTATGTCTGTTGACTCTTCAGCTCGGTGGTCGTAGTTCAGGGAAACGTCGATCTGTCAGGAACTCGCTGCCTCTTGTTCAATATTTGCCTTTGCTGTTTTTCTCATGCATCTCAAAACAGGCCATAAGTATTGATATACGGATCAATACTCTGTCTGTTAAACAATTATCTGCATGTTGGTGTAGAACCGGTGCAGCTAAACAAAGGAAAATGATGCATTCAATTCTGCCACCGTTATTACCATGATTATAAATGTTGTTTAATACATCTACTGTATGTTATGAAGCCTTCAGGCGTCTAATTTGGGATTTTACTCTTTTTCAGCCAGAAACTTCAATGTTCAGAAAGCTGAAACAATGATCAGGAAGGTATGCTCTTTGTAACAATGAAACCAGTGGATCCCAAATATTAATGCTTCACCTCGTATGAACATGTGTGTCTCTCTGCAGCATGTGGACTTCAGGAGGCTCATGAAAGTAGATACCATCATATCTGACTGGAAACCTCCAGAGGTGCACAAGCCACACAGTTAACAACACATACTGTGTTTTGATGTCAGGATGTTATGTCACTTTTATTGTTCTATGTATGGCTGTCAGGTGATTGAAAAGTATGTGTCAGGAGGGATGTGTGGTTACGACAGAGAGGGAAGTCCCATCTGGTATGATGTCATCGGCCCTCTGGATCCGAAAGGTCTGCTGCTGTCGGCGACCAAACGGGACTTCATGAAGACGAAGATCAGACACACAGAGATGCTGCAGAGGGAGTGTCGGAGGCAATCTGAGAAGGTCAGGAGGATGCTGTAGTCTCCTCTCCTCATGTTTTCTCTCTGCGCTTTCATGTCCACTTTTCTCCTCTCCTGCCCTTGTGTTTTTTCTTCTCTTGTTTCCTCCTTGTCTCTCCTATCCTACCATTCCTCTCCTCTCCTCTCCTCTCCTCTCCTCTCCTCTCCTCTCCTCTCCTCTCCTCTCCTCTCCTCTCCTCTCCTCTCCTCTCCTCTCCTCTCCTCTCCTCTCCTCTCCTCTCCTCTCCTCTCCCTACATAATAGACACTAACTAGTTTTCTCAGCAGTGAGCAGTAAATTAAGACTTTATTATTTCTGTTTTTCTATCTATAACTTGGGCATCTCTTTCTCAGCTGGGGAAGAACATTGAAGCCATCTCTCTGATCTATGACTGTGAAGGGCTGGGACTGAAACACATATGGAAACCTGCTGTTGAGGCCTATGGAGAGGTTTGTCATTGTTTCCACACCATAGTCACTGTGTTACTTCTAATACACATTAAATCCCTTCATCTCATTGTCAATCTGCTGCTCTGTGTAGATCCTCACCATGTTTGAAGAGAACTATCCTGAAGGGCTAAAGAGGGTGTTTCTTATTAAAGGTACCTCGTCAACATCTGCATGTTTGTGACAGTTTGTCTGTCAGGTTGTGTTTATGGTTTTATCTTCACTTCTGTCTCTGCTGCAGCTCCTAAAATGTTTCCTATGGCTTACAACCTCATCAAACACTTTCTGTGTGAGGAAACACGACGCAAGATCATCGTTTTAGGAAGTACGACAACTTTTCTTTTTTACTCCAGATTAGAAAACACACCGTGCACTGCTTCAATCATCCATTACATTCCTCTGTTTAAAGGTAACTGGCAAGAAGTGCTACGTGAACACATCGACCCCGAGCAGCTTCCCGTGTTGTACGGAGGAACTCTGACTGATCCTGATGGAGACCCTCGCTGCAGAACCATGGTGAGAGGGAAAAGAAATGATGAAGAGCACCGTGACGTCTTTCTGGATGATCATGATGGAAGTGAGGGATGTGTTGTGTGCGGTGGTTTCAGATAAAGTACGGTGGTGTGGTGCCAAGTTCGTACTACGTTCAGGACTCTGTGAAGGTTCAATACGACAGCAGCGTGACCATCAGCCGCGGCTCCATCTTCCAGCTGGAATATGATGTTACTGTAGCCGGCAGCCTTCTGAGGTACAAAACAACTACCAGCCTTTATTTCACAAGTCTCTCACAGTCGTCCTCCACTTAAAATATGTTTTCCTTCTTTCATTCCATGTTTTATTTTGCATGCGTGTTGCTATATTTTACTTTATAAAGTTAGCTTTACTTTGACCGGTGACAACATACACAGTGAATCATCTGTAATAATAATTCAAATACACCATTCTCTTTTGCTGATTATGATGTGAAACATATTTTAATATGAACAGCCACATGAATGGTATAAATTAACACTCAGTAAGTCAATAACTGCTTACATGCATCTCAAATGATATAAAACTCTGTTCCCAGGTGGCAGTTTGCCAGTGATGGAGCAGACATTGGGTTTGCAGTGTACCGGCGGACCAAAGATGGCAGTGGTCAGAAAGTGTCTGACATGCTGCAGGTTCTGCCCAGCGAACGTTACAACGCACACATGGTCCCTGAGGACAGCAGCCTCACCTGCTCCGAGCCCGGAGTCTGTGAGTTAACACACACTGCTGCCGCTAGACAGGGATGGATGGATGGATGGATGGATGGATAGATGGATAGATGGATAGATGGATAGATGGATGGATGGATGGATGGATGGATGGATGGATAGCTGGATAGATGGATAGATGGATGGATGGATGGATGGATGGATAAATAGATGGATGGATGGATGGATGGATGGATGGATGGATGGATGGATGGATAGCTGGATGGATAAATAGATGGATGGATAAATAGATGGATGGATGGATGGATGGATGGATGGATGGATGGATGGATGGATAGATGGATGGATGGACGGATAGATAGATGGGCAAAATAAGCCTTGGTTTAGAGATAGATGAGAAGATTGAGCAGTCACTTTTGTTACCTTCGGACAGAGCCAGGCTAGCTGTTTCCCCTTGTTTCCAGTCTTTGTGCTAAGCTAAGCTAACAGGCTGCTGGCAGGAGCTTCCTGTGTATCTTTCAGACATGACAGCATCAAACTTCTAGTGTAACACTTGACAAGAAAGAAAAATGAGTTATTTTTGTTACTGTCAGGATTCAAACTGAATCGTATGTACAAATTACAAATACATCAGCAGGAAGTGACGCAACTGTTTGTAATTTTATTCCTAAAATAAGCTAACTTTATATTCACCATACAGACATAAGAGTAGTATTGAAGTATTCCTTTTTAAATCCTGGAGGATGCTAGCTGCTAACAGTGTTCATGTTTGTGCAGACGTGCTGTGTTTCGATAACAGCTACAGTATTCTGCAGTCCAAGAAGGTGAGCTACAAAGTGGAGGTTGTCCCTCCTGCAGACGGACTGATGCAGAGTCCCTGCAGCAGAGGACAGGAGGCTGCAGAGAGGACGTCCGCCGCTGGAAACACACATTCACTGACTGCATCAGTCATTCACAACTAAATCAGTGCTTTTGAATTAGTGCCGGGCAGGACATAAACAATTATTATATAATAATATTCTAAAACAGAGACTGTTTCACATTCATCTGATGTACCATCGAGCAGAATCTGTGACATCACAACTAGTTTGGAGCCAATCATGGTCCAGTATTTAACTTATATAAGTGTGATGTGGAAACATGAAGCCTCCACAAACTTCACAGTGAAGCAGCAGACGTCTTCAGCAGGCACTGAAATAATCTAATCATGTCATATGTATAATAATATATCAGTTAAAGGGACAAAACCACTATTTTTATTGCAATACTTTTGCTACACCAAGCTGATAATACTTACTACTACTAATAATACTCTGCAACTATTTATACATTGTCACGTATGATAATAAACAATTATATATATTATGTATATAATATATTGGTTTTGTACTGTTGGACAGAAAAAAGACATTTTAATACATATTTTTCACAATTTCCTGATAATTCAGAGGAAAAAAACCATTATCATCAGATTAATGAAGATAACTGTTGCAGCCCTAATTGTACAATCATGTTGTCATGTGACTTGGCCTTTATTATTATTATTATTATTAATAATATTATTATTGTTACTGTCTGAATATGACTGATGTACTATAATGTGTTGAAATGAAGGATGTTGATAATGTGCTGCTGTATCTAAACACACACTGAAAACCTGAAGTCATTATATTGACTTAATGATTCATTTTGTAATTTGTTTTTATATTTGTAGTTCTGTTACTTATTATAAAGGCAGCAATTGTATGTTGAATTGTTATTGATTGATTAATATTTCATGTCTTTATTATATATAGAATAAACATTTTAGTTGGTATAATCAGAACCAATAACTTAATTATATTAACTCCCTCAATATAGGAAATAATTGATCTCTTATACAGTAATGATCTTTAAATAGACATTTTAGACATTTGTGTTTTAACTCATTCATATATATGTATATATATATATATATTACATTACATCTATAGCGTTCTGTTATATTAGGAGGTTTTTCTTGGTTTTAGTTAAATAATATCTGTATTTATTTCTTCCTATGCTTGATATGCCCAGATACTTACTAATATTGTGATTTAACATTGTACATAAATGTAAAGATGTACATGGATGGCAGCTACAACCTTAAAACACATACATAGTAGAGTAGAGTATACTTTACACTGTGCATATATATACATCTATATTTCATGGCAAATATGAAAGTAAATATCTATGTGTACATATACACCAGGGCTGGGCAGTATGTCGATATATTGATGTTGTGATATGACATTTGTTTTTTCTGGTTTTAAAGGGTGAATTCCAATCAAGTGATGTAATCTTTACTTTGTTGTTTTATCTACTTCACTAATAATTATTATCAAAACTATTGATAACCATATATAAAAAAATATAGTGGATATACGTGATGTAGTGGAGTGCGTAATGATGACAGTAAAAAGAAGTCAGTAAAAATATGAGTTTGTTATTTTAGCAGCATTTAAAACCCTTGTACTGTCTTGTCCACTAGGTGGCGCTGCAGGCGAGGACACAGTAATATGCTGCAGGCTACTTTTATTTTTTCTTTTAATTTTAGTAATTTTTTTTATTGTTTTATATCGACTAATGAGAAGTGTGTGTGTGTGTGTGTGTGTGTGTGTGTCTGAAACTTTGTGTTGCTGCTTTTGTTTAACTGAATGAATTTTTCCTGGTAAAAACAAACAATAAACACAAGAGAAAACATCAGCATCCAGAATCCTGCAGGATGCTGCAGGGGAGCACATGTCATCTGCCTTTACATAACAGCAGCTGGCTCCGGATACAATGGGATAAAAAACCGCTGCCCGCAGCAGCAGCAGCAGCAGTAGCATCATCATCATCATCATCATCAGCATCATCATCATCATCAGCAGCAGCAGCAGCAGCAGCAGCACCAGCAGCAGCATCATCATCATCATCATCATCATCATCATCAGCAGCACCAGCAGCAGCAGCAGCAGCAGCAGCATCCCTCCTGTGTGCCGCATCGCCCGGAGAATAACAGAGGAGGGGGCTGGGGGTGGAGGTGACGCAGGGTGGATGCATGATGCATGTTCTGGAGACCTTGCTGCGGTGATTTACAGGTGTTGAAGCAGCAGTAGTGTGTGTGTGTGTGTGTTTGGTTGTTTGGCTCTACCTGTGTGTGTGTGTGTGTGTGATGGGGGCGGAGCTGCTCGGACATGAGTAAGTGACGTCAGCCCCAGGTCGCCGCACAGTGAAACAAACATGGCGACAGACTGGAGCGGGCAGCAGGGTTATATCCTCACCGTCATTATCTGCCTGTGGAGCGCCGTCGGCGGCCGGACAGAGACGGTGGTGGCGGCGGCGGCGGCGGCGTCCGGCGCGGATCGCAGCGGGAGCCAGGTGCTCGGCATGCGGCTGGAGAGGAGCGACAAGCCGGCCACCACCAATGACGACGGTGTCCTGCAGGTGACGGAGGAGAGCTCCGTGCAGCTCCGTTTTTACGGGGTGCAGCTCCACTCGGGCACCTGGAAGCAAATCCGCTTCACGGAGCTCACGGACGGCGGCGGAGGTGCAGATGAAGAGGAGGAGGAGGAGGAGGCGGCGGCGCCAAGAGGCGGCAGCGGCATGATGGACGCGCCGGACAGGACCTGTGCTGATTTCACGAAGGACATCAGCGTCGGGACCTTCATGAACGTCAGCAGCGGGAGGACTTCAGGGCTGCTTGCGCTGCACATTAAGCCGCTGCGCAAGAGCGAGCCGCGGAAGGAGTATGCCCTGTGCACCCCGAGCCCTGATGGGAGCAGGTGGGTGCTGCTGGGGGACGGAGATGGCAGGATGCTGGTGGTGGAGGAGAAGAAGTCTCTGCTGCCCCTGTGGCTGCAGATCATCCTCATCGCCTGCCTGCTGGTGCTCTCCGGGATGTTCAGTGGTTTGAACCTGGGCTTGATGGCTTTGGACCCCATGGAGCTGCGCATCGTGCAGAGCTGTGGCACCGACAAAGAGAAGAAATACGCCCGGAAGATTGAGCCCATCCGCAGCAAAGGGAACTACCTGCTGTGCTCGCTGCTGCTGGGCAACGTTCTGGTCAACACCACTCTCACTATCCTCCTCGACGACCTCATCGGGTCAGGGTTGGGTGCTGTGGTAGCGTCCACCATTGGGATCGTCATCTTCGGTGAGATCGTCCCCCAGGCGCTGTGCTCTCGCCACGGGCTGGCTGTAGGAGCCAACACCATCTCCGTAACCAAGTTCTTCATGTTCCTGACCTTTCCGGTGTCCTTCCCCGTCAGCAAGCTGCTGGACGTGCTGCTGGGGCAGGAGATCGGCACCGTGTACAACAGGGAGAAGCTGGTGGAGATGCTGAAAGTGACGGAGCCCTACAACGACCTGGTGAAAGAGGAGATGAACATGATCCAGGGCGCTCTGGAGCTGCGGACCAAGACCGTGGAGGACGTGATGACGCCTTTAGGGAACTGCTTCATGATCCAAGCCGACGCCGTGCTGGACTTCAACACCATGTCTGAGATCATGGAGAGTGGATACACTCGCATCCCCGTGTACGACGACGAGAGGTCCAACATCATGGACATCCTGTACGTGAAGGACCTGGCCTTCGTGGATCCGGACGACTGCACCACCCTGAAGACCATCACCAAGTTCTACAACCACCCCGTGCACTTTGTGTTTCACGACACCAAGCTGGACGCCATGCTGGAGGAGTTTAAGAAAGGTGTGTGTGTGTTTGAAATGAAAACCTGCAGCCATCATAAAACACTCCCCATCTGTCCCTCCCTCCCTCCCTCCCTCCCTCCCTCCCTCAGCATCCTGTCTGTATTGATCCGCAGCAGCATTGACGAGTGGAACATCACAGCCTACATTTACACACAAAACAAGAGAGCAACAACACACACGTGATGCACGTGTGTGTTGTTGTTGTTGTTATATAATCGATCAAAACCTCTTCAAACTGTTCTCAATCTATCACTGAGTTAAAGCTGCAACGATTAGTCGATTACAATGTTTGTTTTTCTAAAGCAAAAATGCCCAAAATGTTCTGGGCTGCAACTAACGATAATGAAAATGATCATCTGTGCTTCATAGTTTACAGCAGATACAGCTATGAGGGGTTTTAATCAATATTTACTGTGGTTCAGACCCATTAACCTGATTAACTAATGATCCAAAATAAGATATTAAGTTTATATTAAAATCATATCTGACAAAGAAAAACAGACACATGTTTCATTTGAGAAGCTGCAACCTAATAAGTGATTCATAATTGATTGTTGCTAATTGCTGACCTTCACAGGATCCGCCTGCTGCGCTGCTCCTGCTCTGTCAGACAGTTACTGTTACTAATTGTTGATTATTGGTTATTAGATATAATGATCTTGGCTGATAATGTCATTCACACAGAACAATGACGTGATCAGACAATATGTAAATAATTGTGATTAATGGGTTTTGTAAAGCAGACATGATGCAAATGCAGCAGGAAACAAAAGGAAAGTGTGTGTGTGTGTGTGTGTGTGTGTGTGTGTGTGTGTGTGTGTGTGTGTGTGTGTGTGTGTGAAGCTGAGGCTCAGTGTTCAGCAGCTTCTGTGAATGTGGTTACGTCATCTTACAGTCTTTGTGTCGTGTGTTTTTTAGTAATGAGGATTCATCAGTTTTTGCTCCCCTTCAGTCTTCATCTCAGCTTTTTGGCAGTTCCTGCAGCTCTTTTCTCTCCAAAGCTCTTAGTCCACTCTGAGCTATATTAAGGCATCAGTCTGTCGCCCGGCAGTCAGACTAAATCCACAGACAGCTCTGACAGCTTGACTGCTGAAAATAGAAAAACAAGAAAGGGCGTTTTGATCGGTGGAATTCAAAGCGCCCTCTCCTCCTTTGTGTTTGATGCTGTCCTACTTTCCTGACAGTTTGTGGGAATGTGGGGATTGTCATAAACTATACTTTCAGCAGGGATGTGACCTTCAGGTGATCTCTATCTCTCTCCTCGCCAGGTAAATCCCACCTGGCCATCGTCCAGAAAGTGAACAACGAGGGGGAGGGCGATCCTTTCTATGAGGTGCTGGGATTGGTCACCTTGGAGGACGTCATCGAGGAGATCATCAAATCAGAGATCCTGGATGAATCTGACCTTTACAGTGAGTCAGCACTGGTCACAGATATAAATGTAAACACACAGATACCCTGTAGACATCAGGCCTCTTATATGAACAGATATAATGTCCGCTCCAAAGGTGGATATATGTATGTAGGTATGCTGCCTGCAAGTCAAAACTCAGGGCTCTAACCTGCCCTGAAAACTCTGTTACCTGTACTTCCTCCTCGTGATGACGTCAGGTTGTTCACCTTCACTCTCATGTTTCAGATGTGATTCGGCTACTACTAATACTGCTACGAATACTACTAATACTGCTAGGAATACTACTAATACTGCTATGAATACTACTAATACTGCTACGAATACTACTAATACTGCTACTACTACTAATACTGCTAATACTGCTACAAATACTACTAATACTGCTACTAATACTGCTAATACTGCTCCTGAACGTCCTGAATCCGTCCAATCAGAACAGAGTGTGCCTGTATAAAATAAAATAAGTTTTTATCTGTAAATCAGATATTTCAGTACCAGTCATGAACAGATTCATAAAAGCTTATGTTTGACTTACAGTTATGATAAATTACTACAGTTAAAACCCTTAAAGCAAACTTAATGCTAAATTAATATTCTATTATTATTATTCTATTATTCATCATCATCATCATCATCATCATCATGGCTGCCAGTTTATTGATAGGTGTGTTTGGATTATTTGGCTTTTATTGGCGTGTTTTTTTGCAGCAACAGCATCATGTTGAGCTGCAGCTGACGGTGTAACATCACCCGCTGTAGGCTGTAATGGTCACATGACCTCCTCTCATATCAATCATGGAGTGTTTTACCACAGAGAGATTTACCACACGTTAACTCGACCAGGCACACCTCACAGAAAAGATTTGGGAGAAGAATTTGTAAATATTCTTGCACGAGTCTCTCAGTTCTCTTTAATTCATCTTCCCTGCAGCTGACAACAGAAACAGGAAAAAAGTGGATCCCAATAAAAGCAAGCGCGACTTCTCCGCCTTCAAGCACGACGCCGACAGTAAAGTGAAGATCTCTCCGCAGCTCATGCTGGCAGCTCATCGTTTCCTGGCCACAGGTGAGCACTTAGGGGGCGGCGGCTAATCTGCAGTCAAGTGGATTAACGGCGTTCACTGATTCATGGTGACCTTTCCTGCACAGCCTGAACAGTCTGTTCATTTTATGGATTTTCAGTATTTTAATCAAAGTATTCAGTAGAATAACAAAAAAAGGTATAAAAACTTAAAATAATCATCAAAATATTCAACTCAATTTTTATAAGAAACTTAATACAAAAATAGAATTACCAAACAACACAATGCAATTTCAATGCAGCTTGTATTCAAAGTTAAACATAATTCATTAGATTTGTTTGTATATTTTTAATAAGTGGGGTGTTAAACAGGTCATTATTATTATCAAATGTAATCTATCAGAGTAGCAATCAGCTCGTCTTCACAGAGCTTCATAGTGACGTTCAGCTCATTGTTTATCTGTCCTGCTGTAACTTTACTGTTCTGGTTCACTTTCAGCTCTCACAGCGTCGTTTCAGAGAAGAAGCTGTAAAAAGCCAAACAGCTACCAGACACAGTTACTGTAGAGCAGCTGGTGAACATAGTGCAGCATTTAGCCGCTAATCTTCTTCAACACAAACTAATATTGTGCATCATCTTCTCCTGCAGAGGTGAGCCTGTTCAGCCCGTTCCAGATCACAGAGAAGGTCTTACTGAGGATCCTCAAACACCCAGACGTCATCCAGGAGGTCAAGTTCGACGAAAACGACAAACGCTCGCTGCAGCACTTCCTGTACCAGAGGGGCAAATCTGTGGACTTCTTCATACTCATTCTGCAGGTACGCATTCACACAGGTGACAAAAGTCAGATAATATCAATATCCAATATTCATTCCAAGCAAGTTTGAATTGATTTGTCAACATTTCTGTTTGTTTTTAACAAGTTTAACACAAAACAACAACGTATACGGTGATGATACAACATACAAACTAATAATTAACTAATAATATAATCATACACAACGACAACACATTAATCAATACCTTTAAATATGGGGAGATGTGGATGTCACTCCTGTTAATAAACTGAACTGCAGCACTAAAGACTGAAGAAAGGTCAATAAATAAATAAATAAAGATTAAAATGAGATGTCATATCTCAGGTGAGACGTGTTGTCCTCCGCCTGCTTGTTGACGGGTCATAACGGAGTCAGATTGGATAAACAAACAGGTTTATCTCAGGTCACAGCCTCAGTCTGCACCGATCCAGCCGCTGAACACGTCAACCTTTAAGACACGCCCGACTTAACGTAATTAAGTGTTTTTGCTGTTTGAAGCAACCTTGTTGAGTTGACAGTTTATATACTGATGCTAATAACACAATGCAGACTAATAGTGGGACAGTTGTGTGGTTAAACTGCTCAGATTTAATATGCAGGTTAATGTATAATGAAAATAATCGTTATTTTCAGCCCTAAATTTCATTATCAGTGTTTTGTTTTTTTATTATTTTAAATGTGAAAAAGAGTCTAAATCTAAAATTTATTAAGTTTTCAATGATATTAAATGAACAAAAGCACATTTGAGAACCATAAAATCACCATCACATATATAAGGTTATATATATATATATATATATATATATATATATATATATATATATATATATATATATATAAGGAAAATAGTTCCTGCTAAATTATCTGTCGATTGACTTAATCAACTACAGGAATCGTTTTCGCTCACTTTAGATTTTAATATCATTTTAGTATCTGCACATACTGTAGCTCTGCTGCAGACTCACTATACTCACTATATATAAACTCACTATAGTTGTTAATAATCATTTGTTATAGTGTAGAGTAGATTCTGTGTAAGGCAGACGTCACTGAGCATGTGCAGGAACACGGTTTCACTAGCTTGTTGTGAACAACCTCTTGACTTTATACTGAAGGTATAAAGGTGAAGAGGAACCAGGTGTGTCCAGATGTTGGGGAGTACTACTGCATATGTGAAACAAGTAGTATAAAGTATGACTGAACAATTCTCTAAAAACAATTGTCTAACATCTAATAATAATTGTGATTATTTTGACTGATTGTAATACTATTTATAATATTAGAGGAAATGAACATTTTTACATCATTATTCTCATTTTCATTGAAAATCATGTTTTAAATGATTAAGGTGTGAATTTTGCATCTGTACCAAACGAAGAGTCTGCAGAACGTGATGTGTCGGCCAGAACATCTCTGCAGCACAACATGTGTCTCAGTCTGAAAGCTGCAGCATTTTCAACCAACTTCCATTAATGATAAAGTCTTTTGTATCTCCAGAGGAAGCTGTGGACACTTTTACATATAAAAACATGTTCAGAAGTTTTTAAGGCGTGTTTGTTCTGTAAATGTTCTTATTTGGTGGCTGAGTGTTTGTTGTTGACACCTGAGGTGTGGATAAAGTGACTACAGACACTCAGCATGCAACCTGAACTCCGCTGCTCCTGTTCCACGTGTGTGTGTGTGTGTGTGTGTGTACATGTGTGTGTGTGTGTGTGTATGTGTGTGTGTGTGTGTGTGTGTGTGAGGTAAAGAGACACTGGAAGCTGGACTTGTGCATCTGTGGCAGAATCTAATATTTATGGGATGTCAAAGTGTTCCTGTTACCTGCCACAGGATACGACACCTGACTAACTAACAGTTATAATGTGTAGCAGGTGTGTTTCCATCAACCTGTTTTTATTTCCATTTTTCAATTTCTGCATTAAAAAAACATGAGTAGAAATTCCAAAAATTCAAATTCAAAACTTGGTGTATTGATAAAACTAAAATGGAAATATTCCTCAAATATATAAAAGAAAGAGAAATGTCATATTTCATGTTTTCCATCGTCTGAGCTCTGACTGAAGCTCATCTCGTTGTGTTTTCTTCTTCTTCTTCAGATTAATGACACCGATGGGAGAACTGGAGCCACCAGCTGTTTATTCCTGATATTCACAGAACAGTAGTGGATTTAACACAACATTAAACAAAACATCCTCTCTCTCTCTGTCTGTGTGTGTGTGTGTGTGTGTGTTTCAGGGCCGAGTGGAGGTGGAAGCTGGAAATGAAAACATGAAGTTTGAAACTGGCCCGTTCTCCTACTATGGCGTCATGGCTCTAAGTGCACCGTCACTGGGTGAGACGACACATACGTGTACAAACACACATACAAGGTCAAACACTAAAATCACTGTCCTGTTGTTATGACAACAAGTTATGATTCTCTCTTTTATTTTTTTCTGTGAGGTTTGATAGTACGAGTGTTTCATGTCAGATATATAAGGCCTGTTTTACTTTAACATTTGATGGATAGATACATGGATAGATAGATAGACAGACAGACAGACAGACAGACAGACAGACAGACTTTATTAATCCCAAAACTGGGAAATTCCAAAGATTAGGAGAGATGTCTAAAATTGCCTTAAAGCAAAAAGCAAAGTGCTCATTAAAACAGGAGTAGATGAAGAAAGGAGAAAAACAATCTCATTATAAGTGGTGTTATATTATCTGGACAGTAACAGACCGAGACCAATCACCAAGAAAAGATGCAGGTGTAGACTGAGGAAAGGCTGCTACCTGAAGGAGGTGGAGGTTGTGTGTGTTTGATGGTGTAAGCCTTTTTGAGAAGACCACAGTGCAGCTTGGTGGTGTCAGTATTTAGAAAGCTGCTACTGACTCCTAGTGGTTCAATATTATAACTGCAGGTAAAATGTTCCTGTTGACCTGTTTCTGTTTCTCTGTCCTGGATCGAATGCTGTCTGTACTTTATGTCCACATTATGCAGCTCAGTGTGTGTGTGTGTGTGTGTGTGTGTGTGTGTGTGTGTGTCCAGCCAAACATCATAAACATCATATGTAACTTAGAAAAATCAATCAGGAATTTGTAAAAATTCTTTAACAGTTGAGAATGAATATTCACCAACCAGTTATGTAATAATGCCATCCTGTTTACTGCAGTAGTACACACACTACTTTATTTCTAGTATCAGTCTGACCAAAGCTTTTACCAGGGAAACATACTTATTAGTCAGATTTCTAGCATAAAGGTGAATTTCTCATGACAGAATTTATAATCTCTGGTTGTGTATAGACGGAGGGAGACATTTATATTCTGAATTATTTGAGTTCATGATGATGTCCCCTCAGTTAATCATTAGCTTGTGAAGGTGGAGGTGAAGGTGGAGTCATGCAGCAAATCAAATCTTGTAAAATAGTCACACTGAGCCTGATAGCATCCTGCTACACAACACAAGAACTACAGAGTCTGAACAACAACCCACATTAGCTTTCCTGTTACAAACATGAACCGTAGCTGGTTGGAACAAGCCACCAGGAAAAAGAGCATCGCTAATGTCAGTTAGCAGCTAGATATCTAATTAGTAAACATTCCTGCGTTACTTTGGAGCCGTCCCGGTTTGGTCGCTTGTCTGCCAGGAAGCTGCTGTCAATAAAACACTGACGTACCTCCAGCCAGATGAGACAAAAACAGAGTATTTCTGATATTATTTTATATTCAACTGCTGAGGCTTTTGAGTGAAGACACTTGACCCAAAGAGAAGTGGAACTGCAGCAGGGATGTGATTTACACTAAAACAAATAAAGATGCTCATCTCTGTCTCTCTGCCTCTACCTCCCCCTCCTCTCAGCTGTCACCCCTCCCCTTTCCCCATCAGTGGCGTCCCCCCCTCCAAGACGCCTCTCTCTTAAGAGGTTTTCTCTGTTCTCTCGTTTCCCAGGTAAACACTCGCATGGGCCAGAGGAGGGTGGGAGGGGGTTCCTCGTAAAGCCAGTCTCACCATTTACTCTTTCCATCATCTTCAGAGCCCTGCTCCAGCAAGTAGCAGCCACTATTGAACACCCACAGAGTTTAAGACATTTGTCCTCATTCAGACTGACAGCATTTAAAACCTGCTTGATAGTTGGATAAATTCAGTTGTAGATATGAATCCTTCAGCATCGAAACTGTTGTTTTTATGCCTTGAAGAATATAAATATGTTTTCATCCAATAAAAGCCGAGGTTCTCAAACACACGCAGGCATATAGGACATTTAATGATAATTAAATGAAATACAGTCAAAAGTTTGATTTGAAATTAAAATTGAATCAAAAGATTTTAAGGACACATTTTGTTGAGTAAAAAACATTATTAACATATTCAGACAGTTATTCATAATAACTCTGCTGTCGGTAGATTACCACAAAATACTAAACGCTGTATTTCCTGCTTCATGAGGATTTGACATCATTGCAGATTTTTGGCTTTTGGACTGTTGATGCGAAACACTTGTGTATTTCTGGTAATTATAATGTGCATTTCTCACTATTTTATTTATTTATTTTATTTTAGAAATTAGAGATTAGTACCTCTACCACAGCGATTGCATTCATTATCCATTAATTGATTTTATTGTTTAATTATTTAATCTGCAGAATGATATAAAACATGAGTTTGACCTAAAGTTATATGTTTTCAGCCCGACTGAGTTTGACTCATTGCAGATGCAGCTGTAGGTCCAGAAACAGATGATGCTGTATTAAAGCATCCTGCCTTTATTAAAATGTTTATTTATGTTATGGGTCGTGTTAATATAAATCACCATATCAATATCAGCCTTTCAACCCCATCTCATGGCTTTCCTCTGTACAATCTGCTTAAAACACTGAGATGTGGTTTAAAGCTCCAGAAGCAGCTAGTAACAACTGAATTAGTGTTGACTTCCTGGTCGACTAATTGTTCCACACTACAGTAGATTCACTTATCATGAATATAATTAGTAGAAAGCTGTAGTAAGTTCAGCTGAGGAAAGAGGCACACATGAAGACTATTACACCATGAAGAAAGTCCCACACGCTTGCTGGATGGGGCCCTGAGCATGAGGTCTCACCTCCTCCTCATCCTCCTCCTCCTCCTCCTCCTCCTGCTCCTCTTTTAACCACTGATCCACGGTCGGATGCTTTTTCCATTGCGCCTATGACACTGTATCAAGAAGAGGAGAAGCCTGATCTGACCGTAGACCTTCGATTAAAGGAATCGTTTGACATTTAGAGAAGTAGGCTTTCTTGCTTTCTTGCAAGGAATAAGAAGAACTGTCAAATATAATAGTGATATTGATCATCTCTTTTATCTCTAAAAAAGGAAATGAGAGTATTTCCCAAAATGTCAAACTATTCCTTTAAGCACAGATATTCTCCCCATCTGATCTCCCCTACACGACTTTCAGCTGAAGTTCATCACTGACGTCTTTTCCCTTTAACTCTGCTCTTCGACTCTCCTGCCGTCCTCCTTCGTCACCATGACATCACTGAACCCAGCCAATGGGACAGCTCCATCCTCTAAGCTCACACAGTCCTGTTTTAGCCATGATTGCCTCGTTGCATGGCATGTTTGACACACAATCTCACGCCTGTGCCATCAATCGATCATAGTAAACGTATGATGATGATGTTAGTTTGCGTTTGTGTGATCTGACCTCATTTTTCCACCATTGTATTTTCATGTCATTCTTTCCTTGTTTCTTGGTGTGTTTTCTGCTGTGTTAATGTTTAAGTGTGTGTTTGTGTATGCATGCTTTCCTTGCTTTTTCTTTTTTCATTCACTCTCATTTCCTTCTCTTTCAATCCCAGAGTTCCGTTCTCCGTCTCACGGGGGCAACCTCAACCGCTCGGCGTCGCTGAGCTGCACTGAGCGCGCTCCAGAAAGTGGCTCCGTCTGCGGCAGCAACACTCAGATCCCGGGCACCCCCTTCCAGTACATACCAGACTTCTGTGTACGTGCTCTGACAGACCTGCAGTTTGTCAAGGTAACTCTCTACACATTATCCTGCTGGTCAACAAAGACATTAATCTTTACACAAAATATTCATAATGTATTGTTGCTTTTATTATTAGTTGTGTTTTGTTGGATTTCTCCACTGGACAGATGCACTAAATGTGCCTACAAATGTTTAACTTTACTAGATAAAGACTTGTTGGAGGTAAGTTTGTTTTTTGTCTCTTCAGATCACTCGTTCCCAGTACCAGAATGGTCTTCTGGCGTCCAGGCTGGACAGCACACCACAGTCACCAGAGGGCAGTCACACTCGCTTGGACATGCCTGCATCTTTGCCTCCCATGACACCACCAGGGACGCGCGCTCCGCTGCCCCTGGCCACGCCTCCCGCCAAACGCCTGCTATCTAACGCTCAGCCGACGCCACCGAGCAGCCATGTCGCTCTGCCCCAAAGCACCTCCTCCGGCCGCAGGCTGAGCCAGTCTTTGCCCCAGGCCACTTCCCCTCTGACCAACCACACCTCCGTCTCACAAAGTACAGTGCCGTGCATCTCTAACCCCAACCCGACTCTGTCCTCCTCCCTTTCCTCCAAGTCCCAGAAGTCCTCGCCCTCTGCCGGCCCCGAGAACGGGCCGGGAGAGACCATCACTCTGCTCAGTGAGCAGCAGAACTGTGTGGGCCCCCGCAGGCCCAGCCACGCCCAGGCACACCCACATGTTCACACCATCAGTCATGCACACACTGAAAGCACCATCTAACTACCTGTGTGCATAACACACCATCGCACTGCGTCTCGTTCCTGTTTGCTCGTTGTCTTCTGGACTTTTCTGTAGATGTCTGGGTCAGCTGATCAGATCCTCCTCCGTCCCGTCCTGCATGTTCCTCCTTCCAACTGAACCAGAATCAATAGTGAGTGAAATCAGGGCAGACGCCGGTTTGACAATGTAGTGGACGGTGAATGCCTCTGTACATTTTCAGTATAATTTTGTTAAATTCGTCCTTTTTTCCACAGTTGCTCTCTGTGTAACTACTTATTTAAGTAAACGCTGCGCTGAAACTGCACAAGAATGACCAAACAAGCTCAGAAAAACGCGGCTCCACAGACTCTCCCCTTCTCTGGTCGTAACGACAGGGAAGCTACCAACATGGCGTCAAGGCCTTCGCCCCTCATTTTGCTAAACACACCTCTACAATCTCAGAGATGGAAACGACACTCTCGTCTCACTCGGATAATATCGCTCGCTTGGAGCAAGAGGTAGTGGAGTTACGCTCCAAGCGAGCCTCGATGACATAAGAGCATGGTGTTTTTGGCAGGCCGCTGTGGAGGACCTGGTGTCCTGCTCAAAGCATCACAGCCTAAGAGTGACTGGGCTTCCTGAAGAAATTGAAGGTAACAACCTGAGACAATTCATGGCAGATTTATTCAAGGAAGTGGCTGCTGAGGCAATAACAAACTCCACACCTGAATTAGACCAGTCTAGGACCGACTCACTTCTTTCTTAATCATCTGGATGGATGGATGGTTTCCTTTTTGAAGTTAACTTCATCTGAATGCAACCATAATGCTTACCTGGTTTGTAACCAGGATGCTCATCAAACAACATTTCCCCCCCTAGTACAACTTTAGTTATACTAGTTAATGTTTATGCCCCTAATTGTGTTTCATAACCTCTCTCTTTTCATCGTCTCATTCTAGTGGGGGACTTAAACCTGACACCCTTTGCACTATCTTCTATTATAAGTCAATAAGATACACTATATTACCAAAAGTATTTGGCCACCTGCCTTGACTCACTTATGAACTTTAGTTCCATCCCATTCATAACTCATAGGGTTCAATATGATGTCGGACCACCTTTTGCAGCTATTACAGCTTAAACTCTTCTGGGAAGGCTGTCCACAAGGTTGCAGAGTGTGTTTATAGGAATTTTCAACCATTCTTCCAAAAGCACATTGGTGAGATCACACACTGATGCTGGTAGAGAAGGCCTGGCTCTCAGTCTCTGCTCTAATTCATCCCAAAGGTGTTTTATCAGGTTCAGGTCAGGACTTTGTGCAGGCCGGTCAAGTTCATCCACACCAGACTCATCATGTCTTTATGGACCTTGCTTTGTGCATGGGTGCGCAGTCATGTTGGAAGAGGAAGGGGCCCACTCCAAACTGTTCCCACAAGGTTGGGAGCCTGGAAATGTCCGAAATGTTTGGAGCATTCAAAGTTCCTTTCACTGGAACTAAGAGGCCAAGCCCAACTCCTGAAAAACAACACCACACCATAATTCCTCCTATACCTGATTTTACACTTGGCACAATGCAGTCTGAAATGTACCGTTGTCCCGGCAACCTCCAAACCCAGACTCGTCCGTCAGATTGCCAGATGGAAAAGCATGAATCATCACTCCAGAGAACACATCTCCACTGCTCTAGAGTCCAGTGGCAACGTGCTTTACACCACTGCATCCGACGCTTTGTGTTGGACTTTGTGATGTTTGTCTTAGATGCAGCTGCTCGCCATGGAAACATGTTCCATGAAGCTCTCTGCAGACTGTACGTGGGCTAATTTGAAGGTCACATGAAGTTTGGAGCTCTGTAGCAACTGACTGTGCAGAAAGTCGTGACCTCTTTGCACTATGTGCTTCAGCATCCGCTGACCCCTCTCTGTCAGTTTATGTGGCCGACCACTTCATGGCTGAGTTGCTGTTGTTCCCAGGTGGCATCCTATGACAGTTCACGCTGGAAATCACTGAGGTCCTGAGACCGGCCCATTCTTTCACAAATGTTTCTAGAAACAGTCTCAATGCCTATGTGCTTGATTTTATACACCTGTGGTCAGGCCAAGAGATCAGGACACCTGATTCTGATCATTTGGATGGGTGGCCAAATACTTATGGTAATATAGTGTAGATGCTTGGTGCTCGCTCCATCCATTCTCAATAGAAATCTCTCCAAAGCACACCAAGTACATCCAAGAGCATGTCGGATAACACTCCAAAGAGGGAAATCAGATGAGTACTACTAATGAGGGTTAATCTTACATCTTTGTGTGCTCGTCTTAGTTTATCCAATTTAAGGTCCTCCATAAAATGAACCTAACAAAAACTAGACTTAGTGGGCTATTTCCAGGCACTAATGATATCTGTGATGGATGTAGTTTATTCCCAGCAGATCACATTCAAGTGTTTCTTTTTCTGTCCCAAGTTAGTCAACTTCTGGTCCTATTTCTTTAAATCACTAATCAAAGCCCTTAATGTCACGTTGGAGCCCTGCTCACTGATATCTGTCTTTGGAGAACCGACTCGTCTCTCGATGGCGTTGCCTCGCTTATAGGCCGCAGATGTTTTGTTACACTGGAAAGGTCCGAATGCGTCTTTTTCATCTTTGGAAAAGTTAAATAAGAGGTTCAGCAGCCATTTTTTATAAAAGATGGCAACCACTCATCACTTATGTTAACACCCTCACCTCTCTGGATCTGACTAAATGGATTTAAAACATCCAACTTTTATTTATTTATTTATTTTTGCTTATTATTTTCATTATTTAAGCATCCTTTATTTACAGATCTATTGTCCTTAATTTTAGTAATATTATTTCTCCGTTACCTCCCTTTACATGTTATATTATTTATTTTAGTTTATTTTAATTTCCTTCTACCTCACCATTAATTTACTCGTATGTATTTTTACTTACTTTCTTACTTTATTCAAATTATTTATATATTATTGTTACTATTTATTTTTATTTTTAAGTTGTTTTTCTGGTTTGTTCTCGGGGAACAGCTGTGGTATAACTCTATACGTTGTACCGTGTATTGATAACTGTGAAATGCTGATCTCCAATTAAAACAGGGCAGACAAACAGGGAACACTAGTGAGTCAGTTGACAAAAACACACATTTACTTTCTCACGTTCTTTCTCTTGAGACGTTGCCTGCTTTGTTTGTACTCAGAGGTGAAAGATTAGAAACTTAGGAGCAACCTGCCTTCACAGAAACAATCTGGGGTCATCCAGACGTCACGTGAAGCTATTTTATGACAAGGGAACAATTGCTTTGTAAACTGTTGATTTGTAACTGGGACATTGTTTCAGGACACATTGCTGAATTTAGTTTAGCCCCGTGTGAGTGTAGCGTGAGCAGCGACTGCTCCCGTCTGTGTGTCTACACAGGAGGCGTTCAGGTACAGAGTTGAGTGTGGGTCACCCACAATTTAGAAAAGTAGACAAGATAAATGCTTCATGTTGCAGTTGCATATGTGAGGCGCAGCTGAGCCTGCATGGAGCGGATGCAGACAGCTGCATAGATTAAGATGAGAGCATATGTGTTGCATGAGATGTGCAAGTAAAGACACAAAGTCAGTCTGTTGACCAACAACAATGTTGGTTTCATTCAGATTTTAGTCATTTGATTTTTGTTAGTTCCAGCCAACAAAAACTACAGGAAAGACATTTTAATCAGATTTTTAAATTTTTTTCGTCTTTCACATTATCAATTTTATTTGTTGACGAGAAATGCAAAACATTTTATCTTAATCCTCATTTAGTTAAAGTTAAAAACTTCACTTCAGTTCTTCTTCTTTAGTTTTCATCTCGAGTGTTTTAGTTAGGTCTCCTCAGAGAACGCCTGTTTGATTAAGTGTGAGCTGTCGATGAGTCAATTCAACCACCAGCAAACGGACCAGATTCACTGTACTGAACGGCTTCTGTAGTCTGAACGTTAAACATACCACCGATTCTGCATGTTTGAGCCCATTTAATATAAATCATGTATACTTTGCATTACTTCTGGCTCTTTCCAGACTACCACTGACTTCCATTAATTTCTGTATGACATGAATCAATTGGCCGACTCTTAAACCTACCTGAGTTGTGTCATCAATATCCTGAATATTGTAAATTACACGTTTTATAGTTAAAGGGCTAAAACTTGCAAAAACACTGGTATGGTCCTTTTATGTCTTCCTGGCCTACCTCTTGACCAACGCAATATGTTTTAAAGAGAGAGTAATATTGAGATGTTTATTTTGAGTAATAATAATTTATATATATTTGACTTGATTTGATTTGATTTATATTTTTGAGATTTAAGTTGTAAGTAAGTTGAAAGACGGGCTGCGTCTTCACTGCAGACACGAACACACCAAACTGGATCCAAAGTTGTTGAACCGTGTGTGCGTTCAAACTGATGTCAAAACTCTCTGTTGGACGTCAGCGTTGAGCTTTTCGTATATTTTCACGGGTTATGTCCAAACACACTTTCAAACGGTAGCAGGTATGTTTCCTGCACAGTTGTGTGTTTTTATTTTATTTAATGTCATCTGCTGTCCAAGTTTTAAAAGGGCATTTCTACACATTCCCTGCACACTACGGCTTTATTTAATATTAAATAATACTTGATTACTGTTTATATCCCAACATGAAGGTCTTAAATGTTGTTTATGTTGTAGTAATGGGATGATATAGTATATAATATAGGGGAAAAACTGGGCCTGTCTTAAAGAAGTAGTTTGATATTTCGACAAGCAAGATTTGCTTCTTCATGTTAGTTAAAGTTAAATGAGAATCTTGATACTACTAATTTTAGCATAGCTTAGCATAAAGAATGGATACAGGAGGAAACAGCTAGCATGGCCAAAAAAAGAAATCGAGTGCGTACTTATTAATATGTTAAATTTGCACAAAAATGACCCTTAAAAGGTACCTTAAATTGTCCAAAATACTTAAATATATTACAATCTATAAATTTACCCACCATGAAGGTCTTAATTTCATCACTATTAATGGGTAAATTAAATATATTTTAAAACAATATGGACCTTACAAATGAGAAATCGTGTTAATTGATGCGTTTCGTAACCTTTGGACAGAGACAAAGATAAACTAACCGTCTCTTGGCTCCAGCTTTATACTTAACCGACAGATAAGCGAGTGGCATCTCTTCATGTAACCCTCTGCAGGAAAACGAGTGAAAGAGTTTTTACAAAAACATGTTGAGCTTTTCCTTTAACCTGGTCTCTGTATTTATTAACCTTTGAGCTAACAGGTTAAGGATTGACTCGTGGGCAGCGTGCTGGAAACACTCGCAGCACAATGACTCATTGAGATTTAACAGACAGACCTGTCTTAGTGCAGGCCGGCTGTAAATGTGTCATGTTGTTTCCAGCGTTTCTCACAACGTTGCGTCATGTGTCATGACATTGAAAAAACCAGAAAACCAGGGATCGATTCACACAGTGTGAACAGGAAGGGAGTTGCAGGACTGTAGCAGCTTAGACTATATATATATATATATATATATATATATATATAATTATTTTGTTGATGATATAGTGAGATATTTCTTTAAAAAGATAAAAACATGTTTTATAAGCTAGCACTGATTTGAAAACACTTTAAACTTGTGAGTTAAAGTCTGAGAGTGTTTATTCCAAAGCATTTCTCCTTTTTGTGGGTTATGGTTATATGATTATATGATTTCCTGAGTGAGAAGATCAAGGGAGCAAAGATGGCCCATAACTCTGCATCCATGTTGTATCAGAGCAGAATAATGATTCAGACGGGGGGGGGCCCAGCTGCTTGTTTTTGCCCTGGGGCCCCCTGATTGGTAAATCCAGCCATGTGGAAAATCATGACTCAGAGAAAGAAAAAGCTTTTATTCAGCAGGGAAACACAAATACACTGTATAGTCAACATAGCCTTACCCTCGATTCTATTATTGTAAACACTATATTTATTGCTGTTTGTTTGTTTGTTTGTTTTGTTAAAGGCGTGCATTTGAAGACATGAAACGGGCTTCCAGCTGTAAGACGCAGCTTTTATTGGGTTTCTTTACCCAGAAACACTGTGTTCACCTCCCTGTTTGCTGTTTGTGGTAAAATACTGTAAATAATCTGTACATGAAGCGTCGGCCACTCGTATGATGCCGCGAGAGAAAACAGCCTATAAGTCTATTTATAATGAGAAATGAGATGTTCTGATATGTCGTATATTATAAGTTGTATTTAAATGGTTTTATTAGGCAGACATTGCATAGCAATAAACATTGCACCAAGTTGACCTCATATTATTTCACTCCTCCTATCTTCTTCTTCTTCTTCTGTTATTTTTTTGCCACTAGACATGATAACCAAAGCTTTTTTCTCTACTTTCCCATCCTTTGCTATCCCGTTTTATTTATTTCTTATCTCCTCCTACACTTCCTTCTCACTTCTCACTTTTCAGTTGTTCACCCTGCCCTTATCTCAGCTCCTCTACCGCTGCTCACAAATATTGAAATTTCTCCTTTGACTGTAGGATGGGGCTGAAGCAGGCAGCAGGGCTTATCAGCTCCTCTACTGATGTTTTTAGGCCTGCAGCAGAGTGATGATTAGACCCGGACGATGGTTAAATATTTTCTGCTAGTGAGTTTTCAACTACGTGTATGATTCACAAATGGACAGTTTGAAGTGACTGATGCAAAGCAGGCTGAAGAGAGTGAAGAATAAAAGCCATGTCAACATGTCTCTGCATCTATTATCATCCTTTTTAGATTCAGACCTGAAATATGAAAATAAGAATAAAGTGATACTGAACAGTTCTGTGAATAAAATTATTTTCCCTTTTCATTTCCCCCCGAGATGTGTACAGTGGATGCAGAATTACCTGCGTGGCAGGTGTTGAATATTCAGACTCTGCTGTATCATGTTTGTCATTGAGCAGACATGGGTTGTGTAACTCAAAGCAATGTGTACATACTGTTTTATAACTACTGTACAGCATTTCAAGAAATCTATGAGGTTAATAAACCTGAGATATATTTCTCTACAGAATATCAGTCTCTGATTGATTCATACATGATTAACTAATGTGAGAAATGTTTACACGTTTACAAGCTGCTACAGTAAGTCTGTCATGTCCTGATGGATCAAATATAATATGACAGGATGCACACAGACATTAAAACTGCATTCACTGTAGTAAAGGTGCATCCCACTTTAAAGGATGTTCAATACATGTGCATATGTACATTAGTTGCTAATTTATGCCTCGTGTTCATGTCACATCTCCTCATTGTACATTCATAAATCCATACGTGCTCATGTGTTGCTCAGGCTGGTGTGTGTTGGTGTGTGGTGTGTGTGTGATGTGTGTTGATGTGTGTGTTGATGTGTTTTGAGTAACATTCACTAACATTGGAAGTGTCCATCCTGCCTCATGTCACTGTGTTGGAGCCAAAATGGCCGCCACACAGAACAGCTGCAGTTTGTTTTGTTTTGTTTTGTTTTTTTTTCTTCACCAAACTTTATTGATCAAATCATAAATGAGAAACAACATATAAGTGAAACCAGAGGACAGACATGACATGAGATGGAGTATGTAGTATGACTGGAGGAGCAGCATGAATCAATAACGACTGTATATTAATATTTATCAACACACTTCTGGAAAATACACAATCAAAACATCACACACACGTTTAAAGAGCAACAGGGGGGTGTTCGCTGTGTGTGGCCGGCTCAGCCCCGGTGGGCGGGGCTGCTGTGGCCTCAGAGTCACATGACCCGCTCAGAGTCAGGCTGAGCAATTCCAATATGGTGGCCAGCTTGGCAGGTCTACGGTTCCTGTTGATGATATTGTTGTTCTGCGGGATCAGGTACGGCGCCTGCAGCCAGGAAGCCCCGCTGGTTCTGGGGCTGCGACTGGAGGACCCTGCGGGCCTGGTGTGCATGAAGGATCGCATCATCTTGGCGCCAGAAGGAGCGACGTTCAGGCTCCGTCTCTTCGGGGCTGATCTGAATGGAAGCTGGCCGTGGGTGGCGTTCGCAGGGGCGGCTGGCGGAGCGGCCGGGGCGGTCGGGGATGCGCCGGACCCGTGCGAGCAGGAGTCCAACCGGCAGGAGTCCGCCTTCCAGGTGACGGGAGACTTCACCCCGGACGAGGAGCATAGCGGGCTGCTGACGGTGCAGGTGCAGCGGAGGAGCCAGCAGACCCTCCACCACCTGTGCGTGCTGAGCGGGGGGAAATGGGCATCTGTGGGCCCGGACAGACTGCGCGTAAACACCGACAAGGCTCTGCCCGCAGACTACATCCCGTCGTGGGGGCTGGCCGTGCTGATAGTGCTGCTACTGCTGGTCTGCGGGCTGCTGAGGACCGTGAACCTCAGCCTGCTGTGGCTGGACCCTCTGGAGCTCTACGTCCTCCACAGCTGCGGGTCCGAGGAGGAGAAACGGGCCGCCAAACGCCTGGAGCCCATCAGGAGGAGGGGCAACTTCATGGTAGGTTTCTGAAGAGAGTTTGGAAGGCCTAAATCAACAGTCAGTAAATGAACAGTGAACATGTGTTTGTTGCTGTAATCATCCTCCTGTTCATACTGACCATTAGATCCCTTCATAATACACTTACAATGGAAGTGATGGAGACTAAACCCACAAACATGGATTTAAAGTTTATGTGAAGCTAATCTGAAGCTTCAAATCCAGCAGATATGTTTCAACGTTACAGTGTTTTTAGAGCCAAAGTCCCTCTTTTTGTTCCTATACTTCCACCACAGCTCAACAGGGAAACACAAAGAGGGAATTTGATGCTAAACAGACTGTAAATGTGTCAGATATCCACTTGATATGACTAACTCACACTGATGAAGCCTCAGAGAAGCTTCACATCTACTTTAAATGATTTTAACCTCCATCACTGACACTGAAAGCACATTTGAAGCAGATCTTTGAACAGCCAGTATGAACAGGAGCAATGATTACAGTCACTGTTCATGTGGACACCTGACTGATGCTTTAAGATGGACTCTGTGAGTGAAAGAGTGAACCCGTTGTTCTGTTTTTTGTCCCAGACATGCTCCCTGCTGCTCCTGTGTGCGGTGGGACACTCAGTCCTGGGTGTGCTTCTGTACCGGGCGTTGGGCTCCATCACCTCTGCGGTGTTCACCAGTGGCTTCCTCATCTTCTTCCTGGCTGAGCTGGTGCCTCACATCCTGTGCTCCGGTTATGGGTTCCAGCTGGCGCCGGCTCTGACCTGGCTGGCCCAGGTTTGTATGGTGCTCACCTGCCCTCTGTCCTGCCCACTGGGGCTGATCCTGGATCTGGGGCTGAGGAGGGACATCAGCACCTGTGGGATCAGGGAGAGGGCCATGGAGATGATCCGCACAAGTGTCAACGACCCTTACAGGTAAACACACTCCTCACTTAACACATCAGACACACAACAGCGCCCAATCTGATGTGTCCTGTTGTGTTGTTGGTGCAGTGAGTTTGTGAAGGAGGAGTTCAGCCGCGGGGCGCTGCGCAGTAAGACGGTGGAGGACATTCTGACTCCTCTGAAGGACTGCTTCATGCTGCCCAGCTCCGTCCTGCTCGATTTCTCCACCATGTCTGAGATCATGCAGAGCGGATACACACGCGTGCCCATTTATGAAGAGGAGAGGTATGGGCTGCAACATGAGACACACACACACACACACACATATACACACACACATACACATATACACACACATATACACACACACACACACAGACACATATACACATACACACACACACACACACACACACACATACATACACACACACACACACACACACACACACATACACACACACACACACACATAATAAAACTGTTAAAACATGAGGTTACACATACACATTGAATACACAGTAACCTGTATTTAAACCAGTGTTTAATCAGTGAATCTTCAGGGCATTTTCTCTTTTAATTCAATAAATCATTTTGCTCATTAAATTTGAGAAAATAGTGAAAAATCACGTTTTTTCAAGAGCCCGAGTTTGTCCAATAAAACGTTGAAAACATCATATTCATTTTAATATCTTAATAGACAAAGAAAAGCAACCAGTTTTCACATTTGAGAAGCTGGAACCAGCAAACGGTTGCAGATTAATTTCCTGTCGATCCATTAATAGACTAATTGATTTAGTTTCACACTAATTTATTCACTTTTAATTAACCTATATGGTTGCTGTATGTATGTGACAAGTATTGCAACATTGCTTTGTTTTAAGGAGTCACGAGTCAAAGTTTAGCAGTTCTCTGGTTCCAGCTTCTTACATGTCTGCGTCATATCTGTGATCATAAACAGAATCGCTGTCGGGACAAAACAAGACTTTTAGGTTGGACGTTCGGTTTTTGGGGATTTGGGACATTTTATAGACCAAACAAGTAATAATTAAATAAATCTTTTGTTGTAGCATAAATATCATATTATAAAGTAACACAAGCAGTTCACTGTTTAAACTGTCCATAATAGCGATGGACATTTAATTTAATCGATAGTCTGAAAAATTAACAACCAATTATCGATTAATCATTGTTTTTCCTCAATGAAATCTTTATTCCCAGAAGAACTTAAGGAAGTTCAAGTGTAACTGTTGTGCGGCGCTCGGATGTTCACACCTATAATAACGTACATTAGAGACAGCTTTATACATCAACATGTGTTTGATTCTCCAGGTCCAACATTGTGGAAATCCTTTATGTGAAAGACTTGGCTCTGGTAGATCCAGACGACTGCACCCCCATGACGACCATCACCAAGTTCTACAATCACCCGCTGCACTTCGTCTTCAACGACACCAAACTGGACGCCATGTTGGAGGAGTTCAAGAAAGGTCCTCACTCATATCTGACAGCTTGAAACTCACACAAAGTATTGAAGCAGAGGCTGCTTGCTGTGGATTTATTTCCTCTGTTAAAACCTTACAGTGATCTCAATGAACAGCATGCATCAGGTCTGATTAAAGAGTCAGTTCACTCAAATTAGGAAAAATCCTAATGAGTCAAGTCCAGTAGAACTCTTTTTAAAGTCTCTCTGTTTGTTTGCTACTATACTAACACCACGGCTCAATCTATCTATCTGCACAGCTGCATCCATCAGAGGAAAATATGTATATAATAATAATATAATACATATATTGACCTTTGACCTTCCCCCCTCCTGTCAGGCAACTCTCACATGGCCATCGTCCACAAGGTGAACAACGAGGGGGAGGGCGATCCTTTCTACGAGGTGCTGGGATTGGTCACCTTGGAGGACGTCATCGAGGAGATCATCAAATCAGAGATCCTGGATGAATCTGACGGTTACTGTAAGTAAATGTGATAATTAGTTCAGCAAGTGAGACGTTAATTACCTTCTGAAGCTGCCATATATTGTTATTTTCATGTTGGGTTGCACATAAATGCCGTCACGTTGCCTGTTACAGGTTATATTACACATGATTTAGGTTTTCTGCCATCATGAAGAGCTTCTTTTCTTCTTTCATGTTTTTCATCTTTCGTCCTCCTGTAGTGGACAGGAAGCTGAAGCGTCCTGTCGCTCCTCTGGAGATTCCTCTGGAGCCTCGCGGCGTCCACGAGGAGTTTTCTCTTTTCAAGCCTCCAGAAGGAGAACCCAAGATCCGCACCTCACCTCAACTCCTGCTGGCTACACACCGCTTCCTGTCCAGAGGTGTGTGTGTGTGATAAAGATCTGAGCTGATATAAAAGTACTTAAAGCGTCTCAGGCTTCATACAAGCCTCCCTCCTCATTGCTTTAAGTTGTTGAGGCTGTATGCTGTAAACTATGATGTGTGTGACCTCAGAATGAGCGAGATCCTAACCTGCTCCAGAGTCGCCATGTTTGTTGTTTACATCATGCAAATCTGGAAGTTATGTCCATACCATACCATACCATACCATACCATACCATACTATACTATACTATACTATACTATACTATACTATACTATACTATACCACACCACACCACACCACACCACACCACACCATACTATACCATACTATACCATACTATACCATACCATACCATACTATACTATACCATACCATACCATACCATACCATACTATACTATACTATCACTACTCTTCTTCTAATGTTTTAGAAGTGAGTGCTCTTGGCTACATCTGGCAGTAAATTTAGCACCATTCACAGGAGCAGAAATACTTAATTAGACCCCTTTTTAGATTATTAATATTAATATAATAATTATACACATCTATTTTATGTTTTTGCTCAAAAGGTTAAACTGAATTTCACATCAGTCAAAAGTCCTTCACAGTTTGGTTCTAATACAGAGATTTACAATATTATCTCATCTTCATCCATCTGAAACCAAACCTTGGCCTGTAGATGTGACAGACGGAGGTTATGGTTGACTGTGTAGCTCACTAAATAAACCAGTACAACACAGTTTAACACAGCACATGTAATGATTGTGTTACTGTTGTATTTCACTGTGACCTCTGACCCCTTGTAGAAGTGGAGCACTTCAGCCCTGGACGCGTATCGGAGAAGGTCCTGTTCCACCTGCTCCGTCACCCCAGTGTCAACCAGGAAGTGCACTTTGACAACAGCAACCGGCTAAGCCCAGGCCACTACCTGTACACACGCAACCACCCGGTGGACTACTTCATCCTGCTGCTACAGGTGAAGGAAGAAGGATCGTTTTACTAGACAGGAAGTAAAACGCTTAACAAGAAAAAAGTAACACTGAAGTGTGTTTGTTTGTTCTCAGGGTCGTGTGGAGGTGGAGATCGGCAAAGAGGGGCTGAAGTTTGAGAACGGGGCGTTTACATACTATGGTGTGTCTGCGCTAACGCTGCCATCTTCAGGTGAGATAGAGAACTGCAGGATCTTCTTCTCCATCTAACCCTGTCTTCTGTATCCTCTTCTCTCACACCAGCTACCTTCATGTCCTCTTTCACTACATCCATATATCTCCTCTTTGGTCTTCCTCTAGACCTCCTGCCTGACAGACCTCAGCATCCAGCAGTCTGGCCTCTCTGACTTTATCTCCAAACCCTCTAACATGTGCTGTCCCTCTGATGTACTCATGATCCTATCCATCCTGGTCACTCCCAAAGAGAACCTCAGCATCTTCATCTCTGCTACCTCCAGCTCTGCCTCCTGTCTTTTCCTCAGTGTTACTGTCTCTAGACCAAACAACATCGCTGGTCTCACCACAGTTTTGTACATCTTTCCTTTCATTTCAGCTGAAACTCTTCTATCACACATCACACCTGACACTTTTCTCCACCTGTTCCAACCTGCCTGCACACACTTCTTCACCTCTTTTTCACACTCTCCATTGATCTGTACTGTTGACCCTAAATATTTAAAATCCTCCACCTTCTTTATGTCTTCTCCCTGTAACTCTTCCACTCCGGTCTCTCTCATTCACACACATGTACTCCGTCTTCATTGTAAAATATTATTCTATATTTTCACTGTGTGTGTGTGTGTGTGATTACAGTGCACCAGTCTCCAGTGTCGACCCAGCGTCACTCTCCCAGGGATCCCTTTGAGTCAGCAGATGCTACGAGCCCGTCCAGCTACTGTCCCGACTACACCGTCCGAGCTCTGACTGACCTGCAGCTCATCAGGGTGTGTGTGTGTGTGTGTGTGTGTGTTGGGGGGTGGGGTGATGGACATGCTGTCAGTCTTTCACATGGATGTATTTTAAGTATGAACCAAAGTTGTGTTACAGAATACTTTTGTCTTGTAGGTGACACGTCTTCAGTATTTGAATGCTCTCACGGCGTCCCGCGTCGGTCAGAGTCCAGATCCTCCTGAGATTAAGATCCTGCCCAACAGTCAGACCAAGCTGCTCAACGACAGAAACATCAAACAAGGTAGCTTTTCTCCCAACGCTGTCTGTTCTGCAGGGTTTGGTCTCAAAACTAACATTCATGTTGATGAGAACTTGCACTAAAACTTTTAAATACTGCTTTCCAAACATCTTTTATAGTATTTCTAAGAATGTACTTTTGCCTTCAGCTGAACTAAAACACGTTTCTCTTTCTCTCTTTCCTCCCTGCTTGCCGTCACGCCTCCTCACTTCTCTCATCCAGAGTTTCCCGTAGACTTTTCATTCTTTGATACCATTGAGAACTTCTGTTAGTATTGTTATTTTCTTGCATGAGGTAAATGACATGCAGCCCGTCTGTGGCATGATAATAGACGCAGACTGTACATAAAGTTTACCAAACACACCCATCCATGAATTAATGTCTCTTCCTGAATGTGTAACTGGACTCTTTTTATCCTTCTTGTCAAACCAACTCTGGGTGTTTTTTTTACCTTTAAGAGACACTCGTCTTGTCTGGTCTAAGTATCAGGATCAGGTGTGTTTGAGTGTGTGCTCGTGAGGCTTTTTAACTCTTTGTGTCACTCCTTTCTCTTTAGTTTAGAGACCGTATTTATCAAGCTTCTCAGAGCATGAAATGACTCCTAACTGGCCAAAAGCTCTCAGAGTGACGCCTGTTTGCGTCTACCTTTGGGACTAGAAGTAAAAACCTTCTGTTAAGTGTTTTAACTTAATCACTCCTTTCTCTGACCTGTCAGACGACGTCTAGGCAAAGACGTTTTATGAAAAGCTTGATGAAAATGAGCAATAAGCGTATTAAAATATTTTTTTATATATAACGAGGAACATGCAGCTTTGCATCCTGTGACATTACAGAAATAATCATGTTGGGAACATTAGTTAACAGTTAAAGGTGAACGGGACAGTGGAAGAGAAGAAGTCATACAGTGGTGGGTTGAAATAGGTATTATCTGTTATGGGATAATAATGTGGTTGAATGGAGCCCATTTCACACAGCTACCTACTTTAATTAGTGTGTGTGTGTGTGTGTGTGCGCGTGCGTGTGTGTGTGTGTGTGTGTGTGGCCCTCGTCCACGTGTCGTCCTCTCAGACGCTGCATGTCTCATCTGATTCAACCGTTGTGATGTAACCTTGTGTTTTAAACGTGTCCTCTGGCGTCTATCTTGGAGATCTACAGCTTCTTATTAAGACACGAGCCATTTGATTTATTTCATTGACAGGACTGATTAATACTTTTAAAAATTGATTTGTGATTCTTGGTGTGTCCAGTCATTTAAGTTTTGTTAAAACAAATTTTAAAAAGAGTATTTAATTAAGAATTAAGTAGATATTTAAATGGGTACTTGGTTTCTCACCTGACTTAATAATTAATCGATCGATTAATATGATAATCTCTAAGCTGAAATGAAATAATCAATATGGCTGATGTCATGTCACCTTAAAAAATACATAAGGTGGCGCAAAAGTGACCTGTTGTTGTTAAAAATGAAACTCTTCTTCGTCTCTCCTGCGCCATCTTTCATGTGTTTTTTTATTGTTGTTTTTTATTGTTTTTGCCCATTGTCACCTTAAAACCCTTTTGTGATGTCATCATCATCATCCCCTCACTCACCTCAGCTCTCCTCTCATTGGTCGGGTTCCACAGGTGGCAGTACAGCCCAGGAGAGCTCCACAGAAGAGGAGGCTCATGGGTAATGAAGTTCTGTCTGCCTGCTGTTTAAACAAACAAACAAACAAACCAACCCTGTTCCAACCAAGTGCAGATTTTAGTTTTATGAATCATCTGTGGCTGGATCGTAGTTATCGGATCAGACTGGAGTGAAAGTGATTGATGTTGTTGTCTGTACATCTGCTGCATCGCCATTCCTTCATATGTTTTCCATTGCATATATATATATATATATATATATATATATATATATAGATAAAAATCTAACTTTAAAGTCTAGGTGCCAAAGCTACACGTGTGTGTACGTGTGTGCGTGTGTGCGTACGTGTGTGTGTGCGTGTGTACGTGTGTGTGTACGTGTGTGTGTACGTGTGTGTGTGTGTGTGTATGTGTGTGTGTGCGCGTGTACTGAAGCATCCGTCCGTTTGTAACTTCAACCTCTGGAGGTTAACCGTGGTGCATCAGTCATCTTCAGCTGGAGCTCGATGTGCTTCTCATATTGACCTCCTCGTTTGTTTCCTGTCTGTGTTGCTCCATATATCATATATGAGCTCTGTTAACATTCCAGTACGTGTTCACATCTGTTTGTTTTCAGCTGTAGAAACTTTGCAACTGTTTTGATATTTTAATCATCATTTAGTCACTTTTTTTAAAGCAATAACCAAATATTTGCTGGTTGCAGCTTCTAAAATGTGAGGATTTAAAGCTTTCCTGCGTCATGCGTGACAGCAAACTGAATATTTTTGTGTTTTGAACTGTTGATCAGATAAAATATGGTAACGCTAATGTTTTTCACTATTTTATAGACAAAGTGATTAATCAATTTGTGGATAATATAAATGCCAGATTAATGGATAATAATTACCCTGTTTTAACCAGTTTCATCCGTCTGTCTGTAAATGTGCATGTATGTGACAAACAATATTTCACAAGCATCCAGTCTCTTCATCTTAACTCCGTTCCCCGTATTGTTTGTCGATAGGTTAACATGCATCTTAAACATCCGTCATCATTGTTGCGTGTGTATAAACGTGGAATATGTCAGAAGTGGCCTCTAAATAACCCCCCGTGTTCCCTCGTGTATGTATATACATATAAAGATGATAAGGAGGAAACTAGACTGTCTCTTTGAGCTGTGGAGGATCAAAATCAGTGTTTTTAAGGACAAGTCGATCTTAATGAAATATTCACATACAGGATATTTGCTGAAATCATTCATTCGGTCCTTTTTAGAGCAAATTTGAGGTGAGAAATTGATGGAAAAATCCTTGTTCTATGCAAAAATACCTTCTGAAGTTAAAGGCTGGCGTAAGCTTGAATCAGACCTGTTTGTACAACATATTAGTCAACAATCAATCAATTAACTGATTAGATGATCGACAGAAAATGAATCCCTAAAAAAAAATCAAAATTCTCAGGTGCAGCTTATTAAATGTGAATATTTTCTTGTTTGTTCGATGCTAATAAACTTAATATCTCAGATTGATCAAGAAAATAATCAACAGTGAATATGAGTAATTCAATTCGTTCAGTTCTCTGGCTCCAGTTCATCCGCTGCTGTTTTTCTCTTTATATAACTGTAAAATGAATGTTTTGGACTGTCAATATCTCACCTGGACTTTTCTTTTTATATACTGTATTATAATGTTTGATAGACCAAACAATGACAGGATCAATGAGGATAATCGACAGGTGAATCAGTAATGAAAGGTGGATGATCCAGTGTTATTAATTATTGCTGGAGTACAAACCAAATAAAGATCAGGACAGAGCTGCAGTTATTACTCGAAACGCTACGCTAACTGCTAGTCAAGTCAATTTATTTATACAGCACATGTAAAAATGACACAAGTAGTTATGAAGATGTTGTTATGGATTTTATAGATGCTAAACTATGATTGGAGAATCACTGATGACTTTTGTGCTGAAAAAAAGAGACCAAGTTTGGAGGATTCAGACTTTATTTTGTTGAAATGCTCACGTCTCATATTAGTGTCGGCTGAACTTCGAGGTGCGTTACTGCACGAGACAATGTTTGATCTCTATAAGACCACTGAGGAGTAACAAGAGTCCATCACAGTCCAGGATAGATCCAGCAGATCCGAACCCGTCCTGTGAGCAGCAGCAGGGTTGTTTAGGAGTCGCTTTAGCTTCAGTTTCAGCTTCAGCCTCAGCTTCAGGCTCAGCCTCAGGCCCAGCTTCAGGCCCAGCTTCAGGCCCAGCTTCAGGCTCAGCTTCAGGCTCAGCCTCAGCTTCAGCCTCAGCTTCAGCCTCAGCCTCAGCCTCAGCTTCAGCCTCAGCTTCAGCCTCAGCTTCAGTTTCAGCTTCAGCTTCAGCCTCAGCCTCAGCTTCAGCCTCAGCCTCAGCTTTAGCCTCAGCCTCAGCCTCAGCTTCAGCCTCAGCCTCAGCTTCAGCCTCAGCTTCAGCCTCAGCCTCAGCTTCAGCTTCATCCTCAGCTGTATTACGGTGTTACATTAGCACCGTTCCTGTCTCTTGTTGTCACTCTCAAGCATATTTCCATATTCCAGGAGAAACTGTTGACTGTGTGATTCTGAGTAAATATTTTTAGCTGTTTACTTATATTTTGTTTTGTTGTAATAATTTCTTTTTTTTTTATATCAAAAGACTGAATGTAAAAGTTGATGATGACTTTGTGCTTCTTATACTGACTGAGAGGAGCGCTGTGTATTAATATATGACTGCTGAGGTAGATTATTAATCAAGGATGTATGTTTTAGGTAGCTGGTCTCAGTTTTCAGGTACAACAACACTGTTACCACCAGAGTTTCGATTCCTTCTGTCCAGGTCACATTTCTATAGACTTTCTCAAAATGAGTTTTTCTTTGTGGGAATGCTGCCGGTTTTAGCTGCATTGAGACTCCATTGAATTTAACAGTAATTAAGTTTCTTAGGAAATAAACTCAATCTTGTTCTGAATGTGTTGTCTTTATTTTCTTTTTCTTTTGCTATACACTGAAATATCACGTTAATGAATACATGAACAGACAGAAATATCACGTTTTCCATGACGTTTTCCATCACGTTTCTTTGTTTTAGTGCAGGAATGATGACTCTGTTTCCCGGGATGTGATTGTTTTTGTAATTCAGGGCCTGAGGTAGCGTAGATACAATGAGAGACGTATGAGAGGACCTCAGATTAAGAAAGTCCCACTGTGTTACCCACAGTGGGACTTTCCTGCCACACGCTCTCAACATCTGCATCAGTCACTTTTTTTTCAGACAACTATATCAGTATATAGGTTGATTATTTAACTTTTATTAACAAATGATGCATTATATGTGTAATATAATACACATAAAATATATATAATGCAACATTATAAAAACTGACCAAACGCTGAAACAAAATGAACACATTCCCTTTTTCATACATATGTGGAGTATTTCATCTTCTTCTAGCGACATCTGTGACTTCATGACTTGGAAATAACACAGAAATTTCCCCCAAACGGACTGTTGAAACACAGAGGAGGTACATGATCATCCCAGAGCACCAACCTCAGCAACTACACACACGTCAAAAGACTGAAAGGTTGAAACCACTGGCTACAGGTCGTATGTGGTTTTTTTTGGAAATGCTTGTACAGGAAATGACAGAAAAAAACTAGTTTAGACATGTTCCATCATAACCCATAAATGAGTCATAGGTAAGATGTAGAAATGAGGGCATCACATTCACAACTAGAAATAAAAGATCAAAGAGACCAAAAACTTTCACTGCAGCACAAGTCAAACCTGTTTTCTGCTCAATATGTATTTATGGTACGCTGTCTTCTGACTGCTCTCAAACAGACAATCAGGACCGGATCATTCTCATTCATCACTTTGCTGTAGTTCCACTAACACAAGCAACTTCAGCTTTTTCTGTTTCCTCTTCCTTTTGTTTCTTTGGTCTCTCAGCTGGAACATTATAAATTCTCTTTGTTGTTAAAATGTTGAAGTTACAGGAGTGATTATTGGTTAATGTACAGATCCCTTTTTTTACATCCTCAATAACCAACATTCCTGCTTCTTCATATTTTTACCTTCAATCTATTATTTATCATACTCAGTGCTCAATATAAGTTGATCTTTAGGACAATTAAATTCAGTAAAACAGTTTAAATTATCACAAAAAACCCACAAGCACAAAAGTCCAGTTACATATAAAGTAGTTGAAACTAGCTCCACCTCCAGCAGCTACAACAGTAACATGCTGCTCTAACACTGATGCTTCAGTATTAATAATCTAATGATGTCATATATAATAATATATCAGTCACTACTGATACTGCAGTACTTTAACTACATCAAGATCACTATACTTATGTACTGATACTGCAGTACTTTAACTACATCAAGATCACTATACTTATGTACTGTTACTGCAGTACTTTAACTACATCAAGATCACTATACTTATGTACTGTTACTGCAGTACTTTAACTACATCAAGATCACTATACTTATGTACTGTTACTGCAGTACTTTAACTACATCAAGATCACTATACTTATGTACTGATACTGCAGTACTTTAACTACATCAAGATCACTATACTTATGTACTGATACTGCAGTACTTTAACTACATCAAGATCACTATACTTATGTACTGTTACTGCAGTACTTTAACTACATCAAGATCACTATACTTATGTACTGTTACTGCAGTACTTTAACTACATCAAGATCACTATACTTATGTACTGATACTGCAGTACTTTAACTACATCAAGATCACTATACTTATGTACTGATACTGCAGTACTTTAACTACATCAAGATCACTATACTTATGTACTGTTACTGCAGTACTTTAACTACATCAAGATCACTATACTTATGTACTGATACTGCAGTACTTTAACTACATCAAGATCACTATACTTATGTACTGTTACTGCAGTACTTTAACTACATCAAGATCACTATACTTATGTACTGATACTGCAGTACTTTAACTACATCAAGATCACAGTACTTATGTACTGATACTGCAGTACTTTAACTACATCAAGATCACTATACTTATGTACTGTTACTGCAGTACTTTAACTACATCAAGATCACTATACTTATGTACTGATACTGCAGTACTTTAACTACATCAAGATCACTATACTTATGTACTGATACTGCAGTACTTTAACTACATCAAGATCACTATACTTATGTACTGATACTGCAGTACTTTAACTACATCAAGATCACAGTACTTATGTACTGATACTGCAGTACTTTAACTACATCAAGATCACTATACTTATGTACTGTTACTGCAGTACTTTAACTACATCAAGATCACTATACTTATGTACTGTTACTGCAGTACTTTAACTACATCAAGCGGATAATACTGCATGCTCTGTATTAATACTTTTACTTAAGTGAAGGATCTGAATTCTTCTTCCACTAGTGAAGTCAGACGTGACTTTAAACCTTTAATTCTTTGTCTCCGCTGGTTGAAGACCTCTCTGGTGTCTGATGGTGTCATCATGAAACACAGCCTGCATGTGGAGGAGTCGCTAGAACCAGGAAGCTGAGCTGCTGCTCATAAAGAGACGCTTGACTGACATTCAGTCATTAGGACGCTTCAGTCAGAGAGAAAAGTCTTTTCATTGACTTCCATTTTTACCTGGAATTACTTTTTAAAGTTTATACCAAAGACGATGTGTGACTTCGATCTGTTTCAAGCTCTGGATGGGTAAGTTTAATGTATAATGTATATCTATAATGCTTTGTTTGTGACTAAACTTACAGTGTTTATAATGTGTCTTACTGGAAATATCAAGAACACAGGACAAAAACTCATCTTGGTATTCTGCTCATCATATAGAAAACTGATTAATTACAAGAGTATGTCATTAATTAAATTAACATGCATTTTAAGGTAATTGATGGTTCAACTTTAACCTTTTTAGTATGTTTGACATTTATCTATTTCACGTTTCAGCTCACCTGAATTCAGTGAGACAGGAATCGAACCCGGCTGCTTTCACATGATAGTAAGATTTATTTTTATTTATGTGTGACTCAGATGATAGGAAGCATCTGCTAGTTTCTACATTTTTTTGCACTGTAGGATGTTAAAGATGGGATCTTCAAACTTGATGAGGGACTAGAGCTGGTGGTTTCCCACA
>CM072877.1:20640000-20642500 GCA_036937835.1 Pampus argenteus | reverse complement strand
AAGGAAAATATTCATAAAGAGAGATTTCATAACAAGAAGTACGCAAACGGAACCCGACTGTGAACCAATGGCTGATGAGACATATTATATGGGCGTGATTGATATAAGTAAAGAACCAATAGGAAAGGCGTATCCGTGTGAACCCGTGGAAATGGCAAGCCTGTTGGCCAATCACAGCGCTCAATGAGGCGACATGTCGGTGAGCGTGAAGAGGGCGCGCGCCGGCAGGGTGCGAGCAGAAAGCAGCTACGCAGGATCGGAGCGGAGCAGAAGGCGAGCGGCGGAGCTGAAGATGGCGGATGGAGACAGTGGGAGTGAGCGCGGTGGTAGCAGCGGGGGAGGAGGCGGTGGCTTCCAGCACTTCCAGAGGGACCAGGAGACCCAGGAGCTGGCGTCCAAGCGTCTTGACATCCAGAACAAGCGCTTCTACCTGGACGTCAAGCAGAACAGCAAGGGCAGGTTCATCAAAATCGCCGAGGTCGGGGCCGGCGGCTCCAAAAGCCGGCTGACCCTCTCGCTGTCCGTGGCGGCCGAGTTCCGTGACTACCTCGGGGATTTCATCGAGCACTACGCCCAGCTGGGGCCTAGCAGTCCGGAGCAAATAGCCCAGGCGACCGTGGGTGAGGACGGCGGGCCCAGGCGAGCTCTCAAGAGCGAGTTTCTCGTCCGGGAAAACCGCAAGTATTACTTGGACTTGAAGGAGAACCAGCGGGGGAGGTTCCTGCGTATCCGGCAGACGGTCAACCGAGGGCCGGGCTTTGGAGTCGGGGGTCCCGTGGGCGGCATGCTGGCCGGCCAGACCATAGCCCTTCCGGCGCAGGGGTTAATAGAGTTTAGAGACGCCCTCGCTAAGCTCATAGATGACTACGGGGGAGACGACGAGGAGCTGGCCGGGGGCTCCGCCGCCGCCGCGGGCTACGGTGAGCTGCCCGAGGGCACCTCCATCATGGTGGACTCCAAACGGTTCTTTTTCGACGTCGGTTCCAACAAATACGGAGTGTTCCTGCGTGTGAGCGAGGTGAAGCCCAGCTACAGGAACTCTATCACCATCCCCTTCAAAGCCTGGAGCAAATTCGGCGGAGCTTTCTCCAGATACGCCGAGGAGATGAAGGAGATCCAGGAGAGACAGAGGGATAAAATGTACGAGAGGAGAGACGAGTCCGAGGGAGATGACGTGGATGACGACTGAGAAACTCAAGCAAAGCGGCTCTCAATTAGTTCAGTTCATGAAGAGATCTGCGACATAGGGGTATTTTGCATAAAATAAAAAATAAAAAGCAGAAATGACAGATAAAGTGCATGACAAATCGTGCTGTATTAGCCTACTAAAAGTATCGTGGCGTTAAAAAAGTACATGTGCAGGGATTTATTGGTGTATTATCCTAAAGTCTGTTTGAGACCAGGGTTGGAGTTGTGAATCTCTGAAAGTGATAAAAATGGATTAAATGTTTTAAATCAGATATATGTATGTGTGTGTGTGTGTGTATATATATATATATACACACACACACACACACACATCTCATTGGCTGAGAAAAAAGAGTGCTTTATTGTTAAAATAATAAATAAGGAGAGAGCCTTCTAAAACCAGCAGATTGGTTTGATAACTAGACATGAAGCCAATGAATGCTTCACTATCTGCAGCATAGTTTATATTTAAGGAGTCAGGAGGAGTCAAGCTGTTTAAGATGTTTTCCTTGCTGAGTTTGAGGAGAGACGACTAGCATCCGTTGTATTCTTGTTCAGTCCAGGTCTCTCCTCCAGTGGGCAGTTTGTGGGATATTTTGCAAGTCGGTCAGATGAACGAATGAGAGGAATGTATAGAAAGCTGCTGTCAGTCTGTGCATGTTTGCATCTGATGTGGAACAGACGCTGTCAAACAACATGGAGCCATGCCTCAGCAGCAACAGCAGCTCAGCAGCAACAGCAGCTCAGCAGCAGGCCGTTAATCGAAAAGATTACCCAAAAATGTAAAGGGAGAAGTTACTGAGAGGATTATCTGTAAGCCCCAAACGACAAGGGCCTCACAGACTAAATTAAATCTTTTGACTCCAGTAGTCATTTACAGTGTGTATCAGCTGGGTTTTATGTTATACATACAATCTTGGCAAAATTTTAAAGCATAACATATTGTTTGGGTGAGCATCTGTTACAGCGAGGAAGAGCCGCGTGCTTCCTCACACCAGAGCATCCCTGGTGTCTGAGGACTTGGGGAGAGGACTGAATTCTATGTGTATGTTTTGTGGGACAACATACAGATATTTTATGGGACTTTCCAGTTGCTCGTTTGCTCCACTACGAGGGTCCAAATATCTGGCAGTTGGACGGATACACTGAGCCGCCACACTGCGAGAGCACCACAAACGCATTGATGGATGTTGTTTTGTTTTTATTTTCCAAAAGAGAACTATATTGAAATGAGATTCTACTTATAGGAAACATATTACCAAACAAACCAGCAAAAGATATTTTGAAATACTTATAAAGTAAAAATAAAAAA
>CM072877.1:20622500-20630000 GCA_036937835.1 Pampus argenteus | reverse complement strand
TCAGCTATTTTAATTTGTTTGGTGATGTATGTGTGTATTTCTGGTGTATGTGCTATATGTTTCTGTGTCTCAAGTAGTCATTATGAATACATTATATTAATATCTGCTCCACTACATTTATATTACAGCTTTAGTTGATACAACAAGCTTTTATAAAATGATTTTTACCTCTTCTGAGGTGGTGTTTGTTGCATTTAGTAACAGTGGAGTTAACAGGGACAGTGTGATCCACCAACATCACCCTAAAAATGAACATTAAAAGATTTAAAATGACAAAGTAAATGACATCATTTATACTTCCAGCTACATGTATGGAGTGATTAGGTTGTAATTGTACTACTCAGCCCTGCCTACAGGTGGCAGTACAGTTCCACTTACCTCTCAGGTAAGTTTTCAGCTTCACATTTGCAGCTCCTCCCAGCTGTTTGTGCATGAAGCAGCAGTCGGTTTAGAGGTGAAACTACAGCTGACTGATTCATTGTTAAATGAGGTGAACAAACCTTTGAAGTCCTGAAAACATCAGAAAAGTATTCTAGTTATGAGTACAGGTTCAGAAAAACAAATACTTCATTGAATAAATCATTTTATTTGTCCATTTTGACTATTTGTTATAATTTATCGTCTGAATCTGTACTTTAAAATGATAGTTTATCGTATTTCTTATACACTTGTGAGTAGACAAGTGTTTTCATTCATTTTGGATGAAATATAGGAAAAATGTTCATTATTCAGATATTTAGTGGAAAATAAAAAGCATCAGTCTGCATGTGAACTTCTTGATTGACATTGAACCCTTAAATTCTCCAAAATACACCGTCCTATGGAAACAACTTACAGTAGAGGGAAACACACAGTAATATGATTTCTCATGAGAGAATCTGAGACATACAGCAGACTTTACTCTGTTTTTGTAAAAATACTGTATGTTGATGACAGAAGTTGTTATTTTAGTCAAAAGGTAGAAATTGAAGAAAGAACGAGCAAGTTCTTCTCTTCTTGTCTGCCTCCTTGTAGCCTGAAGGCTGCAGTGATAGAAGAAGTAATGAATAAAGTAATAAAGGAAATGATGCTGTAAATGTGTTTTACTGTAGATATGGATGCAGTATTGATATTGATATTAGATGTGTCACCTCAAAGATTAGTGAAATATTCAACTAGAAGGTCTGACACAGTATACACACCTGCTACTGGTCAAAGGTTGGTACATTTCTCTTCTGTTATCTGGCTGTGGAGTTTAATCAGTGTAAAAACCCCTCAGCAGTGTTTTATTTATAAAAGAGCTAAATGATAATTTAACACAGGAGATATAAGAAAAAACACATCAGATAATCTGTTGACTTTCAATAATCATTTTATCTGATTCCACAGTGATATAACAAAAATCACATAAAAACATTTCTTAGAATAAAAATTTAAATATTTCCAAACTATACATCACTTACAAGCAGAAGCACACAGACACAAATCACAGTATTGCACACCACCCTGTTTGATCCGTAACTTGTGCCATGTTTCTTATAAAGCATCTATTTCTATTGGAATTGGTCCTATTAGGATTATTTCAAAAACAAAAACAAAAAATCAATACAATCTCATTTTGCCTCAGTGGGACAAAATTCACAGTAGACATCACAGTAGCATCAGAGCTTTAGACATTTTCAGTAATACTGAGGATAAGTCGGGTAGTGAGTCGTGGCAGAGGGCAGCATCACACCCGGGAGGCTGCTGTACTGGTAAAATGAGTCTAGAGGCAGCGTGGGGACGCTGGGCAGAGGAGAGCTGTACTGCAGGCTGTGTGGATGGATGTATGAGGCAGCAGCCGGAGCCTCCTGGGCTGCTGCTGAGTGATATCTGGGGTAGGGTCCTGGCCTGTAAGCCTGCAGCTCGGGATAATGCATGAACTGAGAGGCCACGTTTGCCTGGCAGGCATGAGCCAGGGCGTCCTGTACCGTCCTCTTCAACTTCATCCGCCTGTTCTGGAACCAGTTTCGGATCTGAAAAGGAGAGAAAAAAACAAAAGTCTCATTAAGAAAAGTTTTCACAACAGCACAAAAACGTATCTGACTTGTGACCTCAGTGGCAGCTGGTGATCATGTAGGACTCTGACCTGTTTGTCAGACAGGTTGAGCTTCTTGCAGAGCTCAGCCTTGTCTTGTGTTCCCAGATAAGCGTTCCTCTTGAAGGCCCTCTCCAGGCTGCTGATCTGCTCCGCTGTGAAGGCCGTACGGGGTCGTCTCCCCGACAGAGGGGAGGCCGGCAAGGTGGAGCCACAGTCTACGGGGGCCGTTGGGGAAAGAGAACGACCCCCTTCACTCTCATATCCGGACGTCTCCTCTTCTGTCCCACTGCTGAAACCTGCCTCCATCACTGAAGAGAGGAACAAGAGGAAATGACTTTTAATGATCCAAAGATGTGTAGACTGAACCACTGAAGGAAGTATTCTGATGTCATGATGTTTTATATGAGTTTACTGAAATGACTAAAACCATGAATTTAATATCAGAATCAGCTATGATTCATGTGCAAACAGCATTTACACACTTTTGGGTAGTTTAGTAAAGTAGAAGTTCTTACCTGGATTGCTGCAGGAGGTTTGGTGATGTACAGTGTTCATACTGGAGCTGGAGAGGCCGTATGCATCCAGGCCCTGCTGCTCCTGCTCAGGTCCATTTTCTGCCTTTTGCCTGCAGTAAAAACCAGGCAGGCTCTCTGAATGTGTCCCGCAGGCTGCGGGTCCAGAGGCGGTGAGGCTCTCTCTACCTGCCGGCTGGCTGCTCTGGGCCATCCACTCGATAGAAAAATGACCTCTCATGGTTGCTGAGTGCAGAAAGTTTTCTCGTAAAGAAGCCAGAAAGAGAATATCCTTTTAAGTGGTGTCCAGAGTGCAGGAAATAAAAGAAAAAGCTTTCAGGAGTCCAGTCGTGTGTCTGCTGGTGTTGCTGGTGGTCGGAGGTAGTGACTGACCTCTCAGTATGTCTGTATTTATAGGGGGCTTCCCCCATTTTCAAACTGCCTCAGCCCAAGATCAAAGCATACATCCTCCCGTCCCTCCCACCCTCCTCTCCTTTAGTTTTCACAACTGGAGTAATTAAGACGTCTCATTCAGTCTCAATGAGGCTGTTACACACTGGCTCCAGTGAGTCTGGGAGGCCCCCCCACCCCAAACACACCTCGGCCCAAAGTGTCTGCATCTCCTCTGTAACCACATGTGAATGTTAGCGTCTGTAGTGGAGACTCAAAAACATCCATATATCTGACTTGAGTCTCTTCAAACATCATCGGTATGTTCACATGACTGGAGCTGAGACAACGTTGGGATTAATTAATGACTTCATTAGTTTGTAGTAATTATTTAAGAAATAAAAGTCTACATTTTCTAGTGTGAATATTTTCTGGTTGTGGACACTTGGAGGACGTCACCTTGGGCTTTGAGACACAATGATTGACATTTTATAGATATGTGACTAATTGATTGATCGATAATGAAAATTAATTAAAGTCACTTAAAAACATAAATATGTTTCTTAAAACTGAGGATTTGTTGATTGAATCATTATAAACGGATCATTAAATCATCATCTTTAAAAACAAATAAAAACAACAGTTTTTCTGCAGAATAGATCCGTTTCCTTCATGAACGGGCGACATGGCATGTTGTCAATGAATCATTGATCAATAAACTGAACACTGAGTGATTAAACCTCATAGTGCATGTTAGACTTTCTTCTAGTTGAAGGACTGAAACCAACTTTAAATGACATATTTCCTGAATCCCTGCATTCTTGTGCATATTTAATTTCTTCAGATTAATCAATAAGAAAATAATGATTGGTTGCAGCTCTACACGTGATCATCTTTCTTTTCCATCAATTAAAGTTTTGATGCTCTTCAAATGTTCTACGATTATTTAAAAAACACCCATTAGTCACATTTTAGGATCCTTCAGATTGATAATAACCATCATAATGAACAGTGACTGTCTTAATGTAAAGCAGCAGCTAATCTGGGGATAATCCCTGCAGATTGAAGGCAAAGTGATTGATGAGATGACAGGGTTGGTTGTATTTATTGATAACTCTGTGGATTAAGGTTATATATATATATATATATAATGCTCATTGTTTCCAACAGTAACAGTGTGAAGGAGGATGATGTGTGTCTGTTTCAGCAGGCTGCGCCAGTCTCTTCCCAGCAGTATGAGGAGGTTTTATGAGCTGCTGTCTCGTGTTGGGTGTGTTGGTATCAAAGCACAGAGCGCCTTTGAAGTGGACCAGTATCCGTAATGCGCTATTAGCGCCGCGGCTCTGCTCTCCACTGCGCACAGACGCCGTCTGGATGCGCACAGATAGCGCACACAGCCCCGGATCCATTCAGCACTCTCATTATCTTATCAATGGAGCGTTTCGTGATTGACCCGATTAATCCTTTAAACTCACAATGCGTTTTTAAGCACGCACCATTTGCACACAAAAACAGCGTCGTTTTCTTCCTCAGAGACAGTCTCCACTCAGCCTCATCCAGGACGGTTATGAGCCACTTCACAGGTGGGATCATTCACTCCAGCTCGTTATCAGTCGCTTCAACTTGATCCCCAAATCCCCAATTTTGCATTGAAAGCGAGACGATGGTTTAAAATGATTTAAGGCGCCACAGACGCGTTTTACGCGCGACAGTGATGAAGTCTGAAGACATGCGCGCGCACATTTCACCACAGCCCATCAGTGACTGATTGATCAATAGACTGAACACTGAGTGACAGACATATGTTGATATATGTTGAGCCTGGATCACTGATACTAATATATATATATATATATATATATATATATATATATATATATGTATGAAAATCAGCAAAACTTTTAAGAGATTTAAGAAGTTGGAACCAATGTTTGCTTCAAAAATGACCAAAATCATTAATTAATTAATTTATCAAAATATCGTCAGATTAATTTTCTAATTGATTTGTTGGAGCTCTAATTCATATGTAAGTACATATTGACCTGATAATACAGATCCATATGTAATTAGGCCTGTCTAGAGGTGGACAACAACCCTCAGATTATTCTTTAGACATTACTGTACACTAGATTATATTTAATATGAGTTATTTATCATTCAGTCCATTAGGAGTCAATATTTGAAGAGTCCAGTTATTTTAATGAATTCATGGAGAAAACAATGTTAAATAAATGTTAGTGGACCTTTTCATGGACTAAGGGAAGCAGGAGCAGAGCGGGTTGTTGGGATGATTGTTGTCAGTCTGACAGACAGTCAGAGCAGGGTGACGCCTGACATGTCTCAGTGTGTCTGGATTCTTCTCGTCTGCCTCGGTGTCCCTCAGCAGGCCTCAGATCAAAGAGCTCGACCCCACCGGCACGTCACACAGATCAGGATGGGAGATGACGAGGTGGAGCAGGCCAGCGCTGATCCCCATCCAGGCAGACAGACCGAGGGGCAGCGGCGGAGGTGAAGGAGAGAAAACAAATGATCAGGACCTCTTTGAACTTTTAACTGTACCAATCAGATGATGAGCTGTTTGCTTCTTGTGACTCCTGGTTGGCTCTGCCAGTAAATATGTTGCAGCTCTTTTTGTTGGTGACTATTAAACCTTCAGGAGTTTTATTTCTGTAATAATCTGACAACTATCGTTACTTTTCAGATTGCAGTGATGTAAAGTAACAACGTACTAAAGAATACTTAACTACATCTGTGTTGATAGTACTGCACACTTCAGAGGGAGATATGCTTTAAGATTAAACTAATCAATCCCAACATTTCAGGCTCATGACCTGTTGAACATCATGTTTCTGACGTCTACGAGTCTTTCCAGTTTATATTATTATATATTATATTATATATTTGCTCCGAGGGTTTCTACATGATCTGTGTTTGTTTACATGTTCTTAGACGTTAATGTTGACATGTAATAAACACATATGAGGACATGCAGATTGTAACTCTGACTGTGTGTGTGTGTCCATGATGAGGGGTCATTCATCGTCCTCGGCCCCAGTCCCAGGCTCCCAGGCTGCTGCTGTCTGTGGGGTAACAGTCTCCTGCTGTGCTGCTCTTTGATTGGATCCATTCAGAGCCTTTCATCTGTAATGGGCCTGTTTGCTACTCTGTTATGAACACAAACACACCCCGACCCCCCCGACCCCCCCGGGGACTGACGGAGGACAGGAGGAGACCTCATATCTCCTTCAGGCTGAGCCGATCAGTGAGGAAGCAAACTTCATGTAAACATTTTGTTCTTATTACTGTCAGAGCCAACCAGCTCCACCTGAAGACATCCGTTAAAAAGAAATATAAAGTTTATAAAAAGCCTGAATAACTTCCTAAAACAGCTGCTCAATGTAGTGTACTTGTTGGGGACTATTTTCAGCATTATTTCTGGCAGCAGGACAGTGTCTACGAGATTGAAAAAGGCTGATATAAGAAACATGTCATCGTCACTGAGGAATAAGATATAATATATAATATATAGTAATATATCACACATAATAGGATGTTTTATGTTTGAATGGATGCACACATAGTTTTGGTAATCTGTTAAAAATACAGAATATCAAGAAACTTTTCCTCCAGAAGAAGTACAGCTGCAGAAACACTAACTTAAAACTGAATGGGCTCCTCTATGCAGATCAACGCGGTGATGGCGCCCAATAATCATTGATCTCCATTGCTTGCAGTCTCCAGCAGTTGCCCGCCCCGTCTATAACACAGTCAGTTAAGGCCTCTTCCCCTGTCCTATTGATCCCTATCAACCTCATCAAAGGCTCCCTGGGCTTTGATGGGGCCAGCGGGACTGGTCCCGGTGGACGAGCAGGCACTGCGACTCCCCTCATCAAATGGGGAGAGAGAGGCAGCGAGGCGTGCCTGGAGATTGTGAAATTTAAATGTATCAAGCTTTTGACCTGAGGGTCTCAAAGCCTTTAAAGCAGGTAATAATGAATATCTATGTAACCCTATATGTAAAATAATGTCACACTTACTGTAATCTGATGATTGAGACAGATATATATATATATATATATATATATATATATATATATAAATAAAAGGAAGCAGTTACACTAAATAAAAACTAATAGTGGATGATGGTGAAACAAACTAAACTAAATGATTTTTCCACTAACAGAGTCACAGATAAAATCAGGTAAATTCATTTATATTAACACAAACTCTGTTCTCACAGGAGCCAGACTCGTAGTCTCCCCGAGGAGGACGACGTCTCTGTCGTGTCTTCTTCTGAAACTTCTGCTTCACACATATGGTGTGAAAACAGAGACGTGTCGATGGTGATTTTTTTAGAAACACAAAACTTTTTTTTACCCCTTTTACTGCATTTGTTGTAGCTAAAAACACAGTTTTGTGTTTGTATTTCAGTCTCTGTGTTTCAAGTATAAACTAGGCAGGTAGATTTAAGTCAGCTGTCTACAATTTAAAAACAAAAAGACGTGTTTTTGGCAGAAAATGTGAAGACATGAAGAAGTG